>OZ025300.1:219004275-219428019 GCA_964019185.1 Maratus speculifer
AATTGTTTTAATTAATATGGCAATTATGTTGAGAAGTAGCTGAAGAACGTGTCTTTCATACGTGAGTAATAAAACATGTTTCCTTTCATTAGATTTTTTTAAATTCATAAACGGAGGTTACTTTCCGAATTAGCCATGTATAATCAAACTTTGTCAAAGCGGCTACAGTGCTACTTCACTATTTTAAAGATATGCAGGGTTCTTAGTGTCGCTCGCCATTGCGCCAAATTGCGACAACATTCTTCATTTAGCGAGTAAACAAGCGAATAGATTTGCCAAATTGCTAGTGCTCAATTTTTGATATACACGGCTGAAAACAATTTAAGGATATTTGAAGTTTGATATAAAATAAAGATATAAACGAAATTTTTTTGCCGAAAATAGAAGAAGAGAATCACATGTGCAAATTTTTCTGGTTTTCAAACTGTGGAGTATGCAAATTTTGAGTTCGACGTCAAAAACGTCGCTTCAGCGGCAGCGAATGAAATTTGACTTTCAACTGGATAAAAGAGAATGAAGACAAGGATGATCGGCATTCAGTGATTGCTTTGTTTCGTTGAGTACGATGTCTCAGCGAAGTCATTTGACAGATTCAGAAGCTTGGAGAATTGTTGGTAAGTTAGAAGGGGGCCAAACTCAAGCCGAAGTAGCGCAAGCCATTGGAGTGTCACAAAGTGTCATTTACAGGATCTGGAACCGTTTTTTGGAGAGTGGATGTGCAGGCCGAAGACCAATGCAAAGTCGTAGACGGGTAACAACGCCCAATGAAGATCGGTATTTAGCGTTAATAGCTCGGAGACACCGAAGCATGAACTCTACTCTCCTCCAACAACACCTTCGCTCGGCTACAGGCACCACGATTTCAACTCAGACTGTCCGAAACCGGCTCCATGCTGTAGGTCTGTATGCTCGCCGACCGATGGTATGTGTTAGATTAACATCAAGGCATCGTCGCGACCGCAGGGAGTGGGCAACCGAGCATGTCAACTGGAGGAGAAATGAATGGAGCAATAAACTGTTTTCTGACGAGTCCCGTTTTTCTCTGCATCCGGATAATAGGCGTATTTTCATCTGGAGGGATCGTGGCAGTAGGAATAATCCTGCGTTCGTGCACGAAAGTGTCAGATTTGGCGGTGGAGGAGTGTTGGTGTATGGTGGCATCTCCATTGACGGGCGCACTGACCTCTACATCATTCGAGATGGAGCTCTGACTGGTCGCCGATATAGGGATGAGATCCTCAGACCTATTGTAGTCCCTTATGGTGCAGCAATCGGAGATAACTTCATTTTAAAGGACGATAACTGCAGGCCACATCGTGCAAACCCGGTGGAAGATTTCCTTTTCGAGGAAGGAATCGTTCGAATGGACTGGCCAGCGTGTTCTCCAGACATGAATCCAATCGAGCACGTTTGGGACGCTCTAAGAGGACAAGTTTCTGGCCGCCAACAACCGCCACAAACTCTCCAAGAACTGGAAAGTGCTCTTCTGGAAGAGTGGGGCGGAATACCCCAACTCGTCATTAATAGCCTCATTGAGTCCATGCCTCAAAGGTGTTCAACGTTGCTGGCCGCCCTTGGAAACCATACCCCCTACTGAAAATGATTTTCTTTGAAGAAAACACCTTTTCTTATTCTTTTTTTCTCATATGCACGAATTGTGTTTTTTTTCCTTTTGTACACAGATGCGCAATAAAATGTATATTTTTTTTTCTGCCAAACATGTGTAATTTATTCTCATATAACCTACTATGTCTGTCGACCATGTATCAATCAGCTAAAAAGTTTCCTAGATACAAAATCCACCTAAAACTGCAATATCCTTTAATTGTTTTGAGCAGTGTATATATATATATACATCGTGTCCAGCAAATAACACCCTGATTTCAAAATAAAATTTCTCAAAAACAAAGATCAATAGAATTATGCAGGAAACGATTTGTTTATCAAGTAAGCTGTAAAAATCTTATACAAAGTTTCGAACGGTAAATATTTTGAAAAGATTGTGTTCTGATTGCAAAGAATACTTTGAATTGACATTTTTCTTGCTTTAGACTGCTGCCGGAAAATGTGTTTTTCGGCTTAAAGTGCCATTTTCGTGGTTTTTTTTAAATTAAATTTTTGAAATTTGTAAATTTTAAAAATTTACATCGAAAAATCTTTAAAATATTGCACTATAAGCTGAAAAATTACTTCTCTGCGGGCAATCTAAAACAAGAAAAATGTCAAATCACAGCATTCTATGCAATCAGAATGCAAATTTTTCAAAATATTCACTGTTTGAAATTTCTGTATAAGATTTTTACAGTTTACCTAATGAAAAAACCGTTTACCGCATATTATTGAAAATTCAACAATCAAAATACAAAAACAATAGGCTGCCAGCCTCATCAGCGATGGGTTTTATTAGACAAAAGCAGCCGGACACTCGAGTTTACAAAAAGAAAATATATTTAAGTGGCAGTGGGTTTCGGCCAGAGCGGTGAATAGCAAAAAATCAGATGTTAAACACCCGATGGCTATAATTCACGCGCCCCCCCACCGGACCCTACGCCACATTAGTAAACGAATGTCTCACCTGGAACATTGTAAACGATGTCAAAATATGTTCTCTGAATAAAAACCACATCCCCAACTTAGCTGCAATGCCACAACTCAAAACAACTTAAACAGAACAAAGTAGAAACCGTATTCCAAACCAATCCAGAAACAATCCAGGTCTGTTGCCACCCAATGCAGCTCATCATCACAAAACCGTCCTTAAGCAGGCTTTAGGTAATACAAGTCATTTAGCTGTCACTGAGTAGCAAACGATCAAAAATGTAGAGAATCTGCAAAATCAGAGTACTTTTTTATGAACTTGAGAGGAATATTGTTTTTATAGTGAAGTTTACTTTTAAATTGAAAAAGCTCACTTTGAAATAGATATTTTTCTGAACATATTCTATAAAATCGGAAAATTTGGCTGATTATAATGTTAATGTAGATTCGTTTTGAAATATTGGAGGACCAGTGTACGAGCTGGTTAACTGTAAAAGAGAAGCTTTTACGCTTATCATAAATAGAAATTTGTATTTTGTTATCTATTAAAATTTTTATTTTTAAATCTAGATAATCAGCCTCCGAACTATTTTCATTAGTTCGTTTTAACGTTAAGGAGTCAGGATACATTTCTTGAGAAATTTCATTAAAATCTGAATTAATATTCAAAACGATCAAATCATCAATGTATCGGTAAGCAAAAAATTTTAGATCAGCTTTATTTATACTATATTGAAATTCATAAAAAAATAAGAATAAGTTAGCTGCAGTGGATGAGTAACTAGTACCCATACCAATCCCATTAATTTGTAGGTATATTTTAGAACCAGTATAAACATAATTATTATAAAGGCAAAACCGGCATAATTTATAAAACAAGTTTGAATTAAAATCGGCACCATCCAAAACCAATTCAGCTGTTTTTAAAAGTGCATCCTTTAAACTACTAATAGGAATGGTTGTAAATAAATTTTCGAAATCATATGTATGGATAGAATGAATTTTATTGTTTTTTAATTTTTCAACAATTTCAAAACTATTAGAAATAATCCAAAAACAGTTACTGTCTTTATATTTATATTTCAGCATGTTCAAAATTTTTTTAAGTAAATCCTCAAATTTTCTATTAAAATTATTACCAATACTATTAACATTACTGCAAATGAATCTGTATTTAGTCGGTACTTTATGAAATTTTGGAGTAAGAAATAAAAACGGAAATGACGGATTTTTATTACGTGGAAATGGAATATTGGTTTGTTTAGAGAAAGCCAGATGTTTATTGATAATTTCTTGTACAGAAGATTTACAAATTTTATAGGTTATACTATTATTTAACTCTCGTCTCCAAGGGGTTAATACAAAAATTAATTTATTCCGCTGTATACTTTCAGCTATGTTAATTTACAATTTTTATATTTTTATTCATTCAGGGACTTTATCTGAAACATAATTAAGAAATTAAATGAATCTCTTAGAGGTAAAGTTAAATACTGACGACGGTGATTAAATAAAATATTTATGTCATATAAAAATATTGATAAAATAGGAATTTATAGGTTCATCGAATTTATTTCTGATTTCTAATTTAATTAAGAAAAACATCTTCAATGACATTATTCAGCTTATGCATTTTGCAATTTTAATAAATTATACCCTTTCAGAATACACGTTAATAGAATAAAAATGAAGAAATACGATATACAATATATGATATAGGAAATACCTGAAAAAACTACAAACAAAACTTTTAAAAACTTTTAAATTAATTTAAAAAAAAATTTAAATTTCGACTTACTTGTCATCTAACTACGATTTTTTTTTATTTTTTATTTTTTTAAGCAAATAATCGTAATTTTAAATATCATCGAAAAAAAAATCTATCGTATAAATGTTTAAATAGTCTTTTCTTTCCTATTTTAATTCTGAAAGGTTTTCAAATTTTAACAAAAAAATAATAATAATAAAATAAAATAAAAAAAGAAGAAGATGAAGAAAGAAATTGATAAAATGTATCCAAAATAAATGAAGAGCCTAAATAAATAAAACATATAAGTTCAAACACATCTATACTATCCTGTCATCTATTTATATTTTAAAATAATTCTTAGTATAGCATTATCAAGATCTCAATGTAATGTAAAGATGTTTTGTCCAAGCCATAATTATTTATTGATAAAATATGTCTTTTATATTTGAAAAGAAATGTTTTCTATTTCATAAAGTTATTTTTTATTTCATTATCTCTTTTATGAAGAAAAATATTGTTGATTTTTATTATGCAAGTTATTCTCGTTACGCGTCCATCCCCATTATCTCCGAAATGTGAATTCGAGATTATGACTAAGCAAAGAATAAATAAAATGGTTTTTTTCCCCCTAAAGTAATGCTCAAGATGAATGAAAGAAAAAGAGATGAGAGTTTCAAAAAATAGTGCAAAAATAATAAGGATTTTTTTTTTAAATGTATTTTAACCCTTAACCCTTTCCGGCACACTGTGCCCGGTCTGGGATACCTAATTTTAATTCCAAACTTACAAACGGCACCAGTAATATTTTAGTAAAATTTTGCTTTTACCATAAAAGCTTAAACTAAGGAATTCAAAATATCTAAAAAAAATTCGTTTGTGAATTCTGGTGTCAGTCGATAATTTCTCATTTTACTAACAGATTTTGCCCGTGCCGGAAAGGGTTAAATGCATAGGATAGAACGCGTTCCAAAAAATGCGCAATTCAAAGAATCAAAATTCATACCAGAAAAATCTAAATAGTAATTTTTTCTTTATTTAATTACGCATGGTCTTTCAATAAGTAAAGTGAAAATTGCTTTTTTAAATTTCTGGTGAGATTACGAAACATGTGAATAAAACCTCCAATAAATCGGTAACGCTTATGGTATCGATAATGATACAATATGCATTTAAGGGGGGTTAAGTGCAAAAGGCTATTTCTGACATGATTTTTGAATTATACTTTTAAGTACGTATGTAAGTGAGAATCTATTTTAAACTCATTTTCTTATTGAGACTATCAGAAATATAAGAGGAATGCATTCATTTTAACTCTTTATTAAATTCGTATTCTTAATTTCAAATTCTGGTTTGAATATTAAAAAATTTAATTCATTAAATTAATTTAAAAATTGTAATTTGTAGTTTATTCTAATTTATTTCTGATTTCTGATTTAATTAAAAAAGACGCCTTCAGTAACATGCTTTCAGTTTATACATTTTGCAGTTTTAATAAATTATTCCCTTTCAGAATATATGTTAATAAAATAAAAAGGAAAAAAATACGATAAATGATGTAGGAAATACTTGAAAAGGCTGCAAATTATAAAGAATGCTACATTTAAGTTCAAACCTTTTTCGTATTATATGCCATCTATATACGTTTAATCTTAATAAATCCGTAAACAATCGAAATTTTAAACTTAATCGAAAAAATAATATTTCGGATAAATGTTTCCATCATCTTCATTTTTCCAAGTTTTTTTCTACAGGTTTTCAGGTTTTATCAAAAAAATAAATAAATAAATAAATAAATAAATAAAATAAAAAATAAAAATAAATAAAGAAAGAAAGAAATCGATAAAATACATCCAAAATAAATGAAGAAACCAAATACATGAAACATATAAGTTCAAACACCTTTTTACTCCCGTATCATCTATTTATATTTAAAAATAATCGTTGGTACGATATTATCAAGATTTCAATGCAATGTAACGATGTTTTGTCCAATACATAGTTATTTATTGGTAAAATATGTCTTATATTTCAAATGAAATATTTTCTATTTCGTAAATTTATTTTTTATTTCATTATCTCTTTTATGAAAAAAATATTGTTGATTTTTATTATGCATGTTATTGTCATTACGCTTCCCTCCCCATTATCTCCGATATCTGAATTCGAGATTATGGCTAAGCAAAAAATAAATATTTTTTTTTTTTTTTTTTTTTTTTTTTTTTTTTTTTTAAGCAATGTTAAATATGAATAAAAGAAAAAGAGATGAGAATCTGAAAAATAGTGCAAAATAATAAGGATTTTTTGTATGTATTTTAATAACAAAAGTGCAAAAGGCTATTTCTGATATTATTTTTGAATTATACTTTTAAATACGCATGTAAGTGAGAATCTATTTTAAATTCGTTTTCTTATTGAGACTAGCAGAAATATAAGAGGAATGCATGAATTTTATCACCTTATAAATTCGTATTCTTAATTTCTAATTCTGATTTGAATAGTAAAATATTTAATTCATTAAATTAATTTAAAAATTGTAATTTGTAGTTCATTCTAATTCATTTCTTATTTCTGATTTAATTTTAAAAAAACCCTTCAGTAATGTTCTTTCAATTTATACATTTTGCAATTTTAATAAATTATTCTCTTTCAGAATAAACGTTAATAAATTAAAAAGGAAATAAATATGATAAATGGTGTAGGAAATACTTGAAAAGGCTACAAATAAAACATTTAAGTTCAAATATTTTTCGTATTACTTGTCATCTATATATGCTTAAGGTCCCCGCCAGTGGCCAAGAGGTTCTGATCACTCAACTGGCAGATGGCAGGTGCTGGGTTCGAACCTAATCGTGGCTGTCATCCTAACCGTTCGGAGTTTTTGTTGCTTTCTCAGAACCTTGCGTAAATACCGGTTGAGTTCCCTTAGAGAGACCCTATACACACTCCCCCCCCCCCCCCCCAGGGCCTATATACCTAGAGTAGATATCGGCCGAAACAAAATAAACCAAACTGAACTATATACGTTTAATCTTAATAAATTCGTAAATAATCGTAATTTTAAATTAAATCGAAAAAATATTATTTCGAATAAATCTTCTCATCTTCTTCACTTTCCAGTTTTAATTCTACAAGTTTTTCAGATTTTATCAAAATAAAAATAAAATGAAGAAAGAAATCGATAAAATGCATCCAAAATAAATGAAGAGACCAAATAAATAAAACATATAAGTTCAAACACATCTATACTCCTCTGTCATCTATTTATATTTAAAAATAATTGTTAGTATGGCATTATCAAGATCTCAACGTAATATAACGATTTTTTGTCCAATATATAATTATTTATTGGTAAAATATGTCTCTTATATTTGAAAAGAATTTTTTTCTATTTCATAAAGTTACTTTTTATTTCATTATATCTTTTATGAGAAAAATTTTGATGATTTTTACTATGCACGTTATTGTCATTACGCGTCCCTCCCCATTATCTCCGAAATCTGAATTCGAGATTATGAATAAGGAAAGAATAAATAAAAAAAAATGTTTTTTTTTTTCCTTTCTAAAGTAATGCTAAAGATGATTGAAAGAACAAGAGATGAGAGTCTGAAGAATAGTGCAAAATAATAAGGATTTTTATGAGTATTTTTATAAGTAGGAGGAAAAAATACTTTACTCTTTAGATTTTTTTTTTTTTTTTTTTTTTTTTTTTTTTTTAGTGAAATGATTTTTTAATTATTTTATTAAGTACTTGTGTACGTGAGAATCAAATTTAAATTGATTTTCGTTATTAGACTAAAGGAAACATGAGAAATGCTTGAATTTTATTACTTTATTAAATCTTCTTATTTAAATATTCAAATGTTTAATTCATTAACCCTTTGAGGGGCAGGGCACCTGTATTCATAAAATAAGAAATGATTGATAAACACCAGAATTTAAAACATATTTATTTCAAAATAGATAAATGGTTTTCGTTACGTACTTCATAAAAATTGTAATTTTCATTTCAAAATCCTGGTGTCACTGTAACATTTTCAATTAAAATTGAGTGTGATATATTTTATCCCACCGCCCTTCAAGATTAAAACTATTGGATTTTGGCGCAGCTCTGGCTTTCGAGAAGAAGGCGGGGGAGGGGATACAGATTTTAAACTACATAAAACATTTATATTAATATAAAATCATAGTTCCCAACATATTATGGTTTTGGAACCATGTAAAATTTTATTGTAATTTTAACTTTCTGAAATCTCCATTATCCGCAATTAAATAATAAACAAATCTCTTTTAATTTTTTCTGGTCTGAAAAAAAAAATATGAACTATGAAATATATATATTTAAATAATTCTAATTTATTTTTTATTTCTAATTTAATATTTAAAGAAACTGTTTCTGTAATATGCTTTCAACTTAGACATTTTAATATTTTAGTAAATCATTCCATTTCAGAATGTATGTTAATAAAATAAAGAGAAAGCAATTCGATAGAAAAAAAAAGGATATACATGAAAAGACTGTAAATAAAACATTTACATTCATACGTTTTTCGTCTTACTTTTCTGTATTTAATTCTAATAAATGTGAAAATAACTCTAATTTAAGTATAATTCTAACTTTAAAATTATTCGAAAAGGTTATCTCATGTATATACGTTTCTTCCTTATTCAATTTCCAATTTTAATTCTGAAAGTTTCTTTAGATTTCATCAAAATTTAAAAAAAAAAAAATGAGAAAAAGAAATCGATACAATACGCCCAAAATAAATGAAGAGACTAAATAAATAAAAGATGTAAGTTCAAATATCTCTATACTCCTCTGATAGCTATTTATATTTAACCCTTTGCGGCGCAGGGCAAACTCATTTTTTAAGTATTGAAATTAATGACCGACACCGGAATTTGAAAACAATTTTATTTCTAAATAACAAAACGCTATAATTCATGCATTCAATAAACCGAAATTTTCTTTAACGAAATTCCGGTGCCAATGCGGCGTTTGGGAATCAAAATCAAGTGGTCTATCTATGAAATTACCGCGCCGCAAGGGGTTAAAAATTGTTGATACGGCATTATTAAGAGTTCATTGTAATATAACGATGTTTTTTCCAATTCATAATAATTTATTAGTAAAATATGTCTCTTAAAATTTCAAAAGAACTGTTTTCTATTTCTTTGTTTTATTTCCCTTTTCATTACATCTTTTATGAGAAAAATCTTGATTTTTATTATGTGCGTTATTGTCCAAACGTGTCTACCCCCATTATCTTCGAACTCTGAATTCGAGATTATGACTAAGCAAAGAATAAATAAAGAAATGGTTTTTTTTTTTTCTATCTAAAGTAATGTATAATATGAATAAAAGGAAAAGAGATGAGCATCGGAAAAATAGAGCAAAATAATAAGGATTTTTCATAAATATTTTAATAAGAAAAGTATAAAACAGGGGTGCAAAAATCTAGGCGCCAGCAGTCAGTTTCTCACCACAAAATTTATTTTGTTTTTCTCCGTCTAATATTTCGTGTAAAATTCCTGCTAGAATGCTATTAAATTTTGAGCAAAAAAATTTAAAATTTTTGTGGTGAGAGACTACCCTCTGGTGCCTAGATTTTTGCACCCCTGGTATAAAAGAATACTTTATTTTTTTGGTAACTATTTCAAAAATAATGTTTGAATTATTCCGTAATTTCCTGCATATAATCCGCGGATCAAACAATTATTTTTCGACGCAGAAATTTTTTTTAAAGGTATGCAAACGTCTAGATCGCCGTAAATATTTGTCTGCAAGCATTAAATAAGATTTCTGGGTCCAAAAAAATTGTTTGATCCGCGGATGATACGCAGGAAATTACGGTATTATTTTAAGTACGCATGTAAGTGATAATAGTGAAAAACACCGTAATCACTGGCGATAAATTGATAAATAAACTAAAAAACTTTGTAAAATCACCATAAAATGAAAAATTAAGCAGGGCCCGTTTCGAGCTACAACAATAACAGCTCGTCATAAGCTAAAACACGTGTCCGTAAGGGCACAGAGTGGAGATAAAGTGAAAACTACTTTAACCCATTCATGCCCAGCATCTTTTGCATAAATTTTATTTGGTTGGCACCACTATTTTTAGAAGATTTAATTTAGTTGATTAATCACGAAAATGCATCATTTAAATAAAATAATTATTGCTTTTCTTTTTTTACCGGTGTCAAAAACAGTGCTGAATGCACCTTTTGAAGCGTCCCTTAAAAGGGACGCTAGGCACTAATGGGTTAACCCATTCTTGCGCAGTGTTGCCGGGCCGGCAACACCTAATTTTAAATCCAAACTTGCAAACGGCACCAGTAATATTTTAATGTAATTTTGCTTTTACAATGAAAGCTTAAATTAAAGAATTCGTAATATCTAGACATGTCCTTTATAAATTCCGGTGTCAATCGACAATTTCACATTTTACTAATAGAATTTGCTTGCGCCGGAAAGGGTTAAGCTTTCACTTTATCTCCACTCTGTGTCTTTACGGAGACGTGTTGGTTAAGCTGATGACGAGCTGTTATTGTTGTAGCTCGAAACGCATTCTGCTTAATTTTTCATTTTATGGTGATTTTACAAAGTTTTTTAATTTATTTATGTAAGTGATTATCTAATTTAAACTCAATTTCTTACTCAGGCTAGAGAAAATATACGACGAACTCTTGAATTTTATTACTTTATTAAATTCTTATTCTTAATTTCCGCTTCTCATTTTAATATTCATATATTTAATTCATTAAATTATTGACTTTTTACGCAACTCTGACATGGGAGAAGAGAGCGGAAGAGTTGTGAAATTTTGAACTAAATACAGAATTTATACTAATATCAATTTTTAAATATTTCTAATTAATGTTTTATTTTTTTACATTTCTGATTTCAAAAATAATACAAAAAAATACATTATTCCATTTCAGAATACATATTGATAAAATAAAAAGAAAACAATTTGATAAAAAAATAGAAAACACATGAAAACACTAAAAAAAAATTTTTAATTCAAATATTTCTTTTACTTGTCTATATTTATTTCTATTAAATATATAAAATATATTAGAAATATGTATTTCTAATTTAAATATAATTCTAATTTTAAAATTATTCGAAAAATTAATCTTTCAGATATGCATTTCCACCTTATTTTTACAATTTTAATTTTGCAAGTTTTACCATATTTTGTCAAAATAAAAAAAGAAGAAATTAATAAATAAAATGAATCCAATATAAATGAAGAGACCAAATATATAAAACATATTATTTCAAATACTTCTATACTCCCCTGCCATATGTTTATATTTAAGAATAATTGTTGATACGGCATTATCAGGATTTCATTGTGATGTAACGATGTTTTGTCCAATCCAAAATCGTTTATCGATAAAATATGTCTCTTTTATTTGGAAAAAAAATGGCTTCTAATTCTTTAAGTTATTTTCTATTTCATTATCTCTTTTATGTATCGTGGATTTTTATTATGTGTATTATTCATAGCTGCCAACATCTTCCGCTTTTTCGGCCCGGAAAAATTTTACAGTAAATTTTACTTTTTGAAATCGCCGTAATGCGCTGATTAAATAAGGCAAATATTTCTGTTAATTTTTTCCGGGTCAAAAAATCAGAAGAGTTGGCAGCTATGGTATTATTGTTAAAAAGAGACCCTCCCCCTCATTGTTTCCGAAATCTGAATTCGAGATTATGACTAAGCAAAAAATAAATGAAGTATTCTTTTTATTTTATTTTTTCTCTTTTTAGCTCACAGGCTATCATAGCCTGAGAGCTTATGTGCCCGTCCGTTCTGTATGTACGTTCGTACGTGCGTTCGTGCGTTCGTGCGTAACGCGATAGCTCATGATAAAATATCGGATCCACTTGAAATTTTGTATATATGTATATCCTGATAAGGCGCTTCCCTGATTAGTTTTTGGAGTTCATTCGATATGTATAAGAGGGGGAATGGGGGGCTCATGCTCCTCCCCTTAATTGATATAAACGAGATTTTCATGCAGAATTAAGAGTTTTCGTTCAAAATTTAGATATAGGATCATTCTGATGAGGCGATTCCGTGACTGTTTTTAGGTGCTCATTGAATAAGTATAAACAGGGGGAACGGGGGGGGCTCATACCCCTCCCCTTAATTGATATAAACGGGATTTTCATGCAGAATTAACAGTTTTCCTTCAAAATTTAGATATAGGATCATTCTGATGAGGCGATACCGTGGCTGTTATTAGGTGTTCATTGAATAAGTATAAACTGGGGGAACGGGGGGCTCATGCCCCTCCCCTTAATTGATATAAACGAGATTTTCATGCAGAATTAACAGTTTTCGTTCAAAATTTAGATATAGGATCATTCTGATGAGGCGAGTCCGTGGCTGTTATTAGGTGTCCATTGAATAAGTGTAAACAGGGGGAACGGGTGTTCTAATGCCCCTCCCCTTAACTTGTATAAATGGATTTTTCAAACAGAATTGTCAGATTTCGTTCAAATCTCTGAATAGTTTTGGAAGTTTAATGGTTAAGCATAAAAGAGGGGAATATCTCCTCTTAAATTATATAAATGCTAAATGGGTTTTTATTAAGAATTATCCGATTTGCTCTGAATTTTGGATATAGATTTTTTAATATGATAAAGCATGTATTTTATAGTTTAGGAGGTTCAATGATTAAGTATAAAAAAGGAGGAAGGGGAGAGTTGTTTCCCCTTCTTAATTTTTTTTTTCGAACGGAATTAACGAAAATACAAGGCTGTAATGTACAATTAGTATGCGTAGCCTGTGAGCTCAGTGCCATCAGTTTAACTGGGCAATATTCTTTTTATTTTTCTAGTAATGATAGCTCATGATGAATGAGAAAAAAGGGATGAGTGTCTGAAAAATAGGGCAAAATATTAAGCGTTCTTTTCATGTATTTTGATAAGAGAATTTAAAAAAAAAAATAGAATAAGAGAATAATAAAAATAATACTTTAGTTTTATGTGTGTTTTTCTGAAGTGATGGTTGAATTATTATTTTAAGTCCGTGTGTAAGTGAAAATCTAATTTAAGTTGATTTTCTTATTTAGTCTAAAAGAAATAAATTCGAAATGCTTGAATATTATTACTTTATTAAATTGATGATCTTCAATTCAATTTTTGATTTAAATATAGAAATATTTCGTTTAATAAACTATTGGGTTTTGACGCCGGTCTCAATTTGGACAGGAGGTAGGGGGGAATTGCAAAATTTTTAAATAAATAAAATATTTATATTAGTTAATTTGTTATATTAGTTATATTATTAATAATATTAAATTATATTTTATTCTTATTTATTTCTGAATTCTAATTTAATAACAATAATAATAACAACAACCACAACAACAACAACAACAACAACAACAACAACAACAACAACAACAATAATAATAATAATAATAATAATAATAATAATAATAATAATAATAATAAAACTCTTTATGTAATATGCTTTTACCTTAGTCATTTTAAAATTTAAATACATCATTCCATTTCAGAAGGTATGTTAATAATTAAAAAAAATATTTAGAAAAATATGTGGGGAATACATGAAAAGACAAGTAAAGCATTTAAATACAAATATTGTTTCGTCTTACTTCTCTAAATTTAATTACAATAAATATGAATATAATTTCCAATTTAAATATAATTCTAATTTTCAAATTATTCAAAAAAGTTATCTTTCGCATATACGTTTCCACCTTTTTGATTTTCCAATTTTAACCCTTTAACGTTCATTGGTTTCGCCACGAAACCACAAAATTTTAATTCCGATACGCAACACTGACATCGGTATTTTTATCTAAAAATATCCCTTTTATTTTGTATGTGAAAAATCACGTTTTCTTATTTAGAAATATATTTGTTCTTTATTACCGGTGTCATTCATTTATTTCGACATCTTAGCAATGAAAATGCTATGATCGTTAAAGGGTTAATACTGTATTTTTTCAGATTTCATCTATAAATAAATAAATGAGTAAATAAATAAATCAATTAAATACATCCTAAATAAATGAAGAGTCCAAATAGATAAAACATATAAGTTGAAACATCTTTATACTCCTCTGTCATCTTTTTATATTTAAAAATAATTGTTGATAAGTTATTATCAGGATTTTAAAAACGATGTTTTATCCAATCAAAAATCATTTTATGATAAAATATGTCTCTTATATTTGAATAGAATTTTTTTCTATTTCTTTACATGATTTCTCTTTTCATTCCATCTTTTATGAGAAAAATCTCTTTGATTTTTATTATGGGCGTTATTGTCAGAACGCATCCCACCCCATTACCTCCGAACTCTGAATTCGGGATTATGACTAAGGAAAGAATAAATAAAAAAGTGTGTTTTTTTTTCCTTAAATTTATGCTCAAGATGGATAAAAAACAAAAGAGATGTCTGGCTGAAAAATAGTAGAAAATAATAAGAATTTTTTTTTTTTTTTTTTTTTTTTTTTTTTTTTTTTTTTTATGTATTTCAATAAAAGAGAGGCAAAAGAATATTTTATTTTTTAGGTGACTATTTCTGAAATGGTGTTAGAATCATTATTTTAAGTACGTATGTAAGGTAGAATACAGTTTAAATTCATTTTGTTATTGAAGCTAGAAGAAATCTATTCGAAATGCTTGAATTTCATTACCATATTAATTTCATATTCTTTATTTATCTTTTTCATTTAAATATTCAAATATTTAATACATTATTCTATTGGGTTTCGCGCCACTCTGACTTTGGAAAAGGCGGGGGTCGAAATTTCTGTAAGCACTTACTGTAAAGCTGATATTTCAAATCATAATATAAATCAATCATACAAAGATTTTCTGTTGATAATTTGTCATTGACTGATTACCATTAATATTTTGTAATTTTACTGTTTGGCAAGTTGTTGTCTGGCAAGTTATTTATTTGTTTAAAAAAGAGGGTGAAAGAATTTAAAGGGACGAATGCATTCTGTCGGATTTTTTTATTGCTAATCTGTATTTCCGTAAGATTCGAAGAAAACAAAACAAACAAGACAAACAACAAAAAAAACAATGAAATTCCGAATGGTTTGGTCGACAAAGACAACAGGGTTTCGAACCTTTACAGTTCCGCTCTACTAATTTTCAGAGCTGTACCGCTCAGCTACTTTTCTTGTACCCATTATGAAGCATTTAAAAATTTATTACTTTACTTAATTTTTGTTACAGCATTGGGAGTGAGATGGGGAGTTGTCGACTGAATACGATCCCCTGACCTCTGTTTGGCATGATAATTCATTTTTTCAAAGTCTCGGATGCTAATTGATATGCTATCTAACTATAGTTTTCAGTTTTAGATACTTCCTAATCTGTTTTATTACAGATCTTGAATTCTTTTCTTTAATACATGTTCATATATATATAATATATATATATGTATGTGTGTGTGTGTGTGTATATATATATTCATCGGAACACAATTACCAGAACGCTGTTAAAATTTTAAACTTTTACTGCATCGTCACTCCATTACTGTTACAAAATATTTGTATTTGGACCAATGAGAATGCTCCATAATGCAATGAAGTAATCATTTTGTATGAAAGTGATGGAGTGACGATGCAGGAAAAATTAAAAAAATTTAATAGTTTGGGCTACTTTTTTTTAATTCGGTTTTCTTGATTGACACTACTTGAAAAAGTAAAATTCGCCTTTTTTAATGGCATACTATTTAAAGCGAAATAAAGCATAATTTTTCAATTTCAAAAATGTGGTGTTGAAAAAAAAAAAAAAAAAAAAAAAAACCTGAATTTAAAAAAATAGTGCACTGACATTGATACTGACTGCATTGGAAGATAGTATATAAAAGTGATTTAAATATTTTTTTTTTTATTTAACTGTAACACTAATTCTGCGCGAATAAGGCGTTTTACACGAGGCAAGTATTTCTATTCGAATGTACTGATGAAAATTCTTCCCGTCTCATTCAAATTTGCTGATAACGACTTGAAAAATTGTTTCTGTTGTCACAATATAAGGCAACCGCATTGCCAGTGGCAAAATTTCACCACTTAAAATGGATAGATATTTTCTTTTTATTATGAGAGAATTTTCGCATGTATAACTCCAGTCGCTCAAAAATCCATACGCTGGCAGATAATCTCTCGCTACTAAACTTATTTCGTTTGTTTCCGTCTGAAATTTCGTCTAAAGCTCTTGTTAAAGTGCTATTAAATTTTCTGAGGAGAAAACTTTTAAATTTTAGTTCTGAGTGACTACCCGCTGGCACCTAGATTTTTGCATTCCTGTTTAAGTCGTTTAACCCTTTCCGGCACGGGCAAAATCACGGGTAAAATGAGAAATTATCAACTGGCACCGGAATTCACAAACGAATTTTTTAGATATTTTCAATTCCTTAATTTAAACTTTTATGACAAAAGCAAAATTTTAGTAAAATATTATTGGTGTCGTTTGCAAGTTTGGAATTAAAATTAGGTATCCCAGACCGGCACTGTGCGCCGGAAAGGGTTAAATAAAGAAGGTACTTCTAATCAAATTTACTGTTGAAAGTTTACCCGGCGATAATCAGGGTCTGAGGAACTGGAAACTTTTACTTTTATTTCTCCACTGTTACTTTTTCGGATCCATGTTTGTTTTCAATTTTGAGAATAAAATTACTTTAATGTTAATAATATTATTAACAGCCATTCAAATAGATTTAGTTAAGTTTAGCATATGTTATTGTCTGAAATATAAGGACTAAGTTAGGTTGGTTATAATTTAATTCATATTCATCAAACAATTATCTAAGGAAAAGTTTTTGGAGAGCTTTCTTTTTTCAAAAACTAAAACAAAATCACTTCACCTTTTTTCATTCACGTATAAAAACATTTCATATTTATTTACTTTGAAGGTGTCACAAATAAAAATTAAATTAAAGAGTTGACATGTTTCGGTTCATTAATAAGAACCGTATTCATAACATATAAAATCAGTAGAAAATTAAATGACACTGGATATAAATATAATTTAAAAATTAGGATTTTTAAATTATATTTATATCCAGTGTCATTTAATTTTCTACTGATTTTATATGTTATGAATACGGTTCTTATTAATGAACCGAAACATGTCAACTCTTTAATTTAATTTTTATTTGTGACACCTTCTAAGTAAATAAATATGAAATGTTTTTATACGTTTTTGGAGAGATTTGAAAAGTTTTTTATTGGAACAGGATTTGACAGGTATTACAACTTTTTAGTATTTTTTGCTTTTCACCATTCATACGTTCAGAAAAGTAACCTACATTTTACGTTTTCACAGTTAAATACATGTTAAAATAAAAGAACTATCAACAGTGCAAAGAGAATTAAGCAAACTTTTATTAATGTTAGTATTATTAATAAGTACCAAAGTTTAAGTAAAATCATAGTTACGCATGCCAATAGACACATACTGCTGTTACTACATGTCGATAGTGACAAAAGTAATTGTTACGGAGTTATAGTAGGGGAGAGTGGGGATACTTGAGCATAGGGGATACTTGAGCCACCCCTATTATCTCTACAGTTGGTCAATTTTTCTTTCTAAAACTGGCAACATGGTAACATATTTATAGTTCTGAACATGTGAAAAAGAAATCACATACCTTGGTACCATGTTGAAAGTATGGTGATTAACCCTTTGAGCTCTGCTGGTAGAATTTTCTACCACATAATTTTAATTCTGAAATGTCACAACGACACCAGAAAATTCGACCAAATTTATTTAAAAAAGGTTTAATGCATTTTTTCGCGTATATTGTAAATCGGTTTTTTTCTTTGCAAAATACTGGTGCGAATGTGACATCTGGCTCAAGTATCCCCTCCATGGGGATACTTGAGCCACGTTGTAAAAGAAAAAGTAAAAATTTATTAGACATAGAAAAATAGTTCAAAACTAATTGAAAGTGGTTTTCAATTGAAGAAAAAATATCAAATTTTCATTTTCAATATTTTATTTTGTTCTAAGAAATTATAAAAAATTTAAAAAAATTAAAATTTAAAAAATGGCTCAAGTATCCCCATCTTCCCCTACCTTGAAATTAGTCAAAATATCACATTTCTTTGTCTGATATTGAATATTTTGACACCTCATTTTTATCTATATCAACAATTATATCGCGAGTTATTGTAAATTTTGTTGATTGATCTAGTGCAATTACCAATACAAATGAAAACTTTAACCAAAGTTTCTCCCCGTTCATATATGCATAATTTGTTTGTTCGATGAATACTAAAGCTTTTTTGCTAATTTAAAAGAGTTTTGATTTTTTTTAATTACTTGTTCTGCATGGTGTACTTAAAATTTTTGTGCGTAGATTTAATATTCAAGTTTATAGTTATTTAAAAAATATTTGAATTGAGAATTTGTTGAATTTTCTTCATTTTTTATGCAACCGAGAGAAAAAAAAGTCATATTAAATGTAAAATACGATACATCTAAAACTCCATGCACATTTTTATAAAGTGTATTCCAATGAATGTGAAAAAAAAAAAAAAAAAACGTTAAAGTAAAAATATTCACGTTTTTGCTAGAAGGAAATTTTAAAAAGTTAGTTTTTTTTAAATTAAATTTTAGTAAAACAGGCTGTTTTATTTGTTTTACTTTTTTTAGTATTAAGCATTGTGCTACAACATATTATTAAAATATTCTCAAAATTGAAGAGATATTTCAAGGGTGTTTTGTACCATTAACACGTTCGCGCGTACTACCGGTAGTCCGCAAAAAGGCTTAAGAATCCCTATTTACGACACCAGTAAAATTTTACTAAAAAATTTACCTTATTTAATAGGAGAATAATTTCATATTACATTTTTTACTATTTACATCAACTTATTATTATTATATAGCTTTCTACTTTTTAATTTCTGGTTAGAGTATTTTTATACATTAGCTTATTAATCCATTTTTTAAGCTTATTTTTTAATTTCTATTTTTAAGTTTAAATTCAGTAAATTACGTCGGTTCCTGCTATTGCTACCATTCAGGTCTATAGATTGCTCTCCTGTGCTCTACATCAGTCACTAACGGGGATGTGTGGTTTATCCACAGGCGTCTCGGTAAAAAACGCTATTCGAAGTTTCGATTTAATAACCCTTTCCGGCACACTGTGCCCGGTCTGGGATACATAATTTTTATTCCAAACTTGAGAACGGCACCAATAATATTTTAGTAAAATTTTGCTTTAACAATAAAAGCTGAAATTAAGGATTTCGAAACATCTAAAAAATTCGTTTGTGAATTCCGGTGTCAGCCGATAATTTCTCATTTGCTAACAGATTTTGCCCATGCCGGAAAGGGATAAGGCAAAAATTTCTGTTTTTGAAAACCGGTGGCAAATCATTAAAAATTCCGTAAAGGGGTCCCGTCGCGAATGTGTTAACCCATTAGTGCCTGGTGTCCCATTTTTGGGACAGTTTAAAAAAAATTCAAGTAAGCGCATTTCACACCAGTAAAAAGGAATATAAATAAATACTTTCTTTCTCGAGACAAAGTCGTTGATAAATTAAGATAAAAGTTATTCTTAATTTAAAAGTGGTGGGAAAATGCAAAATTTGAATTTTAACGAAGAAAATAATTTAGGCACTAATGGGTTAAAACAAAACGGTAAAAGACATGTACATCACACATCACAGCTGAAGGGTTTAAAGTTAAATCTGTTCCTTTTTATTCTTAGTTCCCTGAATGGAATGCATATGACTTACACAACAAGTACAATAATCTCTGACTTATTCGCGAGAGTAAGGTTCCCGAAAACATCTCCGAAAGTCAAAATAGCGAATGTCCAGTCTATCTTACCGTACACATAAAAAAGATTTTTTTTCTTTTTAAGGAAAAGAGAAATTTAAGTGGATAAGAGAAATTTAAGTAAAAAAGAAAAATAATAATAACTACATAAAAAGTACATGTTTAAAATAAATTGGAATAATCATAAACATTTTGTACAAAATTTATTTGCTAGTGTATGGTGGAGAAAATTTAGCGGTGTGTGATTGTTTGACAAATCAGATCTATGAATTTTTATGTATGAGAAAGTTGCGGACTTGGTTTCTATTTTAAATTTAAGAAACCTCACCCGTGAATAATCGCATTCTATTGAAAATTCATATTTAGATCTTGTTAATGTTTTAAAATTTCCCCGGCAATTTTTGCAAAACTATTTCATTTGCAAATAAAAATGGAAATTTTAGAAAATTTTAAAAAATTGCATAAAAAAACAAAGGCAGTTACTGATCTATATATTTCTCAACACAAGGGCAGAAGTTCTCGTGATAAAGTAATAGTGTATTACGCTTTTTACTGTATTACGCTATACAGTACATACGTGTCCAGTTTCACATAGTTCATAGAATTCGTAAAACCAAGTGAGTTTATTTCATAAAAAAATAAACTTTATGGAACAAAATTCGCCAATAAACAAGTTCATTCAGTCCCCGATAATGTTGAAAAATTCCGCATTTTTTATTTTGCAAATAATCAAAACTCACGAATGTTAAAGGAATTACTGTATTCATGAAACTTATAAATGCTAGCCATAATGATGACTCAAACTGAAGCAACAGAACGAACTAAATGAAACACAAATGAAACTAGCTATACTTTTTTCTGACTGTAATCACTCGCAAATTCGAAATATTTTTTATAATTGTTATTTCGTTAATTTAATTACTGAGCTGATTCATATCTTCAACATCGAAATTAAAAAATAATCACATATCTCATTAGAAATATTTAATTTTTTTCATCACTGTACAACAAAAAAATTGAGTCTCATTTTTACTTGTTAATCGATGATTAAAAAGTAAAGATTATACCCAAAATTAATTTACATAAAATCTAAAAAAAAAGAAAAGAGAAAATTGTAAGGACCGTGTAAAAATACACCCAACAACTTTTCGATAATTGGGTGTCAAAAGCGTTTATTCTCCGATTTTTCATATTGATTTTTTTCCTCTTGTAATCACGCCCATGAGTAAGTAAGTCACTTCTTTATGAATCTTTGTTTTTATGAAAAAAGAAAAGGAGAAAAATAGTTGATAATTTAAAGTGGGAAAAAATGAAATAAAAATGTTAAGATTGAATCAATAACTGTACAAAAAGGAAATGCATTTTCGTTCCAAAAAAAGTTTGTTAAATGTGAAGAGGAGTAGAAAAACTCGAAAAATTTGCGTAATTTGACAAGTTGTTCACTTAAATATTTTATACATATACTAAATAAATATTTATCTCAGTTTAGTTTTAAAATTCAATATATATAATATATATATATATATATATATGGATTTTTTCTATAAATAAAAGTACACTCGAATTGCATATTTTAGAAACAACTTCATCTAACTCACTTTAATGAGGAGAATATTTTATATCAGTAAATTGACAAGTTATTATTATTATATATATACATATATATATACATATATATATATATATATATATAGATAGATAGATAGATAGATAGATATTTTTCTCAGTTTAGTTTAGAATTCAAAAATAAAGTAAATATTTAATGAAAATAAATATTTATATATATATATATCTATTAATATTTATAATATATATATATATATTATTTATAGTATATTTATAATAATATTAATTTATATATATATATATACACTGCTCAAAATTATTAAAGGATATTGCAGTTTTAGGTGGATTTTGTATCTGGGAAACTTTTTAGCTGATTGATACATGGTCGACAGACACAGTAGGTTATATGAGAATAAATTACACATGTTTGGCAAAAAAAAATGCATTTTATTGCGCATTTGTGTACAAAAGGAAAAAAACACAATTTGTGCATATGAGAAAAAAAGAATAAGAAAAGGTGTTTTCTTCAAAGAAAACCATTTTCAGTAGGGGGTGTGGTTTCCACGGGCGGCCAGCAATGTTGAACACCTTTGAGGCATGGACTCAATGAGGCTATTAATGACGAGTTGGGGTATTCTGCCCCACTCTTCCAGAAGAGCTCTTTCCAGTTCTTGGAGAGTTTGTGGGGGTTGTTGGCGGCCAGAAACTCGTCTTCCTAGAGCGTCCCAAACGTGCTCGATTGGATTCATGTCTGGAGAACACGCTGGCCATTCCATTCGAACGATTCCTTCCTCGAAAAGGAATTCCTCCACCAGGTTTGCACGATGTGGCCTGCAGTTATCGTCAATTAAAATGAAGTTATCTCCGATTGCTGAAGCGTAGGGGACTACAATATGTCTGAGGATCTCATCCATATATCGGCGACCAGTCAGAGCTCCATCTCGAATGATGTAGAGGTCAGTGCGCCCGTCAATGGAGATGACACCATACACCAACACTCCTCCACCGCCAAATCTGACACTTTCGTGCACGAACGCAGGATTATTCCTACTGCCACGGTCCCTCCAGATGAAAATACGCCTATTATCCGGATGCACAGGAAAACGACACTCGTCAGAAAACAGAATATTGCTCCATTCATTTCTCCTCCAGTTGATATGCTCGGTTGCCCACTCCCTGCGGTCGCGACGATGCCTTGATGTTAATCTAACACATACCATCGGTCGGCGAGCATACAGACCTACAGCATGGAGCCAGTTTCTGACAGTCTGAGTTGAAATCGTGGTGCCTGTAGCCGAGCGAAGGTGTTGTTGGAGAAGAGTAGCGTTCATATTTCGGTGTCTCCGAGCTGTTAACGCTAAATACCGATCTTCATTGGGAGTTGTTGCCCGTCTACGACCTTGCCCTGGTCTTTGGCCTGCACATCCACTCTCCAAAAAACGGTACCAGATCCTGGAAATGACACTTTGTGACACTCCAATGGCTTGCGCTACTTCGGCTTGAGTTTGGCCCCCTTCTAACCTACCAACAATTCTCCAAGCTTCTGAATCTGTCAAATGACTTCGATGAGACATCGTACTCATTGAAACAAAGCAATCGCTGAATGCCGATCATCCTTGTCTTCATTCTCTTTTATTCAGTTGAAAGTCAAATTTCATTCGCTGCCGCTGAAGCGACGTTTTTGACGTCGAACTCAAAATTTGCATACTCCACAGTTTGAAAACCAGTAAAATTTGCATTTGTGATTCTCTTCTTCTATTTTCGGCAAAAAAAATTTCGTTTATATCTTTATTTTATATAAAACTTCAAATATCCTTTAATTGTCTTGAGCAGTGTATAATATTTTAATAAAGTAAATGAAGTTATATCTGAAATTCATACTTTATCAACAACTTCATCAAATTTGTTTTTAATTTGGTGAAAACTTTATAATTGATGAAAAAATAAAATAATAAATAGTATACAAAAACGTTTTTCTCTTCTAAGTGATGATGATTTTTATCAAAAACAAAATTATTTTTTATACCTCAAAAAAGCCCTTATGCTAAATTAGTTTTTTTTTTTTCTAAACAGGCTAGGTTTTTGGTGTTTTCAGGTGATTTCATATTTATAAAACTACGTAAAAACTATAGTCGTTGTCTGCTTTGTCCATCTATCCGCACAAAAAAGCTAAAAAATTACCCAAGCAATTGTTTTGAAATTTAATATGTGTAATCTTTGAAAAAAATGAAGGCGAAACGATTTTTAACACGCCAATAATTAGTGTGAGTCACCCAAAGCCTGGATAAAATCTAAAGATTTTGGTATAGTCAGGATAATTACTTAAATTGTCTGCTCATTTATCCGAGAATAATCGGCGCTGTACTGTATTTCTGTCTGTCTTCATTTTTAGTTAATTTATTTAGTATTGTGCCAGTTTAATGTAATCAATTTTAGTAAATTTAATTCATTAATGATCATATCTAATACATTTAAAAAAAATTTTTTTTCTTAATACATCATTATTGAACATATAGGTATCGGGTAATAATACACATATTTTGTACACTCTAATATTTTTTAACGGTTCGGATATAGCGAACAAAAACTTTGTCCCTTAAAGTTCGTTATAACTGGGTTCGAATGTGTGTGTGTGTGTGTATATATATATTAAAAGTAGGAGTTAACCGTGCAGCCCAACTTGTAGATACTTTCAAAAGAAAATATAACAATGCAAGACTTGTATCACCTAAAAGATTGAAGTAGCTCTATCATAAACATTTTTTTTTTTTTTTTTTTTAGTTCTACACTAAAAGAATTTAAGATAAAATTCATTCGTAAATAAATAACTGCATTTATTAACCTTCATAATAAACGGAAAATTATGTTTAAAAATATTGGCATCAATTTGATGCTTCTGGATTAAAAATAAATGCATTCATGATGGATGTTTCGACTTCAAAGTGTTAAAACAATTTTTTTTTTTCGATAAAGCCTTTACATAGTACATAAAAAATGAAAAACTACCCAACCAAATGTTTTGAAATTTAATATGCATAATCGTTATGGAATTATTCCCAGGCATTTCCAACTTTATGAAAATCGAATGTTATACTGCCTATATCCCGAATGAAAACTAAATATTTTCAATATGGTCTCTAATTTTTTTTTAGTAACCTTTGTCACTGAAATGTATCGATTTTATAATGTTATACAAATTTTATTGAAGTGGGTGGAGTGTTTTGATTTGGTTTACTCTTTTGATTTTGAACCTTTTGTGTTACAGAGCACTTTCATTGTGAAAATGTTGAAATTCCAGAATGACATACAAATTTATTTGAAAATGAGAAAATAGGTTTTCTCATTTCCTCATCGGATTTGTTTTTCCGATACATATTAAACAGGAAACATTTATTCAAGAATTCTGGTATGATTGTGGCAATTTAGTAACGAGTTCGTTTTTCCGTGTAATGTTTTGTTTTGGCGCAGCATGTCCCTTAACCCTTTAACGTTCATTGGTTTCGACACGAAACCACAAAATTTTAATTCCGACGCAACACTGACACCGGCATTTTTATCTAAAAATATCCCTTTTTTATGTATGTGAAAAATCACGTTTTCTTATTTAGAAATATATTTGTTCTTAATTACCGGTGTCATTCATTTATTTCGACATCTCAGCAATGAAAATGCTATGATCGTTAAAGGGTTAACACTAAAACAGCCATTAGGGGTCAAAATGACCCCTGCCAGATTGATTATAGTCGATTCGAACCAGAATTTTTTTCATAAGATATGTTAAATATAAGTAGCAGAAAATTATACTAATTAAATAAGTTGAATAGTTTAAAATCAAAATCCTGGTGAGAAACACTTTTTATAAAACTTGAGTGAAATACCCGGCGGTTCTAGTGTTAAGGGATTTTGCGCCATTAAACCCAATACAACCAACCAACCGTGTAATGTAACAGAAAGAGATATCAGATCTTTTTAAATTTTTAATAAATATGTAATCCTTACCAATATTTATCTGTAAATATTATTCTAGTATATAGATGGATGTTACCTTATTTCCAACATATTAGAAATACTCCCTGTTGTTTTATAATACTTCTATGGCCATTGAAAATATTTTACATATAAAGAAGAGAAATTCAATACTGGAGTAACAGAAATAAATCGGAAATTGTACGTGAAGCGTGAGAAATGAGTTGCGTTCGTTCTATAACATAGTTTTAAAAATATTTTTATCTTGGTGTAATAATATGCAGCACTTTGGATACAGTACAGCATCCGAAATCTTATGTGTGTCTCTAAGTACTATCTCCTTTCTATTATACAGAAAGTGACATGGTTTAAACCTCAGCAACGTATATCAATTTCGTAAAATGTGAAATAGTTGAATATAATTAAAACGCGTCTCAAACAATATTTCTCCCTATACCATTATCTAACGGAATACTTTTGTGAGGCCCTATAAATTAATAACAAATATTCTTTGTATAACACATTGTACAGAATGTATATTTTAGCATATACCGTAATTTCGGGTGTATAAGCCGCGGGCCAAGCAATTCTTTTTCGACCCAGAATTTTTTAAGAAATAAGTGTAACTATTTAGATCGCCGAAAATATTTGTCTTCAATCACTAAATAAGATTTCTGGTTCCAAATAGAATTGTTTGATCCGCGGCTTATACACTCGAAATTACGGTACTTCAAAGATGCATATCAATTTTATTATCTTCAGAAGGGTGTAATATCATTAAAATGCACTTGAAACTCTTTATTCCCATTGGCCACAACGTACCAGAATAATTTTGATTGTCCCTGTAATTAAACTATACATCTAATTTTCATAAAATGTGACATGACACGACAAAATTATGCAACAATTATATATTTTAAATTTCAAGCAATTCGGTTGGATAATTTTTGCTGACTTATCTGTGGACAGACAGACGGATGGGCTGAACGACGACTATAGGTACGTATTTGCATAATTAAGAACGCAAATAAAAATAAAACATTGACATGTGGGTATTTCTACATAATTTAAAACTTTTACTAAACAATAAACAACCATTAATTTTTTTCTTTGAAATTTCTTTTTATATTTTGCCTAAGAATAATTTATAAACTTGTTAAAAAATAACAAAAGAATTTAAAATACAGGCCTAAATTGAATCTTAAGATATATTTTTGCTCATTTTAAATTTACATTTATAAATATATCGTACACAATATTTCCTACTGCATTTTCTTTCTTTTAATAAAATCTCAATGTATGGAAATTTTTTGAACAGGTGCTATTGACATCTGATGTAAAATCCATTTCAATTTTTTAAAACAGACAAATACATTTAATGCATTAAACTTTAAAATGTGAGAAAATGTGCCATAATTTCCCACGTATAAGCTTCAGCTCAAATAAGTCTATTTCCCACCAGAAAAAAAAAAAAAAAAAAAAAAAAATACACAAAACATGGCATTCTTCTGCTAAGAATTTATTTGACTTTATTTTTTCAATAAAATTTTTGATTTAAAAAAGACTTAACTAAGCGGGGGATTACAGTAATTCAAAACAACGAACTTTAACAAAATATGTAATCACCACCACACAGAATTTTCTGCACATTTTTTTTATTCCATTAAATCAGGTTTTAGAATTGTAGAAGCTTGTCCTAAAAGTCTCTCCTAATTTGTATTTCTAGATAGTATTAGGTTACCGTAATTTCGCGCGTATACGCCGCGGCTCACAAGGAAGGTCTCCATACAGGCATATCCCGAAAAATCTGAAAAAATTACAAAATGTCCTTCTTGTTTTGATATATACGTTTATAAAAAAAAATCGGCGGAACTCCCATTCAGTAACCGTAAAAAAATAAAGCAAATTTCGTTATTTGGCGATTTATCGCCGGTTGGCGGTGGAATGTAATTTCGAAAAATACTATTTCAAATACACTCCAAGAAAAAAAAAAGTTTCATGTTGAACTTGTTTTGATAAATTTAATTCAAATAACTTTAGTTTTGTACGTTTTAGTTTGTTTTAAGTATAATTTTGTTATATCGATATTTATATGTATTTATATTCTAATTTAACTATCAAAATTTGAGATTTAAAACGAAATTCATAATTTAAATTAATTAAATTTGTTTCAAGCTCAAAGTCCAGTTGAGAATTGTCGATTAGATTCTGTTGCTATGGAAACGCCTGGCTTTTATTTTTTGAATACGCTAGAATATATAAAAATAATTTTTCACAATACGATTTTTTTTTTAAATCCATGAAAACATTTTTTTCCAGTGATTAATTAAATAACTATTTAAACAAGTAATATATATATGTAATACAATATGTACATGTATGTATATATTAAAGTCTCTCATTGTTTATGTTTAAATTCATTAAATACTATTTACACGCATTCTAAATATCCCACAGTTTGGAGTTGCATTGTAATCGTTTGCTTTTGGCGAGGAAAAGGGCTGCTCGCCAAATCGAGTGTCTCTTCCGTCTTTTCAAGCCAAATATTCGAAAATATTTTATTTTTTTACACATTTTCTTCTGTGATTCCGCCGCTAATTTTGACTGATCCTTTATTACATACATAAGTACTTCAATTAGTATTTTTTTCATAAAATTCTGAGTATGCCCATTATGGAGACCTTCCTTGTCAGTTGTCTTTTTCAGACCGGAAATTTTATTGTAAAAAATGTCTGTTGTAAAAGTAAGATAAATTCTAAGCAAAAATAAGTCACATTTTATTTAAAATAAATTCTGGGGGGAAATCGACTTATCTGAGGAGCGGCGGATACGCACGAAATTACGGTAATGCAAAAGTTTCTTCGTATTTTAATACCTTATATCTTCAATAATGAAGAAATTTTAACGCAGTTATCAGGTATTAAAATTTTGCATGTATTCGATTAAAGTATTAAAGTACGACAGAACTTTTATAACAACTTATTAAGTTTCTCAAGTTAGCAGATTCTGGAAATATATTTCAGTATACGAATTAAATATTATACAGTCCACAAACAATGTTACAAAATCTCTTATTTATTATTATTATTATTATTCAAATGTATCGAATTCACACCAGAAAAAATTAATAATAGTTTTCATCTATTTTATTCAGGAAATAGTTATGAGTATAATACCCAATAGCAACCCTCAAAATTTCTAACAAGAAGTTAGTTTCGGTTCTCTCTAGGTTCCGAGGCATTTTTTTAAAACTCCACTTTTGGCAGCTTTTTTTAAATGTTTTTCCAGAGTAATTTAACACAGAATAAAGAAAATTATAAAAATAATATGTAATACCTATGCAAATTAAATTTAAAGAATTTTGATCCTTTTTAGCATTTTTTTTTTTTTTTTTTTTTTATAAAATTGGCTCCGGATATATATATATAAAAGAAAAAATGCATAAAACCGAAATCTTTTTCAATATGTGCATATTAGATACTCTTTAGTGCAATGAACTAAAAACTAGTTAAAAACTAGTCTAAAAGAAATACAGCTGATTATATGAAATTGCATGGAAAATTTCAATAATTTTACGTTTAAAATTTCATAAAAATAACTATATATCAAAAAATTAGAGCTAATTACAACACTTAGTGCTAATCCTTCAGTTCATTTTGTTCTAGACATTATCGAAAATCTACACAAAGGGTTCTATTATCAAAGGGTAAAAAAAAGTTTGAGTTAAAAGAATAGTTTAATTTTTTTCGATGAAAATCTAATTTTTCAGAAAACACATTTAAAGTTTTCAACTTCGGTTTAAATTAACCTTGTCTGTCTTTTTTTAAATTTTAAAGTGTTTAAATATCATTTCTAATAAACGTAGCCCCCCCCCCCCCCCAAAAAAAAAAATAGAAACAGAAATATTTATTCTATATGAAAATCAAATAAAACAATATTGCACATTTGACATTATTTTAAATGTAGGCGGATATAGTAACGATGTTTTATAAATGCAATGGCAACCTGTAAAATGTTAATATTCGGTGTTGTATGTCCATTTATGTATAGTGCAGATCTGTAAAGTCTCTGGATTCTCTCTCTGGAGTCTCTCTCCAAAACCAGTAATATTATAAGGTTTTTTTCTCCTTCATTTATAGCAGAAAGTTTTCTGGTTCGAAAAGGCGAAGAGAACTTACAAAAAAAAAAAAAAAACTACTAACTCAGTGTTGCCAGATGGTCTACTTTTTAAAATTTCAGATTTCTTGATTGGCACCACTTTTTTGAAATGGTAAAATGCGTCTTACTTAATAACATATTAAATAAGGCAAAAATAAGGAGAATTTTACCGTTTCAATAAAGTGATACCAATCAAGAAATCTGAATTTTAAAAAAGTAGCCCACTGGCAACACTGTACTAACTTAGAGAAAAACATACAATGCTCCAGAACCCTTTCCGGCACACTGTGCCCGGTCTGGGATACCTAATTTTAATTCCAAACTTGCAGACGGCACCACTAATATTTTAGTAAAATTTTGCTTTTACAATAAAAGCTTATATTAAGGGATTCAAAATATTTAAAAAATTCGTTTGTGAATTCCGGTGTCAGTCAATAATTTCTCATTTTAGTACAGATTTTGCCCGTGCCGGAAAGAGTTAAGGTCATACAGAGCCTGATTACTAACGGGGCACTCTCTCCCCAGTAAAATTACATAGAAATTTTCGCCTTGATTAAACGCCCTTTTCAATCAAAATTACTATCACGAATAAGGAAAAAATTTCTATTTATTTTTTCTGGTGAGAGAGTGCCCCGTTGATAATCAGGCCCTGAGGTCATATAATTCTTCTGAAGATGACTCATTAGAATGAATACGAAGCTTTTTGTGTAAACATGTTTTAAGTGTGATCAATACTGTTTTTATCTATATTGTACGCTGATGAATATCAAAGTTTGCTTATAATCAATAAATTTTCACAGCGTAAATCCAAGTTTTAATTAAAGTGTGTTATTTTAAACTTCATTGTAGAAGGATTTTTTTACTTAAATATTCTTGGTGTCATTTGTAAGTTTGGAATTAATATTAGGTGGTCTCGATATGGGTCTTCTGCAACAGAGAGGGTATCTTTATCCTTTCAAGGATAAAGTATTTTTGTTTCTAAAATGTTAAAATGACAGATTAACAACGCGAATGATGTCCTAAAGTATTACGTTTGATGGAGACAACATAGTGGATTCTCATTTTAACTCTAGAACGTCCGGAAATTTACGTACGTTTTACAAAAAACATATTCAAACAGAATTTCAATTTTCAAATATTTTAGTTAGTTGTTTTACTTAGTTCAGTATAATTTATATTTATCTTTTCTTAAACGAAATTTCTAGTTCAAACCAACAAGTAGTCCATTGCTTGGTGTCGAATTGACTTTAATACATTAAAATTTAAAACTTAATTTAAAATTTTAATTGACACATTGACACTCGAATTTTTGAATGAAATTTTTTAATTTTATTAAGTAAGCAAAAATGTACTTTTATTAATTTACACATAAATATTCTTGTAAATACTGGTGTCAGTCAATTATTTTGATATTTTATGTACTCAAGTACCTTGCCCTGAAAAGTTTAAATTATGACGATCTTAAAAAGAAAAAATAAATATTTAATTGCCTTTTTTTCTTAAATTCGAGTTTACTTAAGGTAATTGCGAAATGGGCTTGAAAAGAATTTTAATAATTCTTAATGAAATTCAATAAGATTCATTAAACAACATTTTAAGATATTTAATAAAGGGGAAAAAAGTAATTCCAAATTAATTTTTCTGAATACGACTCTTGTACTGTTTTATCTATTAAAAACAGGTGCAGAAAGAAAAATATTTCTACTTAATTTTACTGTTATCTTTTCCAAACAGATTTTCTTACATATTTAAATATTCGGTAGAATGTGTTTCCTTATTTGCTTTTTAAAACGCTTATATTTTATAAGAACAACGGAATAAAAAGTACTTATGGTGTTTAATTAAGCAGTCTAATTTAATTTTTTGAACGATTTATTTTTGATTGCACAGCCTTTTTTCATACAGTATATTAAATCTCTAATTTTTATATGAGGGTCATTTTCTAATTAAATTTAGATTAATAAAAAAAAATTCAAGTTAATGTATTAGTTTAAAAACATTTTATCAATTATTTTCTTTAATAATTAGTAAGAATTTTATATATTGTTGCAGTAAAATAACCTCTATGTATGTGTGTATTTTTTAGCAGTAATTCAAAAATGATGTGTTAAATGCCAAAAAATCAATCCCTTGCTCTCTGGTGCTGTTAGCGGATGTACACCGGTTTGCAAAATTTAAGGACGAGTCCCAAAACGCCAATTTTCAAGGAATTTTCAAGCGATAATTTTCACGCGAATATTCAAAAGGAAGTAATATAATTCGAATAAATAATATCCCTGCATAACAGCTTTCCATATAACATCTCATTCAGGTCACACATGGGCACAAGAGTCAGAGTCACTACGGCGAAACAAAAAATTGGAAATTCCATACGTCTCTTTAGTCTCAAATGACAGATATATGTGTCTCCACTGACAGGTCATTGTGACTGCTGCTTTGAGGCGAGTCACCAGGTGACTTTAAAATGTCGTTTCATTGAGACTCTCGTGTGACCTCTCATCTGGAGACTCAATTTCAAAGTTATTGTGAACGTTGCATTATGATAAGTTACCAAACAATGTTCCATTAATGTCACATGGTGACTTTTCACCACTTTTCGCAGTAATTACTTCACAGTAGGGTCTCTGTCTTGTGACAGAAAGTCACCATTGGACTTTAATGTGACATTATTTGGTGATTTATCATGATGCAACATTCACAATGACTTGGAAATTGAGTATCCAAATGAAAGTCACATGAGAGTCTCAGGCAAACGACATTGTAAAGGCACCTGGTGACTCGACACAAAGTATCAGTCGCAGTGACCTGTCAGTGGAGACACATATAGTAGTCATTTGAGACTCATAAAAGAGACGTACGGAATTTCCTATTTTTCGTTTCGCCGTAGTGACAGTGACTTTTGTGACCATGTGTGTCCTGAATAATATGTTATATGGACTAACTGTTATGCAGGGATAGTAATTACACGAATTATATTACTTCTTTTTGAATATTCACGTGAAAATTATCGCTTGAAAATCCATTGAAAATTGGCATTTTGGGACTCGTCCTTAAATTTTTCACACCAGTGTATGTCACTAGCCAAAAATAATGCTGTGTCTAACCTTTTTTTATTTGGAATTTACACCACAAAAATTTAATTGGTAATTTTGTGTTTCTTTATTGAAATCTGGCACTTACCCTGTGATGATAACTCAAAAGCAATTTCTCTCTTAGGAGGGAAAAACAAACTACTGTCGTATAAAGTGAGTTTAGAGAATTATTTGGAAAAAGTTGGTGGAGCGTGTGTGTTTGAAAAGGTATTGTGTGTGACTTTTAAAATGTTATTCAGATTAGAAATTTGAAATTACTCCAAATGACTTCACCCTTTAACGTTCATTGGTTTCTCTAGGAAACCACAAAATTTTGATTCCGATATGCGCCATCGACACCGGAATTTTAATCAAAAAAATTCCCTTTTATTATGTATTTGATAAATCACTTTTTATTATTTTCAAGTATATCTGTTCACAATTACAGGTTTCTTGTATTTTTATTTTTCAAATGTGTTTGTTCACATTTACCGCTATCAGTCATTTATTTCAACATCTTAGCAATGAAAATGCTTTGTCCGTTAAACGGTTAAATAAGTATTTTCTAACGCCATAGTAATGCATAACGAAGTCGAGCCTCGTTTCGGTTTTCCGCTTCATTATCTGATTGAGGTGTTTCTCTCCATAACATGAAGCGGAGATCCACTTTTCCGGCCATGAAGAAATCCGAACTTGGCAATTGCACATGACTGAGTTCTGTTTAACTCTAGGAGGATACAATAGATGTATTGTATTTTTTATATAACTGCTGGTAGCTGCAGTGTACTGTTATCTCTCAAATCTATTTTTTGATGCAAAATGCATTTTTTTTTAAATTATTATTTTTTCAAAAAACAGATATGAATGATCAAACATGAAAGCATTTCACACATAAAAATATAAATAAATCAAATTACTTATAGTTTGTTCTTTTAATGTGTTGATCTCCAAATACATACTTTATTTTTTTAATAAAAAAAAGACAATTTTTAAATCAGATTTTTTGTTTGCCACAATTTTTTTGAAATTGTTAATTTCCTCTTATTACGCTTTAATTAACATGCAATTTAATAAGGAGGATTTTGATATTTTCAAAGTGTAGTGCCAATTAAAAAAAAAATTCTGAATAAAAAGAGAAAATAACCTACTGACAACATTAACATAACTCGGAACTACGGCATGTTGGGCCCCTGGATTGCAGTGGGATTCCGAGTCATCTGTGTGGCTCATATAAATCTTGCTTCCTCGGTCTGCAGGGCCCAACTTAGACAGTGGGGGGGGGGGGCTGGGGCAAACATTATTAGGGGGGCCCCTTCTATCTTAAAATTGTTTGTGAATTACACTCAAGTGACTAAAATTAAAATTCAAACCTATTGTATATATGCATAAATTTCGTACCAAGTACTGATTTCAGTATTCATATTTCACATCTTTATACATAATAACAGAAGATAGATCATTTTAACTATTAATTTTTTTATGATGTAACTATTACTTTAAGGGAACGTGGGGCACGGAAACAAAGGGGGTAGGAGAAAACAAGACCCTTAAAATTGAAAAAAAAAAAGAAAATGGGTAATATTTTGCTATTTTATATCATTTGCCCCTCTTTTAACAAGAAACTTTTCTGTCCTTGAGGGGGCCCCTCAAGCCGGGGGGCCCGGGCAATTGCCCCGCATGCCCCTGCCTTAGTCAGGCCCTGTCGGTCTGGTAATAAAACACTCTGTAGAATGTTTGCATAATATAACAGCTGCTACAATTGAGAGAAAAGGGAGTAAATATCAGACAAGTATATACACGTGCTCCCAAATGGTCCGCGAACTGAACATCAATATTTTTTATTTTAAAAAAAATCATGATAGTTTTCTACAGAATTTGTGCAAGAATTAACTTTCAAAGGTGGTTTCTTTGTAATTTGCGAGAAAAATCTGAAAGGAAAATTCTGATGTTCAGTTGGCAGACCATTTGGGAGCCCTGTATACATTAACCCCCTAACTGCCTTGGGCGTATATATAATTCTCGTTAAAATAAATGCATATTTCTGAAATTAACTATCGAACAACCACTTTTTTGAGATAAAAATTTTGCCTTATTAACAAAAAGAAACTTTTACCATCAACTAAAGGGAAGATTATTTTCCAAAATTTATGGTGGCATTTTTTTTTTTTTTTTTTTTTTTTTTTAAGCAAAAAAGTTGAAGATTATTTTTATAAAGCTTCGACAGTTAAAGGGTTGATTACCGTAATTTCCTGAGCATAACCCGCGGATCAAACAATTCTTTTTCGACCCAGAAATATTTGAAAAATAAATGTGACATTTTAAATCGCAGTAAATATTTGCATTCGATTATAAAATAAAATTTCTGGGTAGATAAAAAATTGTTTGATCCGCGGATTATACGCAGGAAATTACGGTAGGTAAACATAGTCTGCACGAAAAATGAAGCTATGGATAAAAAGTAGGGAACATGTAGTGTACTATTTTACATTTGCGGGTGACGTAATTGAGGATGTAATAAGAATATGGTATTGCATGTTTACATCATATCTGCAAGAATTGATTACCGACAGTGCATATTTTTGCCAGTTATAAAGATTTGAAATTTTTACCTTACTCATGCAAAATTAATCTCGTATATGAAGCAAACATTCTATTTATTTTTACTGATAGAATTTTCCTATAGCGATAGAATTTTAACCCTTTCCGGCACACTGTACCCAGTTAGGTATACTTAATTTTAATTCCAAGTTTGCAAACGGCACCAATAATATTTTAACACAATTTTGGTTTTAGAATGAAAACTGGAACAATGGAACAATGTAATCTGTGGAATGGATCTCCTAGTTGTCAGGCAACTTTATATCCAGTATAACATAGTAAACCGTATTGCATGGGCTTTAGGGAGCCATAAGAAAAATTAAATATTGATTAGGTGCGGCAAGCCACAATTAAGATTAAAAAAATTAGCTAACTTAAAAAGTAAGTACCGTAATTTCGGGTGTATAAGCCGCAGCTCAAACAATTCTTTTTCGACCCAGAATTTTTTTTTAAAACGAATTTAACTAGTCAGATCGCCGTAAATATTTGTCTTCAATCACTAAATAAAATTTCTGGGTCCAAAATGAATTGTTTGATATGCGGCTCATACACCCGAAATTACGGTAGTAATATAAGTTAAGAAAAAAAATAAAAAAAAAGAAATATAATTAAAAATAAACCAGGAAAAAAGTTCCGTTAGGTCTGTCAGGTTCCTAGAAGACATCTGCCCTGAATTAGAAAGGAATAACATTTCCTTATCTGAATATTTTTTGTATTGTGGGTTGTGTATCCGTGAAGCTCGAAATACCTTTCTTTCTTTTCTTATAATGACAAATGACAGGTGGTTATCCAGGCGCAGGTGTGCGGATGACGCACTCGTTGCTGAATGAAAGTGATGACCACGGGGCATGGCTCAGCTGTCATTTAGTATTTAAGTGATGTGTAAACAGTAGATGTCATGACTCAAGGTTGGTATGCGGAATTGAACCAATGGAGGAACTCTAAGAGGCCCTGCTGGGGGAAGGAAGATCTCTGACAAGGTCAACTCTGGACGGAGAGGTTGGAGACAGTTCTCGCTTGGCGTTGAGACCGATAGGTCGCTCAGGATTTGTGGTCCTGTTGGATAGTGTATATTTTGAGTGTGGGACAAGGCGTCCCGGTGGATAGTGTTATAGGCCGAGAAGTGAGGCCTAGTACCCTTGTGTATTGAGATTCTGCAGTAATCTCTGATAAAGCGTATCTAACGTGCGTTGAGTGTGAGGAAGAAAGTATAAGTTGAACGGTACACAACCAACGTTTATTGTAGTTAATTTAATGTTGAACCGGATCATCTATATCCGAGTTGTAATTGTAAATAGTTGTAAATATTGTTTCTTGTGTACATATCTATATCTTAAATAAACTGTTAGTTCAGTTCATTAACAGCGTCAGTGTTATTTTAACCAATCCTCACAGCAGGTGACCGATATCACCCATTAATATCGGTGGTGGCAGCTAAAACTACCTAGGACATTCTTCAAAGTTTTGTAAACTGAGAGGAGAGTCCGACAAGGTCCAAAAAAGCAAAGACGAAAAAAACTACCGAAGGAATGCAAGAATGAAAGCTTTAATTAAGGTATTGTATAACGTTTGAAAAAGGTGTTTGTAAATTCCGGTGACAGTTGATAATTTCTTATTTTACTAATAGAATTTGCCCGTGCCGGAAAGGGTTACTGGGAGAATTGTTTCGATAGCTATATGGTGTAACCGCAGAGTCTGATTACAGGGCTGCTGCCACAGACGATTATTTTCATATTCTGTTCATATCAGTATTTTCCAAATATATATTTTGAAATGCCCCCCCCCCCCCGCACCTCTTGTGAATGTTGGCAAAATACCTGTTGTACTATAGTTCTGTATTTTAAAGTATATCGACCAGGTTCTTTTTAAAATGCATTCGCTAGAGTTGTAGGCTATGATCGCTTAAGAAAGTAAATGCTCTTTAAGAAAATTTATTTATTTGCAATAAACTTATAAATTTAAAGCTTTCATACAGAAAAGGTAGGGATGGTGCTGAACGCCAGAACATATGTAAGAAAACAGTCTTCACATGACTGCCTCGTGAAGCGAGAGGGAGGCAATTAATTCCTCACTCAATAATTCACACTTTGGCATCACACAATTGGCGACAATAAGCATATGAAAAATGACTGATATCATCTAGGCAAAATTGTCTGTTATGCCTTAAACAATTAACACTAGAACCGCCAAAAGGAGTCAAAATGACCCCTGCCAGAATGATAACAGTCGATTCGAACCAGAATTTTCTTCATAAGATACGTTAAATATATGTAGCGCAAAAATAGACTAATTAAATAAGTTAAATAGTTTAAAATTAAAATTCTGGTGCGAAACACTTTTTATAAAACTTTAGTAAAATACCCGGCTGTTTTAGTGTTAAAGGATTTTGAATTTAATAGCAGGGCAACCAGAAAATAGCAGTCTTAAAAAACATGCCAAAAAGGAATTCGACTGCCAATTCGTACGTTAGGACTCTGTTTTGGGAAAACATATGAAAGACACAATAATGCCGCATGCACATAGAAAGATTATTATGTAACGAATAAGTTAGAATCACAATTAAGCAGATGGCAAAGTGATTTTACTGACCGCAAGCAAAGTATATCTTTATTCTTTTTTTTATTTGTTTCTAGCAAGGGTGAAATACGCATCTTAATGAATTCTCTTTATCTGACAGCCGTTTTTCAGTAATAAGGCAGATGCTAGATGTTTTTCTTTCTTTTCTTTTGAACGGAGAGTTATTGTGGGATCGAAAATAAACGTTAAGATAAAATAGATATTTAATTAAAGATTAGTTTTAACAGTAACTTAGAAAAATGTAAAATTTAAGAAAACTATATGTAATTCTACATCACAACTGTTTCTGTTAAGTTCAAAATATTTCTGTTAAGAAAAAATGGTACCAGTTAGAATTAAAAAATAGTTACCTTAGTAAATCTGTGATTGCAGTCAGGGCAATCTTCCACCAGCAAATAGGAATAGGTATTTTGACTTTAACTATGACAGAAATTCTACAAAAATGAGGCGCCTAAATAGATTAAAAAAATTATTCAATTTATTGTGAAAGTTTGTCTTGCGGACCCAGTTACAGTTGAACCTTAATCATTTTGATATTATGCCAATTCCTTTTTATTCATAGTCCCATGTCGTTAAGTTAACTACGTTAAAACTTTAAATGAAAAAAACTAAATTTCAAATTCAAATGAGAAGTCGTGATTCTTTCTGCTTAACCCTTTAACGATCAAAGCTTTTTCATTGCTAAGATGTTGAAATAAATGAATGACACCGGTAATGGCGAACGAATATATTTGAAAATGTGAAAAAAGTGATTTTTCGCATACATAATAAAATGGATATTTCTAGTTAAAAATTCCGGTGTCAGTGTTGCATATCCGAATTAAAATTTTGTGGTTTCGTAGAGAAACCAATGAAAGTTAAAGGGTTAATGCTTTGTGCAATGATTCTAGAGTAAACGCTAGAGTAAGACTCACTATAAAGAGGCGGGTTTTTTTAATATTATTTTTTGCACTTAACCCTGTCAGGGGCGATGGATATTTATGAAGCCACTTAAGTTTAATTCCAAAATGAGACCTTAGTACCAAAATAAAGGTATTTTTCTTAGTTTTTTATGTATGTGAAAAATAGGTTTTTCTTATTTAGGGTCGTCCATCAATGATGTCATATATTTTTTCAATATTTTTTACTCCCCTCCCACCCCCTTGTCATTAATCGTCACAAATTTACGATTCCCCCCCCCCCCCCCCCCATCCAAGCATGACATCACTTATGGACGGCCCCTTTGAAAAAAAATTGTATTTGAAATTTTAGCGCTAGTCGTTCACTTCAACTTTAAGGATTAACAAGTTGGAAATTGCACGTGAAGCGTAGCAAATGAGGTGCGTTCGTACAATAACGAAGTTTTAAAAATATTCAGATCTTGCTGATATAGTAGAGCGTACTCCGGATACAGTATAGTAGTCGAAATCTTTGTGTTTCTGTAAATATGCAGGAAGTAATTTTTATCACACCTCAGCAACGTGCATCTTATTCATAAAATGGGAAATAGTTGAATATAATTAAAACACGTCCCAAACAATGTTTCCTCGTATAGCATTATGTAGTGGAATACTTTTGTGTGGCCCTGTAATTTAATAATAAATATTCTTTGCATCACAGATTGTACAGAATGTATATTTATGTATATAAATATACTTCATAGGTTCATGTTAATTTTATTATGATCTAATGAAATGACCATTGAAATGCATTTGAAACTTTTTTCTCCATTGACCGTAATGTAATGGAATACTTTTGATTGCCCCTGTAAATGATCTATGCATCCGACTTTCATAACATTTGAAATGACTCGACAAAATTACGTAATAATTATATGTTTTAAATTTCAAACGATTAAAATGCATTTGAAACTTTTTTCCCCATTGACCGTAATGTAACGGAATCCTTTTGATTGCCCCTGTAATTGATCTATGCATCCGATTTTCATAACTTTTGAAATGACGCGACAAAATTACGCAATAATTATATGTTTTAAATTTCAAACGATTAAAATGCATTTGAAACTTTTTTTTTCATTGACCGTAATGTAACGGAATACTTTGGATTGTCCCTGTAACTGATCTATCCATCCGATTTTCATAAAATTTGAAAAGACTCGACAAAATTATGTTATAATAATGTGTTTTAAATTTCAAATGATTCGGTTGGGTAATTTTTGCGTTGTTATATGCGAACAGACAGACAGATGGACGGACAGACAGACGGACAGACGGACGGACAGACGGACGGACAGACGGACGGACTGAGCGACAACAACAGGTGCTACATATTTTCATAATTACGAATGCACGTAAAAAAGGCCCTCAAAAGGATTAAAAGGCTTTAGTTTATGGCATCGAAAAAATAAGTGATGCAACCAATACTCTGATCAGTAAAATCTATTAAAAAAGATAAATTGTGAAAAACAATGCTTTCAATTATCTGCATAAATTTCTTTAAAAGCATTTAATTTTTTAACCTATTATGTTTTATCTATTTATCAATATAACATGCATTTCAGATGTAAAACAAGAGACATTTTAAGATTATATTAGGCTTCAAAAATAATAATCATTAAGAAAAAAAAGGAATTAAGTAAAAAAAAGGAAAAAAAAAACGAAGAAGTCGTAAATTTTTTGAGTGGAATGTTTAATTCATGCTTAAGATAATGGAAATAAAGTGCGGAATGCGATTTTACTTTTAATGTAGACGTGAATAATTAAGATTTTTTAAATTCCCTCTAAATGCACTATTTTTTAAGAACATTCCTCACTTCAGGAAAAAAGTAGATTATTTATAGTAGAAGATAAAAAAAATTAACTTCGAGGGAAATAGTTAATTATTTTTCTTATTTCATAATGTGATTTTCTTTTTTCAGTTTTAAACTCGGGAGAAATAGCGTATACATAAGATAAGATTGATTTTAATTTTTTCCCCAATAATTAAAAATAAAAATCGTAATATTAACCCCTTGAGGGACGTTGGGATATATTTTATCCCATCTAGTATTAAAGAGATTGTCACCAGAAACCTTTAACGACATTTCATATTTTTAACGTTGACGGCAAAAATGGTTAAATTACTTTTTCTTTTCTTTAAGTGAAATTTTTCGATTTTTTTTCAGGTGGGAATTCAATATTACAGGAACATTACGTGTTGCTCCTCAAGGGGTTAACCCTTTGAGCTCTGGGGGTGTAAATTTGTTATAAATTCCAAATGTCACATTGGCACCAGTATTTTGAAAAAAAAAAAAAAAGCCGCTTAAGGATAAACACGAAAAAAAAAAATGCATTAAACATTTTTCAAATAAATTTGGTCGAATTTTCTGGTGCCATTGTGACATTTCCGAATTAAAATTATGTAGTAGAAAATTCTACCAACAGAACTCAAGGGGTTAAAACATGGGAAAAAATTGAAATAAATTCCTTAATAAACTAATTGTCTAAACGAAGTGATGGCTAAAGCACAGAGCAATGCTACTTTTTGGACCTTAGCAGCTACGAACGATTTTAAATTCTCACCAATTAAACGTCATTTTAAGCATTAAAAAAACTGAAAAATTTTAAATGCAACAAAACTTTTTAGAAAATTTTAATATTTTTGTGTTCCGAATCCCTTTAATTTGTAATTTTTTTCTGTCCTTAATTCGGAGGTGCTGCCTCCTACGAGCTACGCTTGTCAATCTCTATTGCGACACCACAAATTCTAAAACCACGCTAATTTGATCAGCTTTAAAAAAATTGTGAAACATAGAACTATTCAATCATTAAGTAGCGGTCTAACTTTTAACAATTTACGGTACGGGCAAATTAAATTCATTAGATGAGAAATTATCGACTGACACCGGATTTCACAAACGTCTTTTTTAGATATTAAATTGTCTTAATTCAAGCTTTCATTGTAAAAGTAAAATTTTAGTGAAATACTTTCGATACTATTTAACCCTTTGCGGCGCAGGGCAAATTCATTGCTAAAGTGTTAAATTAATGACTGACACCGGAATTTGAAAACAACTTCATTTATAAATAAGAAAACGCAATGTTTCACACATTCAATAAACCTTAATTTTCTTAAACAAAATTCCGGTGCCAATGTGGCGTTTAGGAATTAAAATTAAGTGGTATATCTGTGAAACCACCGCCCCGCAAGGGGTTAAAAGTTGGGAATTAGGTGTGCCCGGAGTGGGCACACTGCGCCGGTATTGGTTAACAGGTTTCCATTCATTTCCGTTTGACTGGAAGAATTTTAAGGTCTAATCAACTGCTGTCTGTTAAACATCTACTGGCTATTTACATGTTTGATCAAACAAAATCAGTTAAGCAGTGAAATACACCTAGTCGTTGCCCCCTGGTAATTTTTTATCCACAGCATAAGAAATTTTTTTAAGTAAGACATTTTAAATATGTTGTCTAAACCTGATGTAGTTTTCACTATTTTTTTTTTCTCTTTTTAATATTCACCTGAAAATACTTTTATTGTTTCAAAGGAAACATTTGTGCCGTCTTACAATTCACAACAATAGTTAAAAAATATCACACCAAAATATGGAATAAATAGATATCTCTCTTTTTTTCTTTTAATTTTAACTGCTTTGCAGTATTACTTGGTCATTTTAAATATGACACATTTTTTTTAACTTGCTGCTTTTAATGTAGATCAATGAATTTATTTATTATTTAAAAACTTTCTTTCTCTTTTTAATATTCATTTGGAGATATTTTTATTGCTAAAAAGGGAATATTTTTTATTTCCGCATTAATTTCTTCCATTTATGTCGGTTCGCGCATTTAATAAATTAATTATTTTAATATTTTCTTTTTCTTTTAATGTTCACATATAAATATAGTTTTATGATATAATTTTCAATATTTCTCGATTTTAAGTTGTAACTTTCTAATTGTCATTTGATTTTTTTTTCAGTTTCAGTCGCATGTAAATATATATATATATATACCGTGTGTCCCAAAAATGACTGATGGATTTCAAAATTCAATAACTTGCAAACGGTGACAGCTATTTAAAAAACTTTTACAGGAGAATTATGTATAAAGTCAAGAGTTTTTTTTTTTTTTTTTTTTTTTTTTTTTTTTTTTTTTTTTACCGTAAATTTTTATTTAGTTCGAATTTTAAACAATAGGTGGCGCTGACGGCGATTGAAGGCCAGGTGATCAATGCTGAGTGAAGCGTCGATCTGGCCTTCAATCGCCGTCAGCGCCACCTGTTGTTTGAATTTCGAACTAAAATAAAAAATTACGGTAAAAAAAAACGCCTGGCATTATACATAACTCTCCTGCAAAACTTTTTTAAATAGCTGTCACCGTTTGCAAGTTATTGAATTTTAAAATCCATCAGTCATTTTTGGGACACCCGGTATATATATATATATATATATATATTCGAAGGAAATATTATTCTTTGACCATTTGTAACAGTTTAAAATAATAGCCTTTTCCAAAATATGCAAAAATATTTTTCAAAATACAAAAAATTTAAACTTAAAATGGGAATAAATCTTCGAAAAAGAGTCAAATTAATAAAATAAATGCAATCTTCACACCGTGAACTTCCAGTGTATAAAATAGTCTAAAAAATTTTAATTTCTTATGTGTAGTTTTTGCTCCTATACAACTTTTATAATGGAACAATTATAACCAACTTTAAAATTAAATATTTCCTAACCCTTTGAGCTCTGCCGAGCAAATTTCTTCAAAATTCCAAATGTCAGTTTAGCACCAATATTTTGCAAAGAAAAAGAACGGATAACAATATATACGAAAAAATGCATTAACCCTTTAACCCTTTCCGGCACGGGCAAAATCTGTAATAAAATGAGAAATTATCGACTGACACCGGAATTCATAAACGAATTTTTTAGATATTTTGAAATCCTTAATTTAAGCTTTTATTGTAAAAGGAAAATTTTAGTAAAATATTACTGGTGTCGATTGCAAGTTTGGAATTAAAATTAGGTATCCCAGACCGGGCACAGTGTGCCGGAAAGGGTTAACGATCAAAGGATTTTCATTGCTAAGATGTAGAAATAAATGAATGACACCGGTAATTGTGAACAGATATATTTGTAAATACGAAAAAAGCTATTTTTCGTATATTCAATAAAATGGATTTTTTTTAATTAAAATTCCGGTGCCATTGTTGCATATCGGAATTAAAATTTTAAGGTTTCCCAGAGAAACCAATGAACGTTAAAGGGTTAAACCTTTTTCAAGTAAATTTAGTGGAATTTTCTGGTGTCGATGTGACATTTCGGAATTAAAATTGTATGGTAGAAAATTCTACCATCAGAGCTCAAAGGGTTAAAATAATTCTTCAATTTGAAAACTGCATACATCAGCATGTTTCTCAAACATTTCTCTATAACACTACAAATATTCGAATTTTAGTTTGCAGTAGTTTCCTTAACTCTTTCGGGTCTGGTGTACAATTAATAGTACATGACTTTTAATGGAGTATTATTTTGTTTTAAGAAATATTTTTGCTAATATTTATATGTAGTGATGTTACTATGCGCCTATGCATTTACTATATGACTTCATTTATGTTTGGGCATTTAGTAATAATAACAATTATTACTATTTCCTTCATTCTCTTTTCACCCTTTGCGATTCTTTTATTTTAAACATATATTTCACTGTTTAAATTTAAATTAAAAGTTACTTTTCTAAGAGAATTCTGTGTAATAAAGCGCAAAAAATGCTCGAAAGCTGTAATATCATTTAAATCTTGGCGTAATATAATATTTTCAAAACATTTCCAAAAAATTTTCCTTAACCCTTTAACGATCATAGCATTTTCATTGCTAAGATGTCGAAATAAATGAATGACACCGGTAATAAAGAACAAATATATTTCTATATAAGAAAACGTGATTTTTTCACATGCAAAATAAAAGGGATATTTCTAGATAAAAATACCGGTGTCAGTGTTGCGTATCGTAATTAAAATTTTGTGGTTTCGTGGCGAAACCAATGAACGTTAAAGGGTTAAACTATTGTCATATGAATATTAACTGAATAGTACGCAAAACAAAAACATTCGTTAGCTTTTATACAATTAAATATCGCTAAACAATAATTAATCATTTTGGATAGCTAGTCGTAGCTGCCAACTTTTACGCATTTTTCCTACCACAAAAAATTTATAGTAAACATTGTCATTTAATCGTCGAAAACTTATGATTAATCAAATGGAAAATCTCTGTACAATTTTAGTGGCAGCAAAAATGCGTAAAAGTTCGCAGCTATGGCTAGTGCTAATGTTATTAACGTAAAAGTAATTTTTTCTAAAAACAGAAAAAAAAAATATTCGGACCTGAAAGGGTTAATATTAGTGAATAAATACTCTATGTCACAAAAAATGCATTGTCAGAGGCGGTGACACCGCAAGTAACTTTTATTTATTTATTTATTTTATTTATTTGAATAACATACATCCGATTTGTGTGCAGGGCCTGATTACTAACGGGGCACTCTCCCACCAGGAAAAAGAAATAAAGAATTTTTCCTTATTCATGACAGTAATCTTGTATGAAAAGGGCGTTTAAAGAAGACGAAAATTTCTATAATTTTTTTCTGGTGAGAGAGTGCCCCGTTAGTAATCAGGCTCTGCTTGTGTGCTCGACATGAAAGTCTGCTTATAAGTCATCGTCAATATACAAGGACGAGATAGCACAAGGAAATTTACAACACACTACAGAAATACAACCAGGAGCTCCACACAAAGTGTGTGTGCCATAGAGCCAGCGAGAATCGAACCCACAACCTCCAGGTTAGCAGAGCTGCATCTTAACCACTCGGCCACGGAGGCCCTCTTTTTTTTACAATATAAAGACACCATATGATAATTATTTACTATTTTAAGCATGTTTACGTCACAAAGACGATTTTGCGACTGTTCCCGCATGCAATTTTGTTTCTTTTTGGATATGTTCTTCAATAAACAGTATTGAAAGAAAAGAACATTAACCCTTCGGACTCCGGTGCCTCTTACAAAAATTTTATTCGATTAGAACCAATTTTTTAAAAGAACTTTCCCTGAATTAGAAAATTTCAAAAATTCTCTGATTAAATAAGGAAAATTTTAACTTTCTTTTATTACTGCTGCCAAAAACAAATTTTGGAAGAAAATATAATGTCTCCGTAGCGGAGACAACGGGTTAAATTAAATTTAACCAATTTGACCAAGGGTTAAATTAAATTTTTATTATAGATTTGCCCAAGACTCAGCGTAGTTATACTGGACTGACTTAACTTATATATTTTGATTCACGAGTGGATGCACTATAAAACTATTCGGTTGTGGCAATTTCAAAAATTTTTTTTCTATGCATGCTAATAATTTAAAACTCGCTACCACAGTGAAAAAATTAAATTACAATCTATGCTCATCGTGAGGATTCCTTTTTATTTTTTTACGGATTTTACTTTTAAGGTAAAATTAAGTGCATTAGTTCTTGAAATTGCAGATGTATAGAAAAGTGTCACATAAAAGCGCCACTTCTTGGGCGATTTATACTAAAACATAGACAGTAATAATATTTATTAACCCTTTAATTCCCAAGCTAGAACACGTTCTAGAAATTATGTAATTCATTTCATACCAGAAAAATTCAATGGCTAATTTCGTTTTATTTAAATACGGAATGTTCTGTTATTGATTAAAGCAAATATTGTTGTTTTAATTTTCTGGTGGGAACTGAAATATACGAATTAAAATATCTCGGGCGGTCTCGGGCGGTTTGGGATCCAGCGGGTTAAGCTATACCAGAATCGGAGGTTAGATGAAACATTTCGTGAATTAGTTCTTGAGAAAGATCTATAGCAAGAATCGAAAAAATTCAGCATAACAGCGTCACCTAGTGGGCTATTGACTCCAAACATAAACAGAACTACTTCATATCAAGGATTTACAAAATCTGAAATTTGGTGAAAGTCCGTGCATCATTTCTTGTGTTAGAGGTATTGTGAAAATCATGATATATGCAACATAGCAGAGCCACCTGATGAGTGATTGACACCGAAACATAAACAACATAAATTCATGTCAAGGGCTAAATTTGCATGGAAATCCGTGCATTATTATTGAAACATAGCTGTTGTGTTAATCGTAAAAATGCTACATAGCAGTGTCACCTGTTGAGCGATTTGCATCAGCGTCAGTCTATATCAGGGACGACATGAATGTATTTTTTTTTTATTAAACTACGTGCATTAGTTTTTGAGATAGAGCTATTCAAATAATCGTGAAATATGAAACGTATAGCAGAGCCAACTTTAAGCAAGTTACGTTGATATATAGCTGTTGCGCAAATTGTAAAAAAAGCAGCAAGGCTGTTCCATCTATTAATCGATTTACACCAAAAACAAATCAACAACAATTTACATGAGAGACTACCGGAATGTAATTTTTTATTAAATGCCGTGCATTAGTTCTTTAGATAGAACACAAATAAAATTTATATCACATATAGATGGACGGATAGAATCACAGACTCAAAGACAGATATTTGGTACAAACAAGTTTTTACCAAACATGGTTTTGTTATTTCTGAAATCCTAAACCATGTAAGTCCGTCGAAGACAGGAATTTAAAATTTCTTTTTTTCTTGTACAGATAGAAGAATTTAAAAAAAGGGATAAGGGCAGAAAAAAAGAAAAAAGAATAAAATAGGTTCTTATAATAAAAGATAAAGGTGATTGAAAAAAAATTCCATTTGTATGTATAATTTACTATTTATCTACAGAGTCTGTATTAACCCTTTAACGATCATAGCATTTTCATTGCTAAGATGTCGAAATAAATTAATGACACCGGTAATTAAGAACAGATATATTTCTAAATAAGAAAACGTGATTTTTCACATACAAAATAAAAGGGATATTTTTAGATAAAAATACCGGTGTCAGTGTTGCGTATCGCAATTAAAATTTTGTGGTTTCGTGGCGAAACCAATGAACGTTAAAGGGTTAAAGAAACATCTAATATCTCTGTTATTTTTACAATAAATAAATAAATTAAATGATCAGCCCATTAGAATGCGGAAAGAAGAGAGCTACTCCGATATGATTCGTTACTGGAGGTTTCCGGTCCAGAAAAAGACAGACTTCTAATAAAGAACCACCTACCGTAATTTCCGGCGTATAATCCGCGGATCAAACAACTCTTTTTTGACCCAGAAAATTTTCTAAATAAAATGCAACATTTCAGATCGCGGAAAATATTTGAATTCAATTACTAAGTAAAATTTCTGGGTCGAAAAAGAATTGTTTGTTCCGCTGATTATACGCCGGAAATTACGGTAATACACGCTTTAGTCGGCCAATTATAATTGGAAAGTTGCGCAGTGATTATGTTTGACAAATGCTTTCCTTAATATTATTTATCGTTTTAAGTCAATAGCAGTGGGAAAAACGAAAGTAAATCAATCAAAATATTTGTATAATACAGAAACAGAACAGAAACAGTGGAAGCTAAATATTTTCAAAAAGTGGTGATATTCTTAAACATTTTCATAGGTATAACTTTTCTTTTTAAGACAAAAGTTACACGGAAAATCTTAAACTACAAAAGCCTTTCAATTTATAGAGAGGTTTATAATATAGAGAGGATTATAGATAGGAACATTGCTTTTTTAAGATTTGGGATAGTTCCATAAGAATATTTTTGGTTAATTAATAAGATTATTTTTGTAATTTTTTTTACAAAATGTTATAACTATCGATATATTTAATCAGTTTTTATTGAAAAACATATCTAGATTTCACATTATTATAATTTGAAAATTGCAGTATATGTTCAGATATTAAGAACATTATTATTGAGGTGAAACAATTTTTGATAAATAATTTGGTAGATAAAGGGCTAAAAAATGAAAGAACACATTTCGAGCAACATTTTAATCAACGTAAAACAAAATAAATTAACGATTTAAGTCTATAAATGTAAGACATTTACAGTAAAATTTAAAATGTTTAGATTAATAGTAAATAACAGTGTATAATTGGACCTTCGAATAAGATTCAGAATTATTTTTGTAATGTTTTGATATTTGTTTCATCAAAAGTCACACACATTTTTCTATACTTTGAATTTAATGTATCAGATGCATTTTGCTGTTTCAAAACGGTGGATTAGATGAAATGTCAAATGCAGATGTTGAAAACTTTTTGATACAATGAGATTTTATTGAAAAACATATAACGAAAGAAAATTTTCGTGTAGTATTTTCACGAATAAATAAACCCATATGCTAAATCAGGGCGCGAAATTTCCACTCGCCAGCTCGCCATTGGCGAGTAAATATTTAAGATTGGCGAGTAAGTTTCGTCTTTTAAAATGTTGAGCTTCAAATCAAACTATTCACAGCGATACACGGAAGTATTTCAAAAGGAAGCGATGGTATTTATTTTCCTAAAAAAGTAAAGGGCTCCGTCGCCTATTTCTTCGTCTTTCCTACGAAGGAATGAAATTCCCCTCCCTGCATTCAATTCCCCCTTTTCGTACCGCGAACGCGCCAATACTTAATCAGATCGCTGTTCACTCCTGTGCGATGAGATTCAGGGTTCGTCATCTAAGTGCAGCTGCTTGAAATACGGTAAAAATATACTTTCTCTATCGAATTTTTTGTTTCTTTCCATTTAGCATTTTTCTTGTTCTGTAATATTTCGCGGTAATTAAAGTGGTGTTTTAGTTAATTGTTTTATTAATGCCATGAAGAAAAGGCAAAGGCGTAATTTAGAATCCTTCTTTTTACTAAAAGTAATACATCAAACGAAAAATGTGATAAAAACTTATAATTTGTATATATTTCTGTAACTACTGAAATCTTATGGCAAGCTTATTTTGAGTTATGTTATTTTTTCCTTTTTGTATTAAATATGTTTTCGTTTTATCAATTTTTGCATTTTTTTCGGCCAATAGAAAGTTTTATATTACATCTATTAATATTTAAAAAATATCCCATATTTTTCATAAATGTAAAATATTCTGGATTTAAGACAGCTCCTTCTAACAATCGTCAATTTAAATTAAATTTGTCATAAATATTTCATTTTCTGCGCAGGTGTGGGGGTTGACGTTGTTGAATGAATGTAAAAGAGTGGCGAGTACAAATTTTAGTCTGGCGAGTACCTTTTAAGCTGAAATTTCATGCCCTGTGCTAAATATTTTCCACCATTAAAGAAAATTGTTCGTTTTTTAAAAAAGTAATATTGCTTTCTCAGTTATTTTAAAGTTACATATGCATATGGCTTAATTTTTACAAAAAAAAAAAAAGGGTACTTCGCAGAGCTGCCAGGTCTCCGGCTTTTTGCAGACCACTATTATTTTAGAGAAAATGTTGTTCTATGAAATTGCCGAAATATTAAAATAAAATAAAAGATTATTTTCTGTATTAAATTTCTGGTATCCAAAAAGCCGGAGACTTGGCAACTCTGACTTCGTGTATCGAAAGCAATAGACATATGCAACGATATTTCATAAATATATCTCTCAATTTATTTGTTTTTACGCCTCGTCAAATTCGTTTACTAGGAAATTAATAATTGGTAATTTTTACGCTTTAAAAGAAATAAATAGTTTTAATAATATAGATCTTTTTTATGTCATAATTCAACTGCTTTAATCTCTTCTATGTATTGCAGTAACACATGTTATGCAGACTGTAAAAAATATATTAAAGAAAGAGATAATTTTTATTAGAAATGTATAGAATTCAGTAATAATTTCTTTTTTATGCTTTCGAGAAATTAAATTTTTTTAGACCTGCTCATAATCAGTGTTTTCGCTGACATTTGACCAACGTTAGTAATTTGGCGAATAAAAATAAAAAACATTCGCCAAATGAAAAAAGTATTAGCAAAATAAATTTGCCGTGTAGCACAAAAAAATATTTTTGTTCTTTAATATTACCCCTTTTTTCAATATGTTCTATAATAACCTAAGTTTTTATAATTGCGACAACGACTATTATTAATCGAATTTTAACTATTCGCTACAAATATATTAAAAATATGTACAGATTGAAAACATGTATATTTGGATATATATGAAAAACGGAAAAGAAAGGAAAGAAAAGGTAAAAATTTAGCACTAGCAATTTGGCGAATCTAACTGCTTGTTTACTCGCCAAACAAAGAATTTAGTCTCAATTTGGCGCAATGGCGAGCGACAGAGAGAACCCTGCCCATAATCAATACCTATATTATAAAGAGGTAAAATTTGTTGATTTTTAGGGGATAATCTCCATAACTACCGAACCGATTTTAAAAGTAGTGGTGCCAAAATAATGGTGCCCACCCCGAATCAAACATAGGCTATGTCTTATGTCGTCACCTTAACCTCGAAACAGGTGCAGGTGGAAAAAACGTTCAAAAATGCGATTTTTGTGTTACTGAAGGGCCCAGAAATACAAAGTTTGGCATGGTAGTTACATATTAGTTATGAATAACCTAATAGAGCATTTTCAAATAAATCGAAATTTCAATAGTGTGAAAATATGCGAAACCCGTTCTAAAAAACGCTCTAAATGGCAAATTCTACTGAATCTCAGGAAGTACAGAACCAATTTTTAAAATAATAGTGTCAAAATAATGGTGACAGTTTTTGCTACAATATAGGTATAGGTCATGTCGGTGCCACAGCCCTGAAGGTGGTGCAGGAGCAAAAAAAGTTCCATAAATACGATTTTCATGTTACTGAACTGATCCTAAAAACATAAAATTTAGCAAAATTAAAATTTAAAAAAATTTAAATTTAAATTTTTAAATTAGAAAAAAAATTGAAGTTTTAAAAGTGTCATAATGTTCAAAAAATGTTCTAAATGTCGATTTCAGCGCAATCACATTGTAATAATGAAGTGTAGTCAAACTGTGTCTTAACCCCCTAACTGCCCTGGGGATTATATATACGTCTCGTTCAAATAAATGCATACTTCTGAAATTACCGTAAAATGGGGTGAATAGGAACAGCGGGGTGAATAGGAACGAAACTGCCCGGTCATACAAATAAATTCATTATAATTTTATGTGATGATATTTTTAGTTGCCAATTTTTTTATAAGAAGGTAATAACATTAAGAGTTGGGGAATTCAGTTTTGACATGATTGCACCACTACTGGGGTATATAAAAAAACTTCAAGGGGATCCCCAAAAACCTCATTTTTTCAACGTCTTCAAAACTTTGTATGTAACTACAGTATTTTTCGTATTCTAAACCTAAGAGAGGGGATTTTTAATTAATGATAGACCAGTAAACGATATGCTGTATTAAATTCTACTTATTTCTAAACTACATAATGAAAAAATAAAAAATGGCTTGTTACATCAGTAGGGATGAGATTTCCGCTTTTTTGCACACCAGTAAAATCTTAGAGAAAATGTTGTTATTTTAAATCGTAAAAATGTTCCGATTTAAAAATATAGCATTTTCTCTAAGATTTTACTGGTGTGCAAAAAAGCGGAAATCTCATCCCTGCATCAGAGGTTTAAGATTTACGGGGTGAATCGGAACACGTTTTCTCTCATGGTTTATTTATCTATTCAGTAATAGTTTCATGCAATATATGAAAACATATATATTGTAAATATGTATTGTAACAATATTTTGTTTCTACTAATTACTTGGTGAGTTTAAAGGTGCCAAGAAATTAGTTTGTTAAACAAAAATGTCAACGCCCAATCCAATAGACATGGAACACACAATAAAAGAATTTAAAAATAGCAAATTAGTTAGAAAAACTTCACAGAACTATTCTCTGACATCCACAACATTACGCAAACATCTCAAAATGAAAATCCAATTAAAAAAGATAGGGATGCAAACAGTACTAAGGGCTGGGGATGAGGGCGTATTAGTAGATCGCATTAATACATACAGCGATTTGGCAACTCAATAGATTCACTTACCCAATGACTACTAGTAAAGGATAACACAGAACAAGTTTGTATTAGTATTAAATTCTATTTCTGCAATTCGAATATAATTTCTTAAAATAAATTTTAATATTTCTCTATTTCAAATTTGTTTTCTAATATTTTAAAAAGGGATATCTTTACTTATATATAAAATAAAGGCTGGGTTTCACAGTAACTACATGTTCCTACTCATCCCTTATCATTATTACCTATTTTTATTAACCCTATTAAAGTTTGAATCGGAATAAATAAAGATTATAACATGTGTTCCGATTCACCCCTATCTGCGGGGTGAATCGGAACACCATTAAAAAAATAAACAGTAAAAATGTGTCGTTTTTGCTTAAAAAGTAAAGAACAAAACAAGACCGAAGTTTCTAGTACAAAAATAAAAAAATAAAAAATCAGTTGTTGCTTTTTTTTTAACGTTAAAGTTGAAAATTGTTCCAATTCACCCCATTTTACGGTAACTATTGAACAACCACTTTTTTAAGTTAAAAATTTTGCTTTGTTTATAAAAAAAAGCTTTTACCATTGACCCTTTCCGGCACACTGCGCCCGGTCTGGGATACTTAATTTTAATTCGAAACTTGCAAATGGCACCAGTAATATTTTAGTAAAATTTTACTTTTACAATAAAAGCTTAAATTAAGTAATTAAAAATATTTAAAAGATTCATTTGTGAATTCCGGTGTTAGTGGATAATTTCTCATTTTAGTACAGATTTTGCCCGTACCGGAAAGGGTTAAATAAAGAGAAGATTTTTTCCAAAATTTGTGGTGGCATTTTTTTTTCTTTTTTCTTTTCTTTTTTTAGCGAAAAAAAAAGTTGAAGATTAATTTTTTTTTAATTTTCGGCAGTTAAGGGGTTAAATGGTAATTTAAAAATATACCTAAAACTATGATCTCTTCTAGTAAATACTAGACATAAAAATTCCAATTGGCATATCTCAACTATTGCGAGAGCAAAGTCGTGGGGTTTGCTAGTAATTAATGTTCAAATAAGATTATAAGCAGGAATCTGCCATAGCGAAGTTAGCTTTCGTGTGTTAAACAAATTTCAGTAAGAAATACTTTACTCTGTTAAAACTACTCAATAAGTGTTTCATTCATTTCATTTTAACCCTTTCCGGCACACTGCGCTCGGTCTGGGATACCTAATTTTAATTCCAAACTTGCAATCGGCACCAATAATATTTTAGTAAAATTTTGCTTTTACAATAAATGCTTAAATTAAGGAATTCAAAATATCTAAAAAAGTTAATTGTGAATTCCGGTGTCAGTCGATAATTTATCATTTTACTACAGATTTTGCCCGTGCCGGAAAGGGTTAAGGGAACAGTAGACCTTTATTTGAGCAAAATCGTCGTAAAAAAAAAAAAAAAAAAAAAAGAAAAAAAAGAAAAAAAAAAGTGTATTTCTGTGGTTTAATAGTACTAAAGCAGTTTTTTCTTATTAAAATATTCTTTATGATGGTTTTAAGTAGTAAAAAATAAAAATAAGTGTATTTATATACTTTAAATGTCTTTCTCTCAAAACTAATTTTCCAGCTTTTTTAGATTTTTGAAATGCTCCTTCGGTATATTTGTGAAGTTGATAAGGAAATATCCTGATATAGTTTAGAAAGAAATTGTGTAAGCTTTTAAAAGTTCGTCTTCATTAAAAATAGTCAAGTTTGGTTTTTTACTTATTAAAAGACAAAGTTTTGATGAAAATCGATATGGAATTTTAAAAAAATCTGTAAAACACTAAGTATTTCAAGAGATTTAAAAAAAATCTTACGCAAATTTGTTTATAATAGAGTTTTAGGTGACAAAAACGCAAAGCAAGAAAATGTCTCAAAAATTAAAACATGAGGAGTCTTTTAAAAATTTAAATTTATTTAAAAAATTTAAAAATTTGAATAAGATTGAAATTTTTTTGAAGATGTTATGTATGTTTTTGGTGAAATGTATATATGCACAAAATTTCATATTGCTATGATTGAAATTAAAGAAAAAAATTTTTAACGTCCACCGTCCCCTTAATAAATGTAGGAACTTCTTATTCAAATGTTTTATTAGCATAGATAATGGAAGGGAAAAAGTAAAATATTGGATAACAATGTAATAGATAGAATGAGAAACAGATATTAAACTTAGCTAAAATTTCTCAGAATGAAAAATTAGGAAATTTCTTTATAATCTACAGCAGTGTTTCCAATGAGCTACTGTAATTCCGTGCGTATAATACGCGGATCAGATAATTATTTTTCGACCCAGAAAATTTTAAAAGTAAAACGTGAATATAAGGATCACATTAAATGTTTGGCTTCAATTAATAAATAAAATTTCTGGCAAGAAAAATAATTGTTTGTTCCACGGATTATGCGCCAAAAATTACGTATTTTCTTTTAATTCCAAATTTTTAACTGTCACCACTTTTGAGAAATTGGGTGAAATCACCTTGTATTATCCTTGACTGATATATGTCTCTAAATAAGGCGAATTTTACTACTAAAAAAAAGGGTGCTAGTAGGGTTGCTAGAATTGGTCTTATTTTTAATTATGAAGTTTTACACTACACGAAAAATTCTGTATAATACCGTTTTTTTTTAATTAACACTAGAACGCCGGGAAATTTTACCCAAGTTTTATAAAATATATTTAAAACCAGAAAAATGATTTAGAATAATTTAGTTTATTTGTTTAGCCCATTTCATTGTACTTGATATCTAATTTATTTCTCGAAGATTTTTCTGGTTCGAATCGACAATTAGTCCAGTGATCGGTGTCGAATTCACACCTTCCCGGCGTTCTAGTGTTAAATGATAAATATTTCGTGATTATCTAAATAAAAATCTTTTTTTTTTGTTGTTTTTGAATTGCTGATGTTAAAGTTTTTTATTTCAAAATAGAGTCCAAACTGTCAATCCAGGGTGAAAAAGAATTTTCCAGAATTCAGAATTTTAAGAAAATTATCCATTGACCACGCTGAAGTATAGCTGACGAGCAACTGCACATCTAGAAGCATTCATTGTTTTCCTTCTGGCGTAGGACAGATATCAAAAGTTAATGGTCAATTAAATTACAGAACAAAAATAACGTACTGCTCTGCGAGATATGGCACAATACGAATCTATTTAAATACACCAAACTAACATTTCTAGTGTTAAATACTTTTATTTTTGTTGGATTAAATTTGTAATTTTCTGTATGCGATATAGTAAAATATATTTCTGTACTTGCAATACAGGCTGTCTATTAAAATATTAGAATTTAAAATAAAAATTATCCATTGAAATCGCTGATGTACAGCTGGCGAGCAACACTGCAGTGTTACAAGCATTCTTTGTTATATTATTTACGTTACGTTAGCCCTATAGCAAAAGCTAATGACCAACTAGCGTGATTGATCAAAATCAGCATAATAGATCCACAAACGCTGAATCAATGCAAATCTGTTTAAATATATCAAATTAACATTTACGGTATTAAATACTTTTATTTTTGTTAAATTAAATTTGTTAATTTTTAGCATGCGATGTAGCTTAATATATATTTCTGTACAGTTTAAAATGCTTCGTCCACTAATTATATTTTTAATTTTGTAGCACATTCGGCTCTTTATATAAAGAAATAACTGTAAAAAAATTTCATTGTGAGAAAGGTTTATCGACAATTGTAAAAACTAATTTTTCTTTATAGCCTTTGTAGGCCGATGAGCTTGTCTGAACTCAGTTTTTTATCGAAAGTATTAAATTCTTTTCAGAATAATCAGGGCTCACACTCAATCCGTTTTTAGAACACCACTTTTCTTTTTGAAGAAAAATCTTCTTTATAAATTTCGAAGATATTTGCTGAAAACGGCTTTTTTTGGCGATTGTTACAGAAACTTACCACGAATTTTTCTCAAAAATAATACTGGTTGTCAAAAACGAACTAGTAGAAGCCCAGAATTATATAAAATAACGTATTGATTACATTAAAGCGTTAAAAAATATTTTTAAAATTAAAAGTAAGTAATTGTGCATATGTTACTTTTATTAGTAAAACGCAGTAGTATTAATATTAATTAGTTTGTTGTAGTTTGATTTTTGCATAACAGTAAATAAACATTTCGTGTGCAATGAATGAATAGTTATATGTATATATTTTGAAATTTGGTGAGAAACAAACTCTGTTAACATCGTATTGATTACAAGCTTTACATTGCAAGCTTATATTACATTTACATTACAATTTCTACGTTACAAGCATTTTAACTCTAATAGTGCTTACAACAGGTCATGCTATCAGCATAATATTTTTCATAAAATAAATAATATGCAAATTTCCATTAAATTATCTCAAATAAAACGTCTCAATCGTTTTACATAAAAATCTTGTGAAAGATATCTTAGTTTTAATAACATTTCCGTTATGTTTTTAGTGTAATGTAATGTAAGAAAACAATATATGCTCACATTTCGCATATGTTCTAAAATAAGAAGGAAAATTTGACAAATTAGATTTTAATACAAACATAGCTAACGAGTACCTATACCAGACAGGTACGTATACGACGCTTCTTCTAATACTCATGCTGGCCTTATATCAAAATAGAACGGCCAACTTGCGTGAGAGAGACTATTATAAAAAGCAACGCTAAAAAAAAAAACAATAATATAACTATGGTTAAATCTATGAATTATTTTTTTCTGGTGTGGAATATTTAAATTTTTGTTAGAGTAAGTGTATAAAGTTTTACCATGTGATGTGTTAAAATACTTATTTTTAGATTTTACATTTTGTAATAATACGCTTCAGGGAACTCTAAAGATTTTTAGAACCAGAATTTTTTTAAAGTACTGATCACTATATCTGAAAGTAGATTTTTTTTTTCTAAATGAAGTAAATATTAATTTACGGAAATTCTAGTACATTTATTTTTTTTATTTATTATTATTATTTTTTAATGTTACTACGGTTTTCAAAATTTACACTCCAGTAACGTCTAAGATTTCTCATTGACATGTTTAACTTTTAAAAGTAACGAAAAGAGAACTTTTTAGAAATTGTTTGTATTCAAATTCATAAGACCATATGACTGACAAAAAATAGCCCACCTCGTGCAGCCGTATTTTGTGTCAGCGTATATGACTAAAATTCAGGGTGTATATTTTTGTATGTCTCTGAAATGAGATTGAAAGTTTTTTATGATAAGCAGAATTAAATAAGCAATTCCTAAAACTTATTCAGTCCCTTATATCAAGCTCTTAGTGAACGGTTATAAAAGTTTTTTTTCTAGTGTGCTATTTTCGCTTATATAAAAGTTTTCACCTAAATAGATGGAAACTCACAATATGTGTTTTCATCACGATATTTTAGTTAATATGGAATATAACTTTTATGTCAAATGCATCATTTACTGCTGATAAAATATTTTTTTTCTTTTTTTTTTTAACATAGGTATTAGAAACTTTTGAAGCTGCCTGTTTAAAAATAACAAATAAACTCATTTTTTTTAGAACACAACTTTATCCATCTACGCCTTTTTTCTTTAAATAAATATCAGCAAGCATTTATCATAAGGAAAAATTTTTGGTACTTTACACGAAATTTCATAGAAAAATTCTTGCCAATTTTCATTAGAAAATTGGCAAGAATTTTATAGTCAGTTTAAATCAGCTATTCATGACAACGATGAAATAAGTAAAATAGATCTTAATTTAAAAAGTCTCCTAAAATCATCGGCGCAAACTGCTATTCAAGGATTATCGATTTCTGAAGAAAATTATGATATCGCTGTTAATATTTTAGAGAACCGCTACGGAAAAAAGGAAATATTAATCAGATCTCACATTAACAAGTTATTAAATTTGCCACCTGTCCGTAATTCGTCTAGTTTGAAAGAATAGCGCAATCTGTATGTTACTTGCGAAATACATATTCACAGTTTAAAATCATTGGGAATCGAATTAGAAAGTTATGGAAGTTTACTATTTCCATAATGACAAAGTTATTAACGAGTAATTTAATGTTGAGTTATAATAGAGAAAATAAAAATGAAACAAAATCGTGGAATGTCTTAAAGCTGTTAGATTATTTAAAAGCGGAAATAGAAACAAGAGAACGCACATTTTCGTTTTGCAAGACAGAATCAGATGAAAACAAAAGATTTGAAAACAAAGTAGCCGTAAAAAAAGAATTTTCAAATACAGATTTTGTTAACAGTAAATCATTTAAGCACACGTCAGCTACATCAGCTATTTTGAATGCAAACGTTGAAAATAAATGCATATTCTGTTCAGAATGCCATGATATAGAAACTTGTTCTAAAACTATAGAGGAGAAGAAAAATATTATAAAGAGTCAAGCAAGATGCTTTTTATGTTTGAAAAAATTTCACCTAGTTAAATATTGCAAAGTCTAAAAATAGATGTAAATTTTGTTTTCGGAGACATAATTCAGTAATTTGTGAAGAAAAGGTGGATAAAGGAGAAATAACCGATACATTAGTCTCATCAATTCAAAATGCGAATTTAACACGAGATATTTATTTGTAAACCGCTACTACATTAGCTATACATTAGCAAAACAACATAAGTCGAAATTACGTTTATTATATGACTTAGGATCGCAGAAATAATTTATATTAAGTAGCGTTGCAGAAAAATTAGGCTTACAAGAAGTGGGTGATGAAGATGTTACGATTCACGCTTTTGGTTCTAAAGACGCGATAAATCAGAAATGCAAGCGATACAGAATTATTTTGAAAAATCCAGAAGTGAAAAATAAAGGTATTACAATTGAAGTGTTAGAAACACCAGAAATTAGCGAAGCTTTACTTGCCTTACCCGAGAAGAAAATTCGAGATTTTGTATTCTGTAGTAAATTGCAATTAGCTGATAGAACATATGGCGCTTCAAAATATTTTCAACTATCAATTTTAATTGGAAGTGATTATTACTGGAAAATGGTAACAGGGAAGATTCGTAGATTTTCGGATGATCTTGTACTTGCTGAAACAATTTTAGGATGGACTGTCAATGGTTCTACTGCGTCTAAAGATGCTAATATTTTACAAACTTCGATTAGTGTTATGAAAACAGTTTCGGAGCATGTTCAGTTGGACAGAAATGCAGATGTAAATGATACTTTAAAAGCTTTCTGGGAGTTAGAATCTATAGGAATCAAACCAGAAAAGGAACAATCTGATATAGAGAATGCCTTATTAGAAAATTATAATAAGACTGTTAAATTTAAGAATAATGTAAATGAAGTGCGGTTGCCCTGAAATAAAAGAGTTGTAGAATTAACAGATAATTATGAGTTAGCGAAGAAAAGGCTATACAGTTTAAATAAGAAATTTGAGAAATGTCCAGTATTTTATGAAAAATACGCCAATATTATAGATAATTATTTAGAGAAAGGAATGGCAGAAGTTGTCAATTCGCAGCCAAGCTCAATATCTTATATGTCTCATCAAGCAGTTATACGTGAAGACAAAACAACAACCAAGCTTAGAATAATTTTTGATGCGTCTTCTCACTCTGCCGAATCTATTTCTTTGAATCACTGTTTACATACCCGTCCAAATTCCAGAAGTCTTCAATCGCAATTTGATTCAAAAGAGGAAGCTGTCCATCAAAAATTTGCTTGTACAAAAGTTTTAGGTTATAAATGGAATACCCAAGAAGATAATTTAAAAGTTGAATTGCAAAATCTTATGAAATATGAAAATAAGAACAGCGGTGTAACCAAAAGAGAAGTTTTAATGATGATAGGAAAGATACATGATACCATAGGAATGTTAAACCCTTTTACAGTAACTGCAAGAATTCTTATGCAAGAAATTTGGAAAGAAGGTCTGAATTGGGAAGCTAAATTAAATGAATACATGCATAATAAATGGATTAAGTGGTGCGAGCAATTAATTTCTATTGAAGAAATTTCTATTCAATATTCTATTGAAGCTGTAGAGATTTCCAGACAGTATTTTGGTGAACACTCAAAAGATGCAATTCAAGATGTACAACTACACTGTTTTAACGACGCTAGTTCCAAAGCTTACGGATCTGTTATATATTTAAGATATCGTGTCAATGAACAAATATATACTAGTTTTGTCATTTCCAAAGTCAGAGTTGCTCCAATCAAGAAATTATCTCAGCCAAGATTAGAATTGATGAGTGCAATACTTGGGACTATACTAACAGCCTATGTTAATGAACATCTTTTCAAAGAAATGAAAACTAGTCTACATTTTTGGACGGATTCAATGATTGTCCTGCATTGGATCAGAAGTAATGTCGAGGAATAGAAGCCATTTGTTCAAAATAGAATTCGAGAAATACAACAAAAAGCAAACCCAAGTTTATGGTCACACTGTCCTGGCTCAGAAAATCCAGCCGATCTGTTAACCAGAGGTGAAAAAGCAGAATCACTTATAAAAAATAATGCATGGTTTAACGGACCCAAGTGGCTGCAAGAAAATGAAACAGTTTGGCCTCAAGAAACAAAAGTAATTGATGTCAAAGTTGCTGAAGAAGAGAAAAGAAAATCAAAGAGAACAAAAATTGTCCAAACTAGCTATGTGACTCAGAAAGAGTAGACAAATTTTAAAATTGAAAATTACAGTACAATTACTAGACTACATCGTATCACCTGTTGGATATTCAGATTTGCGAATAATACAAAGAAACATGCTAATAAACTTTCGGGACCTTTGAGTGCTGAAGAAATGTTGAAAGCAGAGCAATATTGGATAAAACAGACGCAAGAAAAGTTCTTTCCAGAAGAAAAAAAAAGCATTGTTTAAGAAGAAATTAGTTCCAAGAAATTCGAAAATTCTAAATTTAAATCCAGTCTTAGATGAAGATGGAATCATTCGATTAAAAGTAAGACTCCAAAATTCAAATTTAAGTTATTCAGAAGCCCATCCAATTATCCTTCCAAGCAAAAGCCATTTTACAGACCTTCAAATCAGAAAAGCTCATGAAGAAGTAGCTCATGCTGGAGTTTCCAAAACACTTGTCCAATTAAGAGAAAGATTATGGATTATAAAGAGTAGGCAACAAGTAAAACGTATTATAAGAGGATGTATCATTTGTAAAAAATTCAGCACTAAGCCTTATTGCCAAATTATTGCTCCCCTTCCTCCAGATAGAATTAAAGAGGCATCACCGTTTGAAGTCACTGGAGCAGATTTTCTAGGTTCCCTATATCTAAAATATGGTGCAAAGATTTACGTTGCTCTGTTTTTTTTGCGCAGTAGTAAGAGCGGTACATTTAGATATTGTTATGAATTTAACAACAACCGAATTTTTAATGGCTTTTCGAAGATTTATCTCACGGCGTGGAATTTGCAAGATTATTTACACTGACAATGGTAAGACCTTCAAGAAAGCGGATAAAGATTTACAGCAACTGTGGAATTTGATAAAGAATCCCGAAATGCAAAATTATTTTAGTGAAAAAAGAATTAAGTGGAAATTCATCGTAGAGAGAGCAGCGTGGTGGGGAGGTTTCTATGAGCGATTATTGCGTTCAACGAAGATGTGTCTTAAGAAAATCCTTGGAAGACCTTTACTAGACTACAAAGAATTTGAAACTACTACTGGACGTGGAAGCTATTTTGAATTCCCGCCTGTTAACCTTTGTATCCAGTGATGCCAATGAGCCAACTCCCTTGTGTCCAGCACACTTTCTTGTGGGAAAAAGACTTACAGCGTTGCCACCGGAAAAGACAAGAATCACTCCTTCTACAAAAAATGAATTAACTCGCAGATATAGATACAGGTTAAACTTAGTGCAATAGTTTTATCTGATGGACTTAAAATCTCTCCATTATGCAGATCACTCCAAAGGCATACAAGTAACAAAAGGAGCTGTCGTTCAGATTAAAGAAGACAATAAACCAAGGCTCTTGTGGAAATTAGGCATTATTACAGATATCCATCCTGGTAGGGACGGAAAGGTTCTTGCATGCACCATAAGACTAGCAACATTCAATCTTATTCGGCGAGCAGTGCAACACTTATACCCATTGGAACTTGCCTGTAAAGATGAATAGCTTATCTTTCTGGGCCGGAGGATGTTGTATTTTCGGACTCTAAACTTCGAAACTACATGGCGCACGAACATTTTACAAGCTGCGTGAACTAATGACTTTTTTTTTTGTATTTTATTTTTGTTTTGTTATGTTTGTTGTTGTTCTATGATTATCCTGAGCAAACGAGAACGAGATGTACATTTTGTACGCATTATAAATTGGGATGAAAACGAAAAGAAATATTGTGCATATGATATTTATGTTCGTCCTATAAATTAAATGTTTTAGTTTCGTCCAAAGGAATGTTTTATTGAAGAATATACTTATCATTCAGACGAGATAAACCACATAAAATCGAATAACCTACATTCCGAGGTAAAAGTTTTAGATTAATAGAGATTCTAGTATTTTTTACAAAACACTAATAATTTACTATGTTAATTTGAATTTTATATCAAACATAGCTATGGTTATTTAATTAACAGCTATCAAATTTATTTGTTCATATAATTATAATTTGAATATTCCATTAAGATAGTCAAATTTCATTTTTTACTTATTAAAAGGCAAAATTTTGATAAAAATCGATATGGAATTTAGAAAGAAATCTGTAAAATTTTAACTATTCAAGAGATTAAAAAAATCTTACACAAATTTGTTTATTATAGGTTTTAAATGATAAAAAGGCGAAAGCAAGGAAATATCTCAAAAATTAATACACCATAGCTGCCAACCAGAGCCTGATTACTAACGGGGCACTCTCTCCCCAGTAAAATTACATAGAAATTTTCGCCTTGTTTAAACGCCCTTTTCAGTCAAAATTACTATCATGAATAAGGAAAAAATTTCTATTTATTTTTTCTGGTGGGAGAGTGCCCCGTTGATAATCAGGCCCTGCTGCCAACATCTAACGCTTTTTTGGCCCGGAAAAATTTTATAGAAAATTTTACCATTTCAAATCACCGTAAGCTGCCGATTAAACAAGTTAAAAATTTCTGTTAAATTTTTCCGGGCCAGAAAATCAGAAGAGTTGGCAGCTATGATACACGAGGAGCATTTTAAATTTTCGTTTAAAAATTTTAATTTTTTTAAATTAAAAAATTTAACAAGATTAGAAAATTTTTTAAAGTGTTCTATATGATTTGGGGGAAATTTATATATGCACAAAATTTCATATTGCTGTGATGAAAAAAAACCCATTTAACGTCCACCGTCCCCTTAATTAGTTATTATGCTTTTTATTATTATATTATTTTGGTTCTTTTGCCACTTTTATTTTGGTTCTTTTGCCTTTATTTTGGTTTGTTTTAAAAAGCTTTATTTTTTCAAGTATCTAACAAGCTCAATTAAATGTGTTCGGAACACATTTTCAATTAATTTTTATACATTGTTTTGAAATTTTGAAAGTTTTGTGATGGTTAACTATATCATTTGTAAGCAAAACCATAAAATTTATTTAAAAAGTGGAGTCATTTAAAGTCGTTATAATTCAAAATATTATTTGATGAATCTAATTTTTTTTTCATTTAAACAACCAAAAATATCTAAGTTTTATTTTACTTCGGTATTTTTTTAAGTATTAATTTAAAAAAAATTATTTCAATTAAAAATTTAAAAAAAAAAATGTAATCGAAAAAATCATATTTTGAAAAGTAAACATATTTTTTAAATCTGCTGAGTCAAAATTAAAGTTAAAAAAGAAAGAAAAGGGCTAGTTCAAATTTTAAACCATTTTTCTTTAACAATTCTTGAATTAACAATTAAAAAAATAGACATGGTGAAAAAAAAAAAAAACATTGTGAAGAAAAACGCAAGCAACAGTTTTCATTAAAATAATTGAGACACCAATAAAAAATGATTTCAAAATAAATAAAAACGTTTTTTCACTTACGATAAAAAACTAGTCGTTGGAGGCCACCGTAATACTTACCCATCATTTATATGCATATGAAAATAAAACATGTGAAAACTATTTATACAACGTATTTCAATTCCAAAACTAAATTTAAATATTGTTAATACACATAGTAATATTCTATTAATGAATTGCTGATGCACCATTTTCAACAAATTATATAAAACGCCAAACTACTCAAGTAGTACCAAACTGCGTAAAAGAAACATCCTTATAACTCCAAAAATAATAATTATCTTAACTAACAATTTACTGCGTCGGATTAAGCATCTCATTTTCAATTAAAATATTTCTCTGAATTGAAATTTGAATGAAATACAGGGTCATGAAAAATCGAAGAATGTGGAAAACAGGATTACAAATATCTCGACAACTAATTATCCGATCGACTTCGTTTTTTATGCAAAAATTGTGCTTTTTTATTGTCTTTTACATGCATTCCTTAAAATAAAAAAAAATCGAAAAATTTTGTGTACCTTTCATCAGAACGAATTTTTCGAGAATCCGGAAAAAATAGTTCCAGGTAATCGAGGTTGCTGATATTCAATAGGCTTCGTCCCATTCTTACATACTAAGTATATAAAAATTTCAAGTCTCTATCTCAATTTGATCGTGAGATAGAGCGTTTACAGACAGACAGACGGACGGCAATTTTTTTTTTCTAAAAATATGTTTTTCGAAACCTCCAGTGTCAAAAGCGTGTAAATCCGTCAAAAAATTTTTTTCGATTTTCAAAACGATTGCAAGACTTACCCTATACTACGTATGATGGGTAAGTAATAAAATAGTTATTCAAAATCTCAGGTTCAGTTGTGTTTTTAGCGAAGTAACAGTGAAGTCATAAATTATGCAACAGTTCCCTTTAACCCCTTGGGGACGAGCGACACGCATACGTGCCGTAAATAGGCTTAAGAATAGGTGATTATCGCCATCTTTAAAATTATACCGTAAATTTTGCCTTATTTTATCAGAGCATTTTCACGATTTGATAAGCCACAAATTTCTGTTTTTTATGTCCTGAGACAAAATATTAAAAATTTCGTAAAAGACGCCTGTCGCGAAGGGTTTAAGACTTTATTGCATATTTTGATATATATATCTGATATAAAATAAGACGAAACATTCTATTTAATTTTGCAATAAAGCAGTATCAACCCTAAACAGAATTATATAGAACAGTTTGCGAAAAATGTTCTTGAATTTGTAAACTTTTTCAACAGAGAAGATTATATACTCGGTAATATGAAAGTCCTAAAGAAAAAAGTTGATCACTTTAGAAACTGTTAAAAGATCTTCACGTTTTATCCACTTAACACTTTCCGGCGCAGACAAATTCTATTCGTAAAATGAGAAAATGTTGACTGACACCGGAATTTACAAAAGACTTTCTTAGAAATTAAGAATTCCCTGGTTTAAGTGGTCGTTGTAAAAGTAAAATTTTACTAAAATATGACTGGTGCCGTTTGTAAGTTTGGAATTAAAATTAGGTGTTGTCAGAGTGGTAACACTGCGCCGGAAAGGGTTAACCCCTTCGCGACGGGAGCCTTTTACGAAATTTTTAATGCTTTCTCACCGGTTTTTAAAAACAGAAATGTGTATCTTCTTAAATTGAGAAAATGCCCCGATCAGATTAGGCAAATTTTACAGTAAAATTTTACTGGTGGGGATAAACGAGGATTTTTAAGCCTTTTTGCGGCACGTATACGTGTCGCTCGTCCTCAAGGGGTTAATGGTCGCATAAAATTGCGCTTTAAAAATTCAAATTCATTATTACCACCACTATTTAGAAAAAAAATATTCACCCTATTTAATGGCAAGTAAAATGATATCAGAATAAAACTAATTATACTATTTTATAAAACTGGTGAGAATTAAACAATTCTAAATAAAAGCCGTGAAGCTTGCAGCCCGTGAGTGTCTCGGGCACGACGATTAAATGGTTAAAAACAAGCTTTTAAAACGGTATTGGCATATAAACATATTGGCATATGTAACCCATAAATCCATCTACCGACGGTACTTATGAGTACCATTAAAATTACTTATTATAAAATTCTTTTAATACGTCAATTAGCTGAAATACTGTTTAGAATGATATACAGATGCATTACTTTATTTTATTCCAAAAGCATTATTGGTTACACAAAATAAAAATATTTTTAAAAGGATGATTTCTTTTGCTTTTGCATCTTTTCAGCTTTCTTGGCGCTGAGGGAGGGGGGGGGGGATTATTTTTCAGTACGGAAATATTTCTATTCTTATATTATAAAAACATCATAATTGTACATTTTATAATTCTACAAAATACTAAGAAAATAATTAAAAATAAAAGATTTGAGTGGGGTTATAAAAATTGCACAAAATCACTGTAAATTCAAATTTAATTAATCCTCCAATCCTTCTAAAATTCTTCAAAAAATTATTAAATGATTATGTACATTTTTTAATTTCGTTGAAACAATTTGCGTAAAATGCTTTAGAATGTAAATTTTTCATTAATTCATAATGCGGTAGATAAAGGGACTTTTTACTATTTTTAGTTAAATTCTTCGACGTTATTTTTTCACATATTACAATTTTGAATTATTTAATCGCTCAAAATTTGATAATGTAAAAATTCCAAACTAAACTACCGGTATTAAAATTTAAAAGTTTTGTTCGTTTTACATGGCAAGTTTCCTTGCCAACCAGCTTTAATGAGTTAAAATTTTCTATTTCTTTTTACTTGTGCCAGTTTGGCTACGTTTTATAATCTTTTTTACAGACACGGTCGGGAGTTTGTATTGGTTGTCTCAGTATGGCGAAACTACTACCTCAATAGTAAACACCACCAGTAAAAATAAATACCAGTTTTTGCGATTATTTTTGATTGAAATTTCCCAGGCATTAGGCGTTTAAATACGGAGAAATATTTGGTGAAAGTTTGACGCGATTTTAATGAACTCCTGAGAAGGGGTTATAGTTGAAACCTCACTATTTTAAGGATATGTGAATTTTCCTCTCTCTTTATAGTTTAATGATCACTCCTGGTGGAATCTTTACGAATTACTTCCAATGAGCTGTGAAACTCGGACTAGTGCTGCTATCTATATTTTAAGACCAAAACTTTCCTATTAACTCAAGAATCAAATTTAATCTTTTTGCTCACTTGGCCCAGTTACCCTGATTGCTGCATAAGAAACGTTTTTATTTATGTTACACAACCATGGAACTATTAACCCTCGGGGACGAGCGACACGTATACGTGCCGCAAATAGGCTTAAGAATCCGTGTTTATTGCCACCAGTAAAATTATACTGTAAATTTTGACTTATCTAATCGGAGCTTTTTCTCGATTTAAAAAGTCACAAATTTCTGTATTTTAAAACCGGTGACAAAATATTAAAAATTTCGTAAAATGCTCCCGTCGCGAAGGGGTTAAAAAGGAGGAACTGGCATAGCCTTAAAAATAGTCAGGGAGCCGACCGTCGATTTACCTATGTATCGACTAATAGGACAAGACTTACATCAAAATGTAGGTCTCAATGTGCACATTAAGAATATCACTGGCTGCCAGGTCCTATCCTGCCGGAACGCAAGGCAGCCGCACTTTTACGACGTCAATTTTGAGTGTTTACCTATGTATCGAGTACAGTGACCAGACATACATCAAAACGTAGGTCTCAATGTGCACATTAAGAATATAACTGGCTGCCACATACATCAAAATGTAGGTTTCAATGTGCACATTAAGAATATCACTGGCTGCCAGATCCTATCCTGCCGGAACCCGGTGGCAGCCGCACTTTTATGACGTCAAGTTTGAGTGTTTACCTATGTATCGAGTACAAGGACCGGACATACATCAAAACGTGGGTCTCAATGTGCACATTAAGAATATAACTGGCTGCCACATACATTAAAATGTAGGTTTCAATGTGCACATTAAGAATATCACTGGCTGCCAGGTCTTATCCTGCCGGAACCCGGTGGCAGCCGCACTTTTATGACGTGAAGTTTGAGTGTCTGCCTATATATCGAGTACAAGGACCAGGCATACATCAAAATGTAGGTTTCAATGTGCACATTAAGAATATCACTGGCTGCCAGGTCCTATCCTGCCAGAACCCGGTGGCAGCCACACATTTATGACGTCAATTTTGAGTGTTTACCTATGTATCGATTACAAGGCCAAGACATACATCAAAATGTAGGTCTCCATGTGCACATTAAGAATATCACTGGCAGCCAGGTCCTATCCTGGCTGAACCCGGTGGCAGTCGCATATTTATAACGTGAATTTTGAGTGTTTGCCTTTGTATAGAGAACAAGGACCGGACATACATAAAAATGTAGGTCTCAATGTGCACATTAAGAATATAACTGGCTGCCATATACATCAAAATGTAGGTTTCTATGTGCACATTAAGAATATCACTGGCTGCCAGGTCCTATCCTGCCGGAACCTGGTGGCAGCCGCACTTTTATGACGTCAAGTTTGAGTGTCTGCCTATGTATCGAGTACAAGGACCCGACATACATCAAAATGTAGGTCTCAATGTGCACATTAAGAATATAACTGGCTGCCAGGTCCTATCCTGCCGGAACCCGGTGGCAGCCACACATTTATGACGTCAATTTTGAGTGTTTGCCTATCTATCGAGTGCAAGGACCGGACATACATATAATGTAGGTCTCAATGTGCACATTAAGAATATAACTGGCTGCCACATACATCAAAATGTAGGTTTCAATGTGCACATTAAGAATATCACTGGCTGCCAGGTCCTATCCTGCCGGAACCCGGTGGCAGCCGCACTTTTATGACGTGAAGTTTGAGTGTTTACCTATGTATCGAGTAAAAGGACCAGACATACATCAAAATGTAGGTTTGAAAATGCATATTAATAATATAAGGGTCTACTTTGTCCAATTTTACCGGAGTCAGGTGGCAGCAACACTTTTATGACATCAATTTTGAATGTCTACCTATGTGTCGAATTTAAGGACCATATATAAATAAATATGAAGGTTTAAATGTGCACATTAATAATATCATGGTCTGCCATGTCTAATTCTGCCGAAACCAGGTGGCAGATTCATTTTTTTCGTCAATTTTGAGTGTTTACCTATCTATCGCACCTGGCAGACAGTGATATTATTAATATGCGCATTGAAACCTATATTTTTATGTATGTGGCAGCCAGTGATATTCTTAATGTGCACATTGAAACCTACATTTCAATGTATGTCCGGTCCTTGTACTCGATACATACGCAAACACTCAAAATTAACGTCATAAAAGTGCGTCTGCCACCGGGTTCCGGCAAGATAGGACCTGGCAGCCAGTGATATTCTTAATGTGCACATTGAATCCTACATTTCAATGTATGTCCGGTCCTTGTACTCGATACATACGCAAACACTCAAAATTAACGTCATAAAAGTGCGGCTGCCTTGCGTTCCGGCAGGATAGGACCTGGCAGCCAGTGATATTCTTAATGTGCACATTGAGACCTACATTTTGATGTAAGTCTTGTCCTATTAGTCAATACATAGGTAAATCGACGGTCGGCTCCCGGACTAAAATAGCGAAGCTTCAATTGTAACTGCTTTCGCAAGGCGTATATAACCATCATCTTAACCCTTTGAGGGGTGCTGGTATGCCTATGAAACCATTTAATTTTAATTTAAAAAAAACCATTTGCACTGAGATTTTAGTAAAAAAAATGGTTTATTCAATGCGTGAATGTAGCTTTCTTCTTATTTACAAATAAAATTCTTTTCAAATTCCGGTGTCAGTCATTAATTTTAACACTTAAGCAATGAGTTTGCTCTGCGCCATAAAGAGTTAAAACTTCCATTAGTTGTAATACTGTTTAGAATGAGTTACAGATACATTATTTCCAAAGTCATTATTGGTTACACAAAACAAAAATATTTTTAAAAGGATGATTTCTTTTGCCTTAGTATCCTTTCAACTTTCTTGGCACTGAGGGAAGAAGATGGGGATTTTTCAATACGTAAATATTTCTATATTTATATTATAAGAACATCATATTTGTACATTTTATAAATCTACAAAATACTAAGAAAACAAATTAAAATAAAAGATTTGAGTGGGGTTTTAAATATTGCACAAAATCTCTATAAATTCAAATTTAATTAATCCTTCTAAATCCTTCAATTCTTCTTAAATCCTTCAAAAATTTATTAAATTATTATGTAAATATTTTAATTTAGTTTAAACAATTTACGTAAAATGCTTTTTAATGTAAAATTTTCATGAATTCATAATTCGGTAGATAAAGGATATAAAAGACGAGTTTTTCTATTGAAGTTATCTGATGAAAGTTTTCATCAGCGGTATTCAGAAATTGTTGATCTGGAAGCAGGACGTTTCGGTCCCGCCATTCGGTCCCGTTGTTTCTGTCCCGAGACACTTCGGTCCGTATCCATTTCAGTCCCAAGACATTTCAGTCTGTAGCTATTACGGTCCCAAGACATTTCGGTCCGTAGCCATTTCGGTCCCAAGACATTTTGGTCCCTTCTCCTGCAAACTGAAATTGTGTGAAATAAGACATAATTTTTATTATGCGATTATAAGTGCCCGAAAACCGCTCACACGTAGAACTCTTATCCAAAATGTTATAATTCACACAAATTTTGTTTGATAATCCTAATCATAATTGGTAATCCTAATGATAATTGGTAATCCTAATTCTCAAAAGAGTTAGTAATTTTAAAATAAAAATCAAATTAATATTTTATTAAATATAATTATTATTAATTTCATGATTAATTTACATAATGAATTTTATTTTAAAATAATTTCAATACATAATCCATTTTATATTCAATACATCATTATATTTCCTAGTAGTTCTAAACTGAAATTTATCTTTTACTTACTTATTTATTGTATATTTAAAACTACAGAAATTTAAAACAATTAGTATAGTTAAAAATGAAACTAAAATAAGAATTTTTTTTTTTTTTTTTTTTTTTTTTCTGGGAAAGTAAGAACGAAAAAGTAATACAAGTAAATAAATAAATAAAAGCTTAGTTTCGCCACTTAAAAAATGAAAATAAAATTTTTTAAAATATTATTATATTACATTTTAATATATTTTATTAAATTATATATTATATTTTATATATAATATTTATATTATTACATTTCAAAATATTATTATATAAATTTTATGTAAATAAAAAAAAAAAATAATCATCTTATTAGAATGAAATATGTCCAGTTTGAATAAAATTAACTCACAAAAACTGTCTTCATGGCGTGAGAAGACTGTTAAAAAATGCAATCAATAAATATTATTTTAATAAAAAAAAGTGGCAGAGACATATTTCTAAAATCAAATTTTTTTCATAGCATGCCGAGTTACGAAATCAGTATTGCTTTCGCAGTATTAATCATAGAAAGTATCTTATGAAAACAAATTTATAAGATGCAACTTTGTATTATAAAAATAATAAGAAAAAAAATTGTTCTTCAATAGATATACAGTCGACTCTCGTTAATTCGAACTCGTCGGGGACCACAAGAAATGTTCGAATTACCCGAAGTTCGAATTATGGAAAGTATGAAATGAAAAAAATGCTTAATATGGTACTATTACAAAGGAATTAATGTTATTTTGTTTTTTAAATTTATTTTATTTGTTATTATTAGAATATGACTTAATATTAAATTAGAATGTATAAGTACATAAACTAATTAAAAGATTCGAAACAAGCACAATGGAAGAAAAATTTGACGCATCACTCATAGACAGACGGGGCACTGCGAAAGTGGATAACAAATGCATTGGATTATATGCATACGCATTTGGAATAATTTTCACAAAAATCAAAGAAAGAAAGTTCTTTAAATGATCTGAAATCCGTGAGAAAGAAAAGAAAAATGAAAAATCGGAATTCTCGTTAGTTCGAATTAAACGAAGTCAAGAGAAAAAGAGTTCGAATTAATGAAAATTTTTAACGTTATTCTGCCATTGAAAATTTCGGGACCTCATGTTTATTTAGAATTAAGAGAAGATTCGAATTATTCGATTTCGAATTAACGAGAGTCGACTATATCTCATTTCTGAATTATCAAAGGAGAGGGTGTAGATGGGTGATTTGAGGAAATATGTATATATTATAACTTATAACTGATAACTTTCGAATTGAATTATTAAAGACATTTAATATCAAACTAATTGGAAGGAGAGAAAATGAACACAGTTTTTTATTATTCAATTAATACTAATTTAAAGGTTCTGAAAAAATGTACGTAAACAGCCAAAAAAATATTTATGGCAGTTTATATAAAATACCTTTTAGTTTATATAGTTTATAGAAGTTTATATAAAATACTGATACTAATAATTAATAATTAATAATAAAGTTTAAAATATTTATTCTGTTTAATAATAATACTACTAAAAGCAAAAGACAATATCCCCAAAATTTATATCACATTGTTTAACTAAACAAAATTTTCAGCTCGATGTGATTTCATTGTCTTGATTTATAAAAGTTGAAATTTATTGGACTCTTATATGCAACTTTTTATAAAACTTGAGGGGGGAAGGGGGAGAATTAGCAAAATTTAAAAAAGGCCCTAATGGTGTTGAACTTATACCATTTGACAAGCCCAAAACAATTAGAATCCGACTTATAAGATAGCAAGCAAAGAAATAACAAGGGACTTAAATGACTAAGGACCGAAATGGCAAGGGTCAAAGTTGCTAAGGACCGAAATGGCCATGGACCGCATTGTCTCGGGACCGAATTGTCTTGGAACCGAATTGTCTCGGGACCGAATTGTCTCGGGACCGAAATGGCCAGAGACCGAAATGTCTCGCAACCGAAATGGCCAGCGACTGAAATGTCTCGGGATCGAAAAGGCGGGACCAAAATGGCGGGACCGAAATGTCGTGTACCCCGTTGATCTGGTGTATGGAAACAGCCGTCATCTTGTATGACAGCATCTTCAGTTACTTCACTCGCAACTGCTAGACAATGCACTATATAACTCCTCCTCTTTTTTTTCATAACTCCATTTACAACAACAACAACAAAGAATAGATTTTTTTGTTTCAATAACATTTCTCGATCGGGAAACTAAATATATTTCCGAAAACCACAAGAATTGTAACATAAATTTTTAACCCTTATCGTCAAACTATGCCTGGTCTGGGATACTTAATTTTAATTCCAAACTTGCAAGCGGCACCCTTAACATTTTACTAAAATTTTGCTTTTACAGTAAAAACTTAAATTAAAGAATCCAAAATATCTAAAAAATTCGTTTGCGAATTCCGGTGTCAGTCGATAATTTCTCATTTCACTATAGATTTTGATCGTGCAGGAAAGAGCTAAACGAATTTCGAAAAATTTCTGATGCGCGAATCCAAAATTACAACTTATTTCGTTAACCCTTTGAACTCTGATGGTTGAATTTTCTACCACTTAACTTTAATTCCGAAATAAACAGTGGCACCGGAATATTCGACCAAATTTATTTGAAAAAGGTTTAAAGCATTTTTTCGTGTAAATAGTAAACTGAATTTTTTCTTTAAAAAATATTGGTGCCAATGTGACTTTTGGAATTTTGAAGAAATTTACCTACCAGAGCTGAAAGTGTTATTTGAATCAGGCTTAAAAAACAATTCTCTCATAAGAATAAGAATACATATGTTTTGTTATGGTTAAAAATGTATGTAACAAGTTTATTACAAGTATGTTACAAGTTTCAAACATTAAATCTGCTTAATGAGAAAATTATTTCACCAAATTACCATTTAAGTATACGAAAGTAAAATGTACGAAAGGATATATTGATGTATTTATTCAATTATGATGATGTATAGTCTATCTTTGTATGTTTGATTTAAAGATATGAAAGATAAAGAATGTATGTATATATATATTTTTCTGAATACATTTTTCCCCCTCTGTAAAAAAAAAAAAAAAAAAAGTAAGCAAAAAAAGGAAATGGCGCATCTTAGTTTTCTTTTTGCTAAAACTGAACTGTTATATTTAGTGAAGAGATTTTATTACATATTAATTATTCTGTTAAATAAAATGATTGATTTCTTCCAATTCAAAACTTTTATTTTTAAGAAAATTTGGAAATAAATTAGTATAAGGATGTTAACCACTTAACTGCTCTATATTTTTGAAAAAAAATAACTGACTTCCTGATTTTTTAGAACTTTTAAAATTTTCAAAACAGAAATTTTCCACTAATTGAACAAGAACAATGCTCGGATTTATTACGACAAAATTTGCAATAAAAATTTATTGGTGTGAAAAATAAATCTTGATTGGGGTATGGATGCGCGTACGCATTTTTGCCGATCCCACCGAAGCTAGCCCAGGGGGGGGGGGGGGGAATACGAGCTTCAGATTGGTTGAATAATTTAAAGAGCATTTTGTTTTAATTCATTTTTGAGTTTACGTTTATTTTAATCATCATTTTCTGTTTTAAAATCTTCTGAGAGAAGGATTTTGGTAAATTTCTTTCTGATTTTACATATTTATTAACAGATAAAGAAATATATTCTGGAATTTATAATTAAAGAAGTTAATCATGATGTTTCTCAATTCTGCATTACTTTTATAAAATAATAAAAATTGCCGTTTCTGCTTATTAATTTAAAATGATATGCACATAAATATCCCTAATACGTACATCGACATTCAGAACAATTTATTTACAAACAATCACAATTCCTTTTTACGACGTCAATAACGCGATATTTACAAACCCAATTGTTCTATGCTACTTTAAAAAAAAAATTGCCGTTTCTTTTATTATTTTAACATGATATACACATATGAGTTCCTAATACGTACGTCCACATTCAGAACGATTTATTTGCAAAAAGCAATTGCCCTTTAAATTATTCAACCAATCAGAAGTCCGTATTTTCTTACCCAATCGCGGCTGTCGGCCTAACCGTTCGGAGTTCCTAACCGTTCGGAGTTTTCCGTGGTTTTCTTCGAACCTTGCGTAAATACGGGTTAGGTGCCCTAAGAAAGACCCCCACGTAGGGTACTCCCCCTGGTCCTAAATCATTAGCGTAGATAATCGGACGACAAAAATCAACCAACCAACCAACCAACCAACCGTATTTTCTTCCCTATGCTAGCTTCGGTGGGATCGGCAAAAATGCTGCGCGTACATGGTACGGGCAAATCATGAGTAACAAAAACACATTGCCTGTATGAAGTAAAGGCAAATGAGGGAAGCGGTTAATTATGTGGTAATTTATTGAAGGTGCACTAAAAAAATGACATGTTCAAAAATGAATAAGTCGATGCACTTTTATCGATATGAGTATGTTTGGATCAAAAATGTACACAGTGATTTCTCAATTCTGAAATATCATGTGTTATCAAATCCAAACAAATGATAATTATTTACCCTTTATGGGTTTATTTCATTCATGGCGGCATAAAAGATTCTTATTAATGAAAATATTAAATTATGCACAGTATTTTAAAATAATTTAAAATTGCTTGCAAATAATGAACTTTTTGGCTATTTTGCTAATAATTTTGCTATTTTTCTTAATAAATAATCAATTAAACGCTTATTGTAAATAATTTGAGATTTTATGGTTTTATTTTTTGACGTCCGATTATCTACGCTAGGGATATAGGACCAGGGGGGAGTGCCCTTCGTGGGGGTCTTTCAAAGGGAACCTAACCCGTATTTACGCAAGGTTCGAAGAAAACCACGAAAACTCCGAACTGTTAGGCCGACGGCCGCAATTGGGTTCGAACCCAGCACCTGCCGTCTACCAGTTGAGAGGTCCGAACCTCTCGGACTGATAGACGGCAGGTGCTGGGTTCGAACCCAATCGCGGCTTTCTGCCTAACCGTTCGGAGTTTTCGTGGTTTTCTTCGAACCTTGAGTAAATACGGGTTAGATTCCCTTAGAAAGACCCCCACGAAGGGCACTCCCCCCTTGGAAGATAATCGGACGACAAAAAATAAACCAAATAAAAACCGAACCTCTCGGCCGCCATAATAATTTGAGAATGAGATAAATGCCAGTATATTTTTAATTAATTTGTAAGTTCATGAGGGTAATTCATAGCTACTTATACACTGCTCAAAACAATTAAAGGATATTTGAAGTTTTATATAAAATAAAGATATAAACGAAATTTTTTTTGCCGGAAATAGAAGAAGAGAATCACAAATGCAAATTTTTCTGGTTTTCAAACTGTGGAGTATGCAAATTTTGAGTTCGATGTCAAAAACGGCGCTTCAGCGGCAGCGAATGAAATTTGACTTTCAACTGGATAAAAGAGAATGAAGACAAGGATGATCAGCATTCAGTGATTGCTTTGTTTCGATGAGTACGATGTCTCAGCGAAGTCATTTGACAGATTCAGAAGCTTGGAGAATTGTTGGTAGGTTAGAAGGGGGCCAAATACAAGCCGAAGTAGCGCAAGCCATTGGAGTGTCACAAAGTGTCATTTCCAGGATCTGGAACCGTTTTTTGGAGAGTGGATGTGCAGGCCGAAGACCAGGGCAAGGTCGTAGACGGGCAACAACGCCCAATGAAGATCGGTATTTAGCGTTAACAGCTCGGAGACACCGAAACATGAACGCTACTCTTCTCCGACAACACCTTCGCTCAGCTACAGGCACCACGATTTCAACTCAGACTGTCCGAAACCGGCTCCATGCTGTAAGTCTGTTTGCTCGCCGAACGATGGTATGTGTTAGATTAACATCAAGGCATCGTCGCGACCGCAGGGAGTGGGCAACCGAGCATGTCAACTGGAGGAGAAATGAATGAAGCAATATTCTGTTTTCTGACGAGTCCCGTTTTTCTGTGCATCCGGATAATAGGCGTATTTTCATCTGGAGGGACCGTGGCAGTAGGAATAATCCTGCGTTCGTGCACGAAAGTGTCAGATTTTGCGGTGGAGGAGTGTTGGTCTATGGTGGCATCTACATTGACGGGCGCACTGACCTCTACAACATTCGAGATGGAGCTCTGACTGGTCGCCGATATAGGGATGAGATCCTCAGACCTATTGTAGTCCCTTACGCTGCAGCAATCGGAGATAACTTCATTTTAATGGACGATAACTGCAGGCCACATCGTGCAAACCTGGTGGAGGATTGCCTTTTCGAGGAAGGAATCGTTCGAATGGAATGGCCAGCGTGTTCTCCAGACATGAATCCAACGAGCACTTTTGGGAAGTTCTAGGAAGACGAGTTTCTGGCTGCCAACAACCCCCACAAACTCTCCAAGAACTGGAAAGAGCTCTTCTGGAAGAGTGGGGCAGAATACCCCAACTCGTCATTAATAGCCTCATTGAGTCTATGCCTCAAAGGTGTTCAACGTTGTTGGCCGCCCGTGGAAACCATACCCCCTACTGAAAATCATTTTCTTTGAAGAAAACACCTTTTCTAATTCTTTTTTTCTCATATGCACAAATTGTGTTTTTTTCCTTTTGTACACAAATGCGCAATAAAATGCATTTTTTTCTGCCAAACATGTGAAATTTATTCTCATATAACCTACTATGTCTGTCGACCATGTATCAATCAGCTAAAAAGTTTCCCAGATACAAAATCCACCTAAAACTGCAATATCCTTTAATTGTTTTGAGCAGTGTATTTGAACGCATCCATGGAATCAAAAATAAGAACATGTGTTTCTCAGTTTTGATTACATATGGATCGGAGATATTTTGAGTATGTGAAGTACTTTAGACTGAGTACTTTTTACTTAATTTTGAGAACCCATTTTTTTCAGTGTTACAAATTCAGTTAATTTTCATGTAAATGTAACTCAAAAAATTTCAATAAAATTTTGCTTTTATAATATACCGGGAGGAAAGAAATTAAATTTATTTCAAAATCTATTCTTTCGTAAATTCTTAGAACATTCCTCTGTTTCAAGATTTTATCAACAAAATTGCTTTGCGCCAGAAAATATTAAATTATGACGATCATAAGAAAAAAAAAATAAATTGTTTAATTGCCCATTTTAATATTAAATTCAAATTAATTCAACATAATTACGAAATGGGCCTGAAAAGAATTTTAATAATTCTTATGTAAATTGAATAATTCAATTCTTCTTAAATTAGTATAATTAAATCTTTTTTAGACTATTTATTAAAGAGACAAAAAAAGTAATTCTAAATTAAATTTTCTGAACACAGTTATACTGTCTATCTTTTATAAACAGGAAAAAATTAATTTTGCTTTGTAGTTTTCAATTTATATTCATATGACAATAAGCTAAGGGAGAATTTTTGGATATGTTTAGAAAATATTGTAATACAACAAGATTTCATTTATATTATGCATTTATAAGCTTTTTGCCCTTTATTACACATGATTCTTTCAAAAAAAAAATACCTTTTATTTTAAATTTAAAGAGCGAAATATGTGTTTAAAATAAAAGAATCGCAAACAAAGCAAAGGGAAATAAGCAAAAAATAATAATTATTATTATTACAAAATGTCAAAACATAGATGAAGTCATATAGTAAATGCATAGACATATACTAACATTACTACATGTAAATAGTCTAAAAAGTATTCCTTAAATCAAAATAATATTCCGTTAAAAGACATGTACTATTAATAGTACACCAGACGCGAAAGGGTTAAAATATGACAATCATAAGAAAAAAATAATAAATTGTTTAATTGCATATCTTAATATTAAATTCAAATTAATTCAACATAATTACGAAATGGGCTTGAAAAGATTTTTAATAATTCTTATGTAAATTCAATAATTCAATTCTTCTTAAATTAGAATAATTAAATCTTTTTTTAGGCGATTTAATAAAGAGACAAAAAAAAGTAATTCTAAATTAAATTTTCTGAACATAGTTTTTATACTATCTAATCTATTATAAACAAAGCCAGGAAAAAAATCAATTCTGTTTACTTAATTTTACTGTTATCTTTCCCAAACATATTTTCTTGCATATTTAAATATTTGGAAGAATGCTTTTCCTTATTTGCTTTTGAAAACTCGTATATTTAATAAGAATAATGGAATAAAAATAACATAAAGTGTTTAATCATGCGGTTTAATTTAAGTTTTTAAAATATTTTAATTTGATTGCATAGTTAATTTTTTTTTTCATAATAAATTAAGTTCCTAATTTTTATATGAGTGTCATTTTCTAACTGAATTTATTTTGATTAATAAAAAAACTTTGCTTTACGTTAATATACTAGTTATAAATTCTATTATCTGTTATTCTATTTTATTAATTATTACGAATTTGAAATCTTGTTGCAATAAAATTGTCATCAGTCTGTGCATATTATTTTACTAGTAATGAATAATTCAAGATTCTATCCTATGCACTCCCAGTCATTTCCAGCATGGGCTACTAGCAACTCCGCCTCATTTTACAAATTTTATACGAATTTTTGTTGTGTTTTTTAAAAGAAGTTGCCTTCACGCACACAATTTCAAAAATGCTGTCATTAAATACTTAACCAGATCAATATTATTTTAAAAAACTTTCAAATAATGCCCATTTTATCCTGATTTTTATAGAATTTTTAATTTTTTATCACCGGTTTTTCAAAACAAAAATTTTTGCTTAAATGAATCAGAAAAATGCTCGGATTAAGTAATACAAAATTTAAAATTAAAATTTAGTGGTGAGGGTAATAAATCATGATTGGAGTAAAAGTGCTCGACGTCGCACGGAAAAATCATGATTGGAAAAAATGCGTTGATCAATCGACACGGCACTCAAATATTTAAATAAAACTTTGTTTTTATATTATCCAGGGAAGGAAAGAATTTAAATTTATATTAAAATCAATATTCGTTTGTAAATTCTTTGGACATTCTTAAATGTCAAGATTTTATCAACAAAATTGCTTTGCACCAGAAAATGTTAAATTATGGCGATCATAAGAAAATAAGAATAAATCGTTCCAATGCCCATTTTAATACTATATTCAAATATATTGAATATAATTACGAAATGGGCAATGGGATCGAAAAGAATTATAATAATTCTGTTCATCTTAAACTAGAATAATTAAATGTTATTTAGGCTATTTAATAAAAAGACTAAAGAAAAGTAATGGTAATTTTAATTTCTGAATATATTTTTTATACTGCCTAATCTGTTATAAACAGGTGCAGGAAAAAATTAATTATACTTACTAATTATACTGTTGTCTTTCCCAAACAGGTTTTCTTACATATTTAAATATTTGGAAGAGTGCTTTTCTTTATTTGCATTTGAAAACTCGTATATTTAATAAGAACAATAGAATAAAAATAACATAAAGTGTTTAATCAGGCGGTTTCATTTAAGTTTTTAAAATATTTAAATTTAGTTAATTTAAATTAAAATAGTTAATTTTTTTCATAATAAATTAAGTTTCTAATTTTTATATGAGAGTCATTTTCTAGTTAAATTTATATTGATTATTAAAAAAAAACTTTGTTACAAATTAATGTATAAGTTATAAAGCTTTATACCCTATTTAATGATAATTACAGGGCTGACACAGGCGACAATTTTTTTTAATTAAAACTAGCACTGCTTTCTCTAAACAGAAATCTGTAATACAAACTTTGATAACATTTGCAAGAAAAAAAAAATTCAAAATTTGTAGTAGAAAATTGCTAGTGCAGACAGAATAAAAAAATAGTCGCCTGTGGCAGCCTTGTTATTACAAATTTAAAATCTTGTTGCAAAGAAAAAAAATATTATGTCTGTGCGTCTTGTTTTAGCAGTAATTAAAATTGAAACATTAAACCTTTGCACTCCGCTTCATTTTGACTGTAATGACTACCAGCAACTCCGTGCCATTTTAGAAATTTTATTCGAATTTTTGTCAGTTGGCACCACTTTTTTTTAAAAGAAACTTTCACACAAACAATTTTAAAAATACTCGCACTAACAAGGAATGTCTCCATACGGGCATACTCAGAAAATTCTGAAAAAATTACAGAATGTTCTTCTCATGTGGCTATATATGTTTGTAAAAATTTTTTGGCGGAACCCCGATAGAACGTTCGTAAAAAAATAATTTCTTTTATTTGGCAATTTTTCATCGGTTGGCAAGAAAATAAAATTTCAAAAAAAAAAAAAAAAAAAAAAAAAAAACCTTTTTTACTTCAAATTCTTTTTAGGGTAAAAATGTTTTATCTTGAACTTGTTTAACCCTTTAACGATCATAGCATTTTCATTGCTAAGATGTCGAAATAAATGAATGACACCGGTAATTAAGAACAAATATAGTTCTAAATAAGAAAACGTGATTTTTCACATACAAAATAAAATTGATATTTTTAGATAAAAATACCGGTGTCAGTGTTGCGTATCCGAATTAAAATTTTGTGGTTTCGTGGCGAAACCAATGAACGTTAAAGAGTTAACCCATTAGTGCCTAGCGTCCCTTTTTAGGGACGCTTCAAAAGGCGCATGGAGCACTGTTTTTGACACCGGTAAAAAAGAACAGCAATCTTTATTTTATTTAATTGAAACATTTTCGTAATTATTGAACTAAACGTAATTCTTTTAAAAATAGTGGTGCCAACCGGATAAAATTTGCGCAAAAGGTAGTGGGCACGAATGGGTTAAAGAAATTTTATTTATATAACGTTAGTTTTTCCAGCTTTAGTTTGTTTAAAAAATATTTTTGTCATAATGTATTTAAAATGAAAATCAGCTGTGAAATTTTATGAATTAAAACAAAATTTAAATTAATTAAAATTGTTTCAATCTCAAAATTAACTCTAATCTAGTTGAGCTCTGTCGATTCAATTCTGTTGCTATGGAAACAAAAACTTTTTCGACATTGAAATACATTACTGCAGCATTCTTCATCTGCCCTTTATTTTGTCATACGCTTAAATATATGAAAAAAAATACTTTTCAATATGAAAGTATTTTTTATATCAGAAATTATTTTTAAAGTGTTAAAATTAAATAACTGCAACAAAAGCAACAGAAATATGTAAATATAAAATACATCTATATGTAAAACTCTCTTATTATTCAAATTTTAATTCATTTACACGCATTCTAAAATTTATTTGACAAGAAATTTTCAGTTGCATTAAAATCGTTTGCTTTTGGCGATGGAAAATGCTGCTCGCCAAATCGCATGACGCTTTCGTTTTTTCCCGCCAAATACTCGAAAGTATTTTATTTTTTTACTGAGTTTCTTTTGTAATTCCGCCGCTAAATTTCACTGATTCTTTATTACCTACTTTATTAGTTTAATCAGTAATTTTTTTCAAAAAAAAAAAAAAAATCTGAGTATGCCCAGTATGGAGACCTTCCTTGTAGGTAGGCCAAATTTTGTTTTCTTTTATTACTGGTGCCGAAGCAAATGTTGTAAGGAAAGAAGATGTCGCCGCAGCGGCGACAACGGAATTTTTCGTTTACAATATCCTGTCGTTGCAGCGGCGCCAAAGTAGTGATCCTAATTTTTATTCGTAAGTGTCACTTTGATACCAGAATATTGAAACGGAAATTTTTTCGGTTTAGTAAGTATCTGAAGTGAAATAAATTTCACTTTGATTTAGGTGTAAATCACTTCTTTTTGCATTTTACGAACAGAAATATCTTGCACCTGAAAGGGTGAAAGTGACCTCCGCAATAACGACTATTTTTTCATAAAACGAAATTTATTCCCATAGGTTCAATACTAATTTTACCTACATCACGGATGAGATTTCCGCTTTTTTGCACACCAGTAAAATCTTAGAGAAAATGCTATATTATTAAATCGGAACTTTTTTGCGATTTAAAATAAAAACATTTTCTCTAAGATTTTACTGGTGTCCAAAAAAGTGTAAATCTCATCCCTACTACATTCAGAAATCATCACAGCTGAACTCTCTCCTCAAGCTACCATTTTCTTTGAAGAAAATTAAACAAATTCAGTTTTTTCCTAGTCACTTGAAGGTTTTGTTACAAAAATAATTTGGATAGCGGATTATATCATAAAATTTGTAACGTAGTTTTTCTTTCTTTTTTTGTAACTAAGGTAACTTAAGTGTTTAAACTCCCTTGTGTCTTTTTAGCCAATGAATTTCTCTCTGATGACGAACTGAGCATGATGGTTGATAAACTCTCTTGACCTATTCTGTCAGGAAACTCTAAAAAAATAGTTGAAATAATGAAATCGTCATTATTTATTCTCATCCATAAAAAAATTGCATTTATTTACTGAATTTCGAATTGACTTGGAAATAAAAGTTGTGAAAGATAAAACCTTAAAATCAAACTAAACATCAATGTATTCATTTTTTAAACTCTGCAGTAATTAACTTATGTAATTAAGTTTTATTCTGATACTTAAATTTTTATGTATTTCGTAATGTGAAAAGTAAATTTTACTAACATTAGTTGTTACCTTTTTTCAAAAATTAAGATCTATATTTAAATATGACCTCCATTAACATACCACCTGAGCGACCAATTTTTGTTGTAATGTAATGTTTTCGCTTTAGGCAGGTTTACTTTATTAATATCCAGCTTTGTTTTTTCTCTCTGATTTAGGATCAACTTAGTAAATACGGTATACCCTGTTTACTTATTTATCACTTTTTTTATTTACTTATTCGAAATATTCCTTAACCCTTTGTGGCGCGGTGGTTCCATAGGCACCGGAATTTTGTTACAAAAAAATATGGTTTGTTGAATGTGTGAAATATAGTGTTTTCATATTTAGAAATAAAGTTGTTTTCGAATTCCGGTGTCAGTCACTAATTTCAACACTTAAGCAATGAATTTGCCCTGCTCCGCAAAGGGTTAACCAGATGTACTAAATGTATGATATACATTACCAAACATTCGTTTCTGCCTCTTTTAGTTACAAATTAGATATAATTACATAGTTCCGAATCGCCCGAGTTTTTGGATACCAGTAAAATCTTACACAAATTTTCTCTTTATTTAATTGCGTAAATTTTGCGATTACATAAAGTAAATAATTTGTATAAAAGTATTGGGAGAAAAATCGTGAGATTAGCAGCTATGTAATTAGGATTTTCTATAATTTAGGATCGACTTAGTAAATGCTATGCTGATTTTATATTTTTTACTTTATTTATGTACTTATTCGAAATATTCCTTAACCAGATGTACTAAATACTGGATACACATTACCAAACATACGTTTCCAACTCTTTTACTTACAAATTAGGATATAATTATATAGTTGCTAATCTCTCAAGATTTCGGATACCAGTAAAATCTTACAAATATGTTCACTTTATTTAATTGCGTAAATTTTGCGATTACATAAAGTAAATAATTTGTATAAAAGTATTGGGAGAAAAATCGTGAGATTAGCAGCTATGTAATTAGGATTTTCTATAATTTAGGATCGACTTAGTAAATGCTATGCTGATTTTATATTTTTTATTTTATTTATGTACTTATTCGAAATATTCCTTAACCAGATGTACTAAATACTGGATACACATTACCAAACATACGTTTCCAACTCTTTTACTTACAAATTAGGATATAATTATATAGTTGCTAATCTCTCAAGATTTTGGATACCAGTAAAATCTTACAAATATGTTCACTTTATTTAATTGCGTAAATTTTGCGATTACATAAAGTAAATAATTTGTATAAAAGTATTGGGAGAAAAATCGTGAGATTAGCAGCTATGTAATTAGGATTTTCTATAATTTAGGATCGACTTAGTAAATGCTATGCTGATTTTATATTTTTTATTTTATTTATGTACTTATTCGAAATATTCCTTAACCAGATGTACTAAATACTGGATACACATTACCAAACATACGTTTCCAACTCTTTTACTTACAAATTAGGATATAATTATATAGTTGCTAATCTCTCAAGATTTTGGATACCAGTAAAATCTTACAAATATGTTCACTTTATTTAATTGCGTAAATTTTGCGATTACATAAAGTAAATAATTTGTATAAAAGTATTGGGAGAAAAATCGTGAGATTAGCAGCTATGTAATTAGGATTTTCTATAATTTAGGATCGACTTAGTAAATGCTATGCTGATTTTATATTTTTTATTTTATTTATGTACTTATTCGAAATATTCCTTAACCAGATGTACTAAATACTGGATACACATTACCAAACGTACGTTTCCAACTCTTTTACTTACAAATTAGGATGTAATTAATAGTTACTAATCTCTCAAGATTTTGGATACCAGTAAAATCTTACAAATATGTTCACTTTATTTAATTGCGTAAATTTTGAGATTACATAAAGTAAGTAATTTTGCATAAAAATATTGGGAAAAAAATCATGAGATTAGCAACTATGTAATTAGAATTTTCTCTAATTTAGGATCGACTTAGTAAATGCGGTATTTACTGCTTTTATATCTTTTACTTTATTTATTCACTTATTCGAAATATTCCTTAACCAAGTGTATTAAAAATATGATAACACATTATCAAATCTATGGGAACGTTTCTAATTAGTTTTGAACTTAAACAGCATATAGCCTAACCCCTTCATGACGGGAGACTTTTACGAAATTTTTAATGTTTTGTCACCGGTTTTTAAAAAGAGAAATTTGTACCTTATTAAATCGAAGAAATCTTTTATTAAGTAAGACAAATTTTACTGATGGTGATAGAAAAGGATTCTTAAGCATTTTTGCGGCACGTACACGTGTCGCTCGTCCCCAAGGGGTTAAAAATATGTATTAACCCCTTAGTCCTTGTTACCGCGATTTTCATGGGCAGTGTTGGCTCCCTCTTAAAAAAATTCGTGCTTATAAAAATCATAAGAATTTTAATTATTATTCACAGGTCGACAAAATATAGATTTGTATAAATAATTTTAATAAACGATATCTGAACCTGTATAAATAATTTGAAAAAATATAAATATGAAATAGTATGGCATTTACTTATGACCTTTGTCAGAAGCATTTTTTTAGTAAAAATGTATATATCAGAAAATGTATTATTAAAAAATGTATTTAAGCAAGTGAATTATTATCTTTAATAGCGAAATACATTTAATATAAACATTTAATTATTTTATTTTATGCTCATGAAATTTTCGCTCGAAATATTTTTTCTTTCGTTCTGTGATTTTAATAAAATCTCATTGTATCAAAATCTTTTAAACAGCTGCATTTGACATTTCATCTAATCCATCATTTTGAAACAGCAAAATGCATCTCATGGACGAAATTTAAAGCGTGAAAAAATATATGTCAATTTCGCTTAAAAAGCACTTATACATTAAAAAAAAATCTGAATTTTATTTTAATAGAATTCTTCTAAATTCTTACTTGATGTTATTCTAATCATTTTTAATTTTTATGTTAAATGTATCGGGTTTATATACTTATTTTATTTTATTTTATTTATTATTATTATTATTATTATTATTATTATTATTATTATTATTATTATTATTATTATTATTATTATTATTATTATTATTATTATTTTGTAAACATTATAAGAAAGTCATATACATAATAATGATAATGTATTAAATGTATGTGGACATTTTTGTTTACATTACATAATTGAAAGAAAATTTTCGATCTCTTTTAATCCAACTTTTCCAAATGTAAGAAATATACATACAGGGTGATTATATTTCAAGTTCATTTTTCAAAAGTTGTAAAAAGAAGTACCCTTGGTCAGAATGACCTCATAAAGCAATGGGGATTTGTTTTGAAAAAGAAAAGTAAAGTTCAAAACTTCATCGATTGATGGCGCTGTACTCGTCATAAAAAATAATTAAAAGATGTGATATGCTGTTGTGGCTCTTTGTTCAAAGCACATCCATCCCGACTATGTGGTGTAAAAAAGGGTTGAAAAAAATAAGTTTCCAATTGTTCCGAAGCAAAAAAGTGTAGAAATAACAAAAGCTAAATCAAATTTTAATTGTAGCTACACCAAAAACCATAGAAAAGTCAAAACCGCCTGAAATATCAAGAAATGGAAGTCGGCACTACTTTTTTTTATCTATTAGCACACCCCCTATGAGTGCACAGAGTGATTGGAGTAAAATGTACCCATGCACAAGGGTGCAAAAATCTAGGCACCAGCAGGCATTTCTTACCACTAGAGGGTGGCTACTAAATACTGATACAAATATTTCGACATTTTATTTTACAAATATAAAATAAAACTAGTTGGATGTGCCAATCCCAAAACTCTCTTCTATCTCAAACGTACATTTTAATACTTTTAAAAAATAGTTACTCATTTTAATGTTTTAATAATTTTAATTCAATACCATATGAACTTTGGTTTTCATCTTAAATTTCTGCTTCAATCAATTAATCGGAGTAAAAACGAATTTCCGTCTCTACAGGAGCCGATGAACAATAGAATGATAGGCAGATTTTTTTTAATTCAGGGAGGACGTATTTGCCTTACCAAAAAATAATTATATACAAAAATTTTAGTTCAGTTCTTGGACTAACTTCATACACTTTTAGGTGGTGCAATATTGAAAATGGCATAAAATTGGCTATTGCAGCGCCCCCTTCCGGCGCATTTTTTCAAATTCAGCGAGGACCAATTAGCCATAGCCTTTCACTTACACAAAAAATTTGGTTCATTTCGATGCATAACTTCATATACTTTTGGTCGGTACAATATTAAAAGTGGCACAAAAATCGCGATTGAAGCGCGCCCTTCCGGCGGATTTTTTTCAAATTCAGGGAGGACCAACTAGCCATAGTCATACACTTACACAAAAAAAATGGTTCAATTCGATGCGTAACATCATATACTATTGGCCAGTACAATACTGAAAATGGCACAAAAATCGCGATTGCAGCTCCCCCTTCCTGCGGAATATTTCAAAACTGAAGGCGGACCTGCTTGCCACAGCCAGAAACATTCACAAAAAATTTGGTTCATTTCTATGCATAACTTCATAAATTTTTTGACGGTAGAATTGCGACATACCCACAGACACACGGACAGACAGACATTTTGTAAACACATGTTTTTTTGGAACCTCTGACCTCTAAAACGTGTAAGTCCGTCGAAAAAAATATCGATTACAATACTTTCTTCTATGGAAGATAGAAGAAAGTAAAAAGATATATACACTAATATGATGAACATCACACATAAAAGTTTACCCGGAAACAATTTCACTCAAATCGACCGCCATCTTTATCAATTACTAAAAACAATCTCTTCAATCGACAGGAACCATTTTAAGAGATAATCTGTCTTATTCGCGCAATATGGAAGCTTTGAAAGAGTCTATACTTCAGTGTCGTTAGCTATTTACTTTAGTCTCTAAAATCCCCCAGGCTCAATAATCTAAAGGATTTAAATCCGATGAAGAAGGTGGCCAATCTTCGTGCATGATAAAATTCGGCCTATTAACCTGGAGCCAAGCCTGTGTTGATTTAGCTCGATGTGAAGATACAAAATCTTGCTGAAATATCCAATTCCTTTTTTGGATACAACCTGTCAGCATGTGGTAATAAATGTGTAGCCAATATGTTCTGTTCGTAATATTCCGCATTGTTTGTTACCCCTTTATCTATGAATTTCACAGGCAATTTCCCATTGTTTGACACTGCAGCCCAGACCATGACCAGGAATCGTTTTACAGTTCAGAGAGTTTCAGGTATATCCTTAACCCTTTCCGGGGCAAGGTGCTTGTATTAATAAAATGTTGAAATAATTGGTTGACACCAGTATCTACGAGAAAATTTATATGTAAAAATGTAAATGTGTATGTTCGCGTATTTTATTTGGTTGAAATTTTCTTTAAGAAATTCGGATGCCAATGTGTCAATAATGAATTAAAATTAGGTGATGCCGTGGCGGCATCACTGCCCTTCAAGGGGTTATGCGTTGCTGAATACACAACATCATTTTTAACATTATAACACTATTCAGTGCAAAATAGCTTCTCATCAGAAAATATCGTTCTATCAATATTTTTCTTACCGTGCCGCTTCAGCAGTTTCTTGCATCTTTGTAATCTTTTTATCCTTTGTGCAACAATAAAACCTTGAATTTTTCTTTTGCGATAAAGGTGAAAACCCGGGTTTTCATTTATAATAACTAGCACAGTTCTACGACTCACGTTCTCTTCTGCAGCCATTTTATTTGCAGAACGCTGTGGATTTCTTCGTGTCTTTCACGGATTCTTTTCATACGTTCTTGGTGAGAATTGATCTTGGGCGAGATCGTTACAGCTATTAGTTTCTATTAGTCAATTTATAGTTCTATATATAACTAATCTATTAAAATCAAGGCATTTCAATTGCTTAAAGATTTTACCTGCGTAAAGTCGCGATCAAAGAGTTGTTTAATCATCTTTATTTTAGTTTCCATTTTTTAAATAATTCAAAATATTTGCTTTTTACAAAAATCGTCAGCACTAAAAGGAAATTGCCAAATGCTACAATACAGAATAAATTATTTTACCAAACAATTAAAATTAATTTTTATTTTTGGAGTGTATCAACATTTAATAGCCACCCTGTAAATTTATTACGTTATTTTTTCAAATATTTCTGGTAAAAATCTTGCAAGAATGCTATTAAATTTTAAGTGAAATGAAAGCACAAAACAATGTGTTACACAACCGATCGAAGTTTTTTATAGTGATAATGTGAACGCTTATTACACAGATTGGTGAGCAGAGCTGAACAATAGAGCAGCTTTGTTTCCTAGCTGATACCAACTTAACACTCAGTCTTGTAATTAATATATATTATGATGTTGTGAGCTACTGAGAAAAATATAAATGTAGTATAAACTATTTAAACGATAAAAGAATAATTTAATACAGAAAAACTATATTTTTAATATTAATGAATTAGTTTGAGGTAAGATTTTAAGTTTTTAAATTGTCAAATAAGTTAGGGAAAGAGAAAAAAAGCTTTAGTTTCGCTGTAGTTTTACAAAGTACTTTAAACCTTTTTTCTGCTTTATATTCTTCTTTTTACCTTACTTTTCTTTTTAACCTTTCTATATTTATAAGCAATATCTATCTAATATTAATACATAACATGTCGAGTATGTGTTAGAAAATACATATCCCCTGACCAGTGTTCGAAAAGAAAAGACCTTTGGTTTAGTTGTGGTAAAATGGAATGTATAAAAAGTTGTAAATCTAGGCCCGGAATCAAACAGTTTAACACGATAAATTTTCAAATATTTGAACAGCTATGTCATTATTTATGTAAAGTGTTATAGAACTTTTGAAATGTTGTATCAATATTCACACAGTATTAGCATTAACCCCTTCGTTATTTACTTAGATTAAACGTCTTTTACGAAATGTTTAATCTTTTCTCACCGATTTTTTTTTAATTGTGCCTTATTGAATCGAGATAATGATGTGATTAAGTATGACAAATTTTACAGTAAAAGTTTAATGGTGGAGAAAAACAAGGATTCTGGGCACCTTAAGTGGCACGTATATCGGTCGCCCATCCCCAAGAGGTGAAGTTTACAATTACTTCAGTAAAAAAACAATCGGTTAAATATTGCTTTGCTAAGCACTTATATTCAAAAATATTGTATACCGTAAGAAGTCATTTTTTCTTTAAAAAAATGTGTTAGAAAACTTTTGTTAGAAATGGAGTCCAGCCAGTGTTAACCCATGTTTCCAAAACTGTTAGTATTTTTTCTATAATTCGTTTTAATAATTTGTTACATTTCAATGGGTAAAGCTAATGTTCTGTAGAAGATCACAAGAACTTCAAAAGATGACCGATGTGTGGCATTAACCAAAAAATGCCAGCAGAAGGGATAGTAGCAGTGTTAACTCATTAAGATAAATATGCATGAAAGTATTCGATTAGACTCCGATCATGTGATTAAATTTTAATTCGAGAGAGAAATTTTTTCTTCAAACAGGTTAAATTGCCACACGACGGAGTTAGCATTAAATAAAACAATTTAAAAGCATTGAATAAAATTTCTGGTGTGAAGTATTGTTATAAAACTTGAGTAAAATTTCCGGCAGTTCTAGTGTTAAAGTCGGTTGGCAAGAAGTCTTGTTATGTAAAGCGAGCAAATTATTGAAATATGAATACCTTTATTTTCATTTCGAAATTTTCACATTAACAGTTCTCAAATTTTGAGCGATTAAATAATTCAGAATTACAGTGTGAAAGAAACTGTATTCGAAGAATAAAAAGAAGTGTAAAAGGTGCTCATCATTAATGGGTTGTTTGGCTGTGTTTATGACGACCAATCATCAACAGAAGGATGTAAGAGGAAGGAGTGCCGTCCGTGAGAGATCTTTCTAAGGAAACCAACCCGTATTTACACAATTGAATTTAAAGTTCGAAAAAACCCACGGAAAACTCCAAACGATTAGACCGACTGTCGCGATTGGGATCGAATCCAGCATTTATCGTCTTCCAGATTCGAGCAGTACCTCTCGGCCACTGGTGGGGCCGGCGTTAATGAGTTAAATGCTGCTAGTGCCAAATTGTAACCCGGCGACTTAGACAGCATGTATCTTTATACAACACATTAGACAATATGTATCCAAAGTAGCTCTCATCAGAGGCATGATCTATATCAATGGTGCAAAGAACACGTAGCATGAACCGCAAATCACTGGAGTAATTTAATGTTTTCTCAGCAAGTTTAGTTTATCACAGAGTTGCCAGTTTGGCCTACATTTTTATTGAGAAATTTCGAATTCACACCAGAAATAAAAAACAGTATTTTATGATTTACAGAATAATCTAAAACTAACGCAGTTTGATATACCACGAATTTAAATTTAACGCAGTGGAAAGTATGGCCCCCGAAAAAAAATATCAATTTTAAAATAAATTTTTTTTTAAAAATTTCAGTGAAATACAATGAGGAACTTGAAGTCTGCGGTTACTGCTATGCATCTCGATATCTCTGTTGACGATTTAATGGCAGGATAGAAATTGACAAGTTTCAAACCAATTTCAGAGGTTTTAACAGATCAGGATATCATTGATGCTGTAACGCATAAAAATTGCAGAGAGAAAGATGGTGATAACGAAACTGAAAATGATTTGATAATGAAATATGACGTTCCACGTGTTAGTGAAGTCATTTCATTCTTAACGAAGGTAATTTCGTGGATGGAGAGGCAAGATGATTCAGATTGTGTTCATCTACTGCATTTTGCTAGTGTGAAACAATACACCAAAAAGAAACGAAACATCCCAGCTCGTCAAACAACTCTTATGGACTTTTTTAAGATAGCGTAAAATCAAGAATGAATGAATGATAAAATTGTTGTCATGTTAGTTCAAAATAAGTTTAAAGTTAAGTCAAAATAAACAAAACATGACATACTTTAGTTTTTACCCTCTCCAGTTTAATAAAAACTTCGTCGAATCGCCATTGAGTTTCAGCCGAACTGCCGGCATGCCGAGATAAAAATACGTGATTTTTGAGTGTTCTAGTGCAGTGATTTATTGAATCACCGGTGATTGAACTGTTCACGTCCGTTCATGAAACTCGATCGGCGGTGCGTTCGGAAAGGGGTTTCGTTTGGATCAACCAATGGCGATTCTACGTTGGTTTTTCTCTTTGAATTGTGAATGGCATCATCTGTGAAGTAGAGTTCTGTTTGTATATAAAGACAGCTGTGTTCGATGTTCTTTTGCCTTCATCTTTCTAGCCATTATTGCTGGTATAGCAGCAGCTGCATTTGTTCTGTAATGGCGTAATGCAATAGTCGAAATGTTTTAAATTTATTTTATTTTTAAGCATAAGCTATGCTTACTTTTCTCATTGTAAATAAATCATCTTGATCGTTATGGAATAAAATAAAGTTTGCTGATCCTGCTTTGTCTTCACTCAAGTCTTCCACATTACACTTTTTAAAGACTTCTACTTGCCATTATGCTGATTTAGTTGAAAGTATAAAACAAAAATTAATTACATTTCACAAAGCGAGTAAGTGTTTTCATCATTTTCTATAATTTCTTTGACACCATTCCGATATTCCTCGGTTAATTTATAACACGGGTGTAAAACATGTCTCCCAACAACCGCGTTATATCGGGCTACCACTGTATTTAATAAGAGAGTTGCATATCACATAAAGTGCAAATCCTTTCGATATTAACAATGTTAATTTGAAATTTCGCATTAACCCTTTCCCGCACGGTGAGTCAATTTTTGTCCACTTAATTTTAACCCTCAATTCCTACATCAACACCATAATCTTGAAACAAATTTCTGCCTCTTTCGCAGAAAAGCTTTAACCCATTAGTGCCTAGCGTCCCTTTTTAGGGACGTTTGTAAAAAAGGCAATAAAGCAGTTTTCACACCAATAAATACAAAGAAAAACAAGCACTAATTTTCACGAGATAAATTCCTCAATAAATTAAGATAAAAGTTAATCGTTTTTTAAAAGTGGTGGGAAACCCAAAATTTCATTTTTAATGACGAAAATAATTTGGGCATTAATGGGTTAACCCTTTCCGGCGCAAGCAAATTCTATTGGCAAAATGAGAAATTGTCGATTGACACCGGAATTTATAAAGGACTTGTCTAGATATTACGAAATCCTTAATTTAAGCTTTCATTGTAAAAGCAAAATTATATTAAAATATTACTGGTGCCATTTGCAAGTTTGGAATTAAAATTGGCTGTTGCCAGCCCGGCAACACTGCGCAAGAAAGGGTTAAGTTATTTTCATAAAATTTCCTTCGCAAATACAAGTGTGACCCAATTATTGTAACATTTTAGTAACAGAAATTTATTGCGTCGGAAAGAGTTAAATTTGGAGGCCAAATTAGCAACTTTAAATTAGAGTATATGCAGTCGACAGTTTGTCATATGGAGAGAGCCTGACAAGCAATAAAATCCAACATTATAATTTATGCCAGTACTCTGGAGTTGGCAAGCACATAAGAAGCAACGTTATTATTATTGGCTTATGTCTGCGTAACTGTTACCAAAAACGACTTCTACTTGTGTTAAGTGAGACATAAATTGTCGGGCGGCTGGTACAAAATCCATGTTGACTAAGTCATACACATTTTGTCGTGAAACTCTCAGCCTACCATCGGAAGCTAACTGTCCTGGAATAGCAGTCATAGTTCAGGTGAACCGATCCGTTAACCCTTTAAAGTTCATTGGTTTCGCCAGGAAACCACAAAATTTTAATTCCGATACGCAACACTGACACCGGTATTTTTATCTAAAAATATCCCTTTTATTTTGTATGTGAAAAATCACCCTTTCTTATTTACAAATATATTGGTTCTTTATTACCGGTGTCATTGATTTTTTTCGACATCTTAGCAATGAAAATGCTATGATCGTTAAAGGATTAATGCCTCAAATTGGTCTTCAGATAGTGTTGCTTACTCGAGCAACATAAGAAACAAAAAATTATCTAAAAAACGATAATTCGGTAATTATAAGGCATCTATTAGCTTTTTAAATTCCACTGTGACGTTGTTTCAAAACCATAGACTGCTCGATACAAAAAGCTTTAGCAATATCGGTCTGACACTGTCCAGACTCTATTGAGCGATAACACGACAACGCGTGAATTTATCAATTTAATACTTGATTAACGTATCATCAACAAAACCGATCGAAATCACACCTAGAAGAAAGAACAAATTAACAGAGTTACCCATTCTAGCAATCAATCATTTTACAATTCATGATTTTGCCCTAAAGTGATGATTGAATAGGTTAAAAAAAATCATAATTACGATATTTTGTTTTTCGTTGTATTTTAATGTGTAGTGATTTTAAACATTAAAAAAAATGATTATTTGAAATATGCAGTATTTTTGTGCATCAGAGTAGAATCAATGATTTAACCCTTTGTTTACTGACAGTACTTATAAGTACCATTAAAATTACTTATTATAAAATTCTTTTATTACGTCAATTAGTTGTAATACTATTTAGAATGAGTTACAGATACATTACTTTATTTTGTTCCAAAAGCATTATTGGTTCCACAAAACAAAAGTATTTTTGAAACGATGATTTCTTTTGCCGTCGTATCTTTTCAGCTTTCTTGGCGCTGAGGGAGTGGGATGGGGATTTTTAAAATTGGAAATATTTCTATATTTATATTATGAAAACATCACATTTTTGCATTTCATAATTCTACAAAATGCTAAGAAAACAATTTAAAATAAAAGATTGGAGTGGGGTTATAAATATTGCGTAATATCCCTGTAAATTCAAATTTAATTAATCCTTCTAAATCCTTCAATACTTCTAAAAGCCTTCAAAAATGTATTACATCATTATGTAAATCTTTTAATTTAGTTTAAACAATTTACTTTTTTTTTTTTTTTTTTTTAGATTATAAAATTTTCATGGGTTCATAATTCGGTAGATAAAGGGAGCCTCTAAGAGACAATAAATAAATAAATAAATAAAATAAAATCTGTTTGTAAAATTATGAAATAATTGACAGACACTAGAATTTACAAACGAGCTTTTTAGAAAATAAAATCCTATCTTTCTATAGTTGCATTATAAAAAAAAAATGTAAAAAAATTAAAAAAAAAAAAAAAAAAAAAAAAAAAAAAAAAAAAAATGGGCATTTTATCAGATTTGGAATTAAAATTAGATGTTAAAGCTGTATAACCACTGCCCTTAAAAGGGTAAAACGCATCAGTTGTAAAATATGATGAAACCGGCCTTCATATAAGGTGTTTTAAATTGCAGATTCTAATGGGCGTGAATACACAGTTTTGGCACAAATGTAAAAACAATAAAATCAATACTTTAACATTTCGAGAATATTTCTATTAGATTTATTTTGCATTTTTGAAAGTAGTACGCAAGTTTATTTTCCATTTTCTTTAAGTATTTCAATAAAATCTCATTGTATCGAAAGATTTTCAACGGCTGCATTTGACAATTTATGCTAAATCATCATTTTAAAACAGCAAAGTTTCTCTTCTGGAGAGAATTTTTAAAAAGCAAAATTTTATATGTATTTTCTATTAAAAATACCCACAATGGTTAAAGAAAATCGTAACAGAAAAATAATTTGTAAAATTTTTCAAAGAGTATCAATATCTTATTTTGTTGTTTATTTGCGTGAATTTTTATTTTATAATGGAAAAATATTGTGTAATTAAAAAACATCTGTTATGTGCTTTTAATATAATATTTACACATGCACAGGGGTGCAAAAATCTAGGCGCCAGCGGGAAGTTTCTCACCACTAAAATATAAAAGATTTCTTCGGTTAAAATTGAATAGCATTCTTGCAAGAATTTTACGCGCAATATTAAACGCAAAACAACAAAATAAATTTAGTGGTGAGAGACTGCCTGCTGGCGCCTAGATTTTTGCACCCCTGCACATGCATATACAATATATAAGCATGAAATTTTTCAAAAAATAAATGACAAATCTATAGCGGTATATAATTGTATCACAACAATATTCGGTCACATATTTTGGTACTATAATATTCCTATTCAATAAAAAATTATTTTTTAATCCGAATAATTTCGCCTAATAAATTCTTGAATGTAGAAAATTGCATCTTTATTATAAAAGGGTGCGTAGTCATCAAGAAACTCAGAAGATTTTAATTCTTTTAGCATCAGAAATTCTTTAAAGTACTGGTTGTTAGACCTGAAAAAGGATTTCTTTTTCGTTAAATAAATCAAATATTACATTATGAAAATTCTGGTGATAAGTCCTTACAAGGTCCTTCCAGACTACGCACCCTGTATAAATATGCGTGGAAACATAGCTTTTTTGTACTTTATCCATATCAACATTTCCCCTACTTTTTCGTATTTTTAACGAGGAGTGCAAAAATCATAGTTTGTGGTGTCCAGTCAGATTTGACACACGACTGCACAATATTAATGATTGTATGAAAAACGATTTCTTTTTTTAAATTAATTGTAAGGTTATTGTCACATGAATTCGAAAATAATTTTCAAAATGAGTCTCAAACGTAATTAATGGTCTTTATTAAAGTTCAGCGGTTTATCTTCTTAATCAAAGCATGAATTAAAAATAAAATAAAAAAATAACAACGACTTTAAATTAATTTTACTAATCTCAGTTTCTTAATTGTTTTATCTCTGAAAAGCAAGCTTAAAAACTGGCGCAGATTCTTTTTCTTTTACCTATTAAATTCAAGCACTTATCTTTAGATTTATAGCATATTTAAAAATTCTATTGGAAAATTTAAGTTATTATCTACCTAAAAACACTTTCATTTTATGTGAAAAATTGGGAAAAAATATTAAAAGTGCTTAATTACCCAGTTTAAAGTTTCGGGAAATTAGTATAATTGATTAAGTAACCAGATATTTTTGTGTTATTTTAAAATAACTTCCAAATTTAGCACTCCTTAATTCTTTTAATAATTACACACTAATGTCAAAAATCGATTAATCAACTTTTTCTAAAAAGGAAACTATTTTGAAAGATAAAATTACCTTTCGGAAATACGTTGCTTTGTTATGCGAAATCATATTTTTGAATTTGAATTGATGTTCTATATACCGTGCGTATATCTTTCAACTCTGTCAGTTGAATTTCTTTCCAGTTAATATTGTTTCCGATAAGTCACAATAACATCAAAATTTATTTGCAAAAAGATTAAAGCTTTTATTTTTGTATATTATAAACGAATTTTTTCTTTGCAAAATACTGGTGTTAATGTGGCATTTGTAAACTTTTAAGAAATTCACCCACTAGAATTTAATCCTTTAATGGTTGCATTAATTACGATTTAAAAATTCAGATTTCTTAATGCCACCACTCTTTTAAAAAAGAAATATTAAATTTGCTCAAACACTGGAAAATTATTGCAGAATGAAGCCGATTAAACTGTTTTTTAAAACTAATGATAATCCAACAATCCAAAAACAAATAAAATATGCAGCCCGTGAGTATCGGGGAGTGAACCCTTTCAAAGGAGAGGTATGCCGGCTTCAGGAATGTTCAAATGATGAATTCACACCGCAATTTACGAACAAATTTATTAGAAATCATTCAAAAGTTCTTTTTCACGCACTATCAGATCAAAATTCTACTAAAATCTTACAGGTGCCAATTCGCAGCCGGGCAATAAAATCAACAAAAAAGTGGGTTAAAATGTTAACTGGGTAGTTGCAAAGGATTTGCACAAAGGTTTGCACGCATCTTAAAATTTGAATGAGTCTGACACAACTACTTCTTAGAGAAAATTATGTCCTTAATATTTAATTCACAGAATTTTTAACCTCCTCATTTAGCCCCTTGCGGTGCGGTGGTTTCTTAGATATACCACTTAATTTTAATTCTAAAACGCCACATTGGCACCGGAATTTTATTTAAGAAAATTACTGTTTATTGAATGCGTGAAATATAGCGTTTTCTTATTTACAAATAAAGTATTTTTCAAATTCCGGTGTCAGTCATTAATTTCAACACTTAAGGAATGAATTTGCCCTGCGCCGCAAAGGATTAAAGGAAGAATTTTCTTATAGCGAAGGAAAGCGAAAAGGTCTGATGAAAAATTGCATAAGCAATTTTAAGCCATGTACTCCCTCCGTTCTTCAATATGAGAATAGCCTTTTTTGGAATCATAATATTAGCCTTATAAAATGCACTATGCAGTAATTATTGCGAAAATAAATATTCAGAAATTATAGTATTAAACTTAAGGAGGTCCGGGATAACATTTATAAAAAAAAAAAAAAAAAAATTTATTGAGTTAAAATTTTGAATTTTTTTGTGATGTATAACCATATTATTTGAAAACAAAATCACATAGTAAAACTCCTCATACATATATATATATATATATATATATATATATATATATATATATATATATATATATATATATATATATATATATATATATATATATATATTTAATTAATTTTAAATTTATTTAAAAAGTTAGGTAATTTAAAATCCCCATAACTCAAAATATTATTTGTTCTATAATTTGTTCTATAATTTCAAATGTTTAAAGTAAAAATTTGAAAAAAAAAATTCAAATTAGTTTTAAAAATCATATTTTCAAAATTAGTTTTTTTTTTCAAATTTACTTAATCATTATTACAGTAAAACAATAAAAAAATATGCTCCTAACATGAATAATTTATCTTAAACAGTTCACACACAGTATATCTTCTGTTATTTAACTGTGAGTTTAAATAAGGTAAAAAATACATTAACAAATACTGGTTTTTCATCCCTCAGTCCTTCCGTTTCTGAATACGGTACTGGAAGAAAGCAAGACTGTATATGTCAGAGGAATTTCCTACAATTAAGCAAATAAGCTGTTTTTTTAGCCTCCGATGCTTCTTTCAGACAAGCTAAAAATGTCGTGTCATCAGCCCTGAATTCTCTACTCAACCGATTTTGATAATTATTTTTTAAAATGAAAGCTATTTATTTGTAGTTGTTCCATTTTAGTTATTTTTTAATTTATTTCCATTTTTATATTTTATTTTTAATTTTAAAAGCTTTTTTCATGACATTTCACCAAAATGGTGGCAACACAGTTTAGCTTTTCTCTCGATAATAAAAATTTATTTTCCAAAATGATTGCGTATAATTAATTATGCACTAATTGAGGTAAAAAAAAAATATATTTACTGAGAAATAATATTAATAATGTAAATAAAATAACAGAAAATAATTTATGATAAAAATTAATGTCTAAATCAAAAGAAGAGAAATTTCAAATGAGGAAAATGATGTCATTCAGCAAACAGATAAATGGGAATTACAATATTATTACGGATGGCTTTTTCATATTACTAATAACAGTAACTTTAAAAAAAAATTGAAGAGAAAATGACGTCACTATTTAAAACATCGCATTTTTACTCATAACGATATTAGGTACTACTCTGTTATCCCGTCGACCAATTTCGCCAAATTATACAAATCGCCAAACTAATAGCCAAATTATACATATTGATATAATTTTTATTTTAAATATCGAAAAAACAAATAATTAGTAGAATATTAATAAAAATATTAATAAAAAGTCGAAATAAAAATCACTTAATGACATTTTAAACACATGAATCGCATTTAATGTCATTGAATGTGATATTCACGATCATCCATTATTGGCATTTAATCTTATATTTTAGCGATAATTTTTTGGTCGATGGGATAACCTAGTAGTACACGATATTACATTTCAATATTTCTTTTCATTATGGACACTGAGATTGAGATTTTATTTTCAGATGATTTCAGTTAGTGAAAATAATGTCACAGTAAAAATAAAATGTTTTTAAATAAAACTATTTTTTTGTGAGTGCATATAAAATTAAACTTTTTGGATTTCGCCGGCACTCAGATTACAATTTTAACTGAAGATGTGCGAATATTTGCATGCAAAATTGTAACTGGCAAACTTGACATTTACTTTGTAAATATATTTATTATATATTGATTCAATAATGCAATTACTTTTGCTTTTTTTTTTAAACCAAATCGATCGGATCTTTTAAACATTTCATTTGTCGAATTCGAGGGATTCCACTCGTTTTATTGTTAAATTGCATTTCCTTTTACTCAGAGTCTATAAAAAAGCGCTTAAACTAAAGAAAAAATCTGTTTTTGATTAATCTAGTCAATGAAGAAGTAGCACGTCAAATTGTATCTCTTTATTATTCCGCAATTCCAATGTCTCAGAGAGAAATTGCTATTCAATTGGGTATTTCACGCCGTTCTGTTTGCTATTATGTTGATAAACACAAGAAAAATGAAGTTAGTTCATTGCAATCTAAACGGGGCCGCCCTTCTAAAAAATCTCTATCGATTTTTTTTCCTAATCGGAGGCGAAACTGAATTCTGCAATGGCAGAATCTACATTCAACTTGTTTTTATATTTCAGACGATTCATTTTTAGATCCTCTGTAGAAAAACATAAAAAATAGGTTTTATCTCTTATTATTAGAAAATAAATGCGAAATAAAGATAAATGTGAAATAATTATGCCTTTTTTAGCACCACAAAAAATATACGAAGATATTTATACTGGTTTATTTTCAATCTATCGTGGTCATCGTAGCTTATTACACGCATTCGATCTCGTAAGGCAGTTGTTACGCATGGCAACTGCATAGAAGTATAAATATATGCAGTCGAGTCTCTATATAACGAAATCCATCGTTCCAGTAAAAAATTCGTTATATAGAGAAATTCGATGTATGGAGAATGATGTTAAAAATCGTATTTAATGTGTTAATTTTGAATAAATATTATTTTTGATCTTTTTAATTAAGAATTTGGATTGTTTAAAAGTAAATATTAACCTAACATTTTATTAATTATTTAAGTTGTTTCAAAAAGAGAATAGTCATTTATTTGAAAGCTTAATGAAAATCAAATAAGGAAGACTTGCATTAATTTTAGACGAAGATATCTGTAATTTTTTGTTGTTTTGATTTTAAAATTGTTATGCTCTCAAAAAAAAAAAAAAAAAAAAAAGCTCAAATTTTAGCAAGGAATGAAAAAAAAGCTCAAATTTGGTGATGAATTTGTTCAATTAAAAGAATAAGGAGAAAAGTAACATAAAAAAAACTCAGCACTGAACGATAAATCAAAAATAAGTGATGGAAAATTGATTGCATATGATTTCGAAGCTTTTTTAAAACGAAATAAATTAAGAATATTTCGCTATATAGAGATTGTTTTTAATGTAATCATGCGAAAAGGGGACCGTTCCTACTAAAAATTCGTTATATAGAGAAATTCGATGAATGGAGTTTCGTTATAGGGAGACTCGACTGTATTTCTGTTTAAAGAAAAATTCAAGCCTCTTCATGCATATTGTAGCTATTATGTTATCAACTGTGCTTCGAACCCATTGCACTCTGCGTCATATCCAGCATGGGCTACCAGCAAACTCCGTGTCATTTTACAAATTTTATTGGATTTTTGGTCGTTTTTATTAAAACAAGCTTCCTTCATACACACAATTTCAAAAATGCTGTTATTAACCATTTAATTGATCAATATTTTTTAAGAACTTTCAAATAATGCCTATTTTATCACGACTTTTGTAGAATTTTTAAATCCTTAACCCCTTGCGGCGCGGTGGTTTCATAGATGTACCACTTAATTTTAATTCTCAAACACCACATTGGCACCGGAATTTTGTTTTTAAAAAATTCCAATTTATTCAATGCGTGAAATATAGCGTTCTCTATTTACAGATAAAGTTGTTTTCAAATTCCGGTGTCAGTCATTAATTTCAACATTTAAGCAATGACTTTGCCCTGCGCCACAAAAGATTAACTGTTTATACGAATTGATTATTTCCAGCTGAGCGAAAAATTGCCCAGGCCGGGAATCGAACCCAGATACTTGGCTTACAAGGCCATTGCTTTACCTGTTAAGCTATCTGGGCGATAGCCGGCTGGGATTCTTCGCTCAGATAACCTTAGGACACCGCTCAGATTAACATAGGTTATCTGAGCAAAGAATCCCAGCCGGCTATCGCCCAGATAGCTTAACAGGTAAAGCAATGGCCTTGTAAGCCAAGTATCTGGGTTCGATTCCCGGGCTGGGCAATTTTTCGCTCAGCTGGAAATAATCAATTCGTATGATAACTTTACCAATCAGTTTGATTGTGTTAAAAATAATAGTATTAACTGTTTATTCTTTTCCGCTCAATAAATTGAAAATAACGGATTCACACCGCTATTATTTAAATAAAATATTCGTAACATTTAGTCTAAACATTTCCGTCACTAAATAGTATAATTTTTTTTTTCTTAAATAGCGGTGTCAAAAATCTTTAAATGATGAGTTAAGCAAATTCGTCTTGCCCGAACGGCGTACGGGCAAATCAGTTAAGGGGTTAATTTTTTATCACCGGTTTTTCGAAACAAAAATTTTTGTTTAAATGAATCATTAAAATTCTCGGATTAAGTAATACAAAATTTACAATTAAAATTTAGTGGTGAGGTTAGTAAATCTTGATTGCAATAAGAGTGCCCGCACGTCGTACGGGCAAATCTGGAAAGCGGTAAATTAAATAGTAATTAATTGAAGATGGAAAATCTTGTCAACTTGAACATAAACGGCAATCAAATAATTTAATAAAACTTTCCTGATATATTATTCTGGGGGGAAATAATTTAAATTTATTTTAAAATCAATTCGTTTGTAAATTCTTAAGACATTCCTCTATGTCAAGATTTTATCAACAAAATTGCTTTGCGCCAGAAAATATTAAATTATGGCGATCATAAGAAAAAAAATAAATTGTTTAATTGCCCATTTTAATATTAAATTCAAATTTATTCAAGATAATTATGAAATGGGCCTGAAAACAATTTTAATGATTATTATGTAAATTCAATAATCCAATTCTTCTTAAATTAGAATAATTAAATGTTTTTTAGGCTGTTTTAAAAAATGTTTGTTTTTTTAATAAAGAGACAAAAAAAGTAAATTCTAAATTAAATTTTTTTAACATAGTTTTTATACTGTCTAATTTGTTATAAACAGGTGCAGGAAAAAATTAATTCTACTTACTAAATTTTACTGTTATCTTTCGCAAACAGATTTTCTTACATATTTAAATATTTGGAAGATTGCTTTTCCTTATTTGCTTTTGAAAACTCATATGTTTAATAAGAACAAGGGAATAAAAATAACATAAAGTGCTTAATCAAGCGGTTTAATTTAAGTTTTTTAAATATTTAAATTTGATTGCATAGTTAATTTTTTTCATAATAAATTAAGTTTCTAATTTTTATATGAGTGTCACTTTCTAATTAAGTGTATATTGATTAATTAAAAAAAAACTCTTTTTCAAGTTAATATACTAGTTATAAAGTTTTTATCTCTTATTGTCTTAACCCTTTCCGGCACACTGTGCCCGGTCTGGGATACCTAATTTTAAATCCAAACTTGCAAACGGCACCAGTAATATTTTACAAAAATTTTGCTTTTACAATAAAAGCTTAAATTAAGGACTTCAAAGTATCTAAGAAATTCGTTTGTAAATTCCGGTGCCAGTCGAAAATTTCTTATTTTATTACAGATTTTGCCCGTGCCGGAAAGAGTTAAAGGTTAATAAATACGAGTTTGAAATCTTTTTGCAATAAAATTATCATCATATTTGCGCGTATTGTTTTATTAGTAATGAAAAATAGAAGATTTAACTTTTTGCATTCCCTGTCATTACGAGTATGGGCTAAAAGCAACTCTGCACCGTTTTACAAATGTCATTCGAATTTTAGTCGGTTTACACTACTTTTTAAAAAAGAAGTTTTCTTCTCGTGCACAGTTACAGCACTGCTCTCAGTTAATAAGGCAATTTTTTTTTCTTTATTATTGGTGCCAAAACAAATTTTATATGGAAAGATGATGTCACCGCAGCGGCAACGTCGAAATACAGTGGTTTAAATGCAATAACATAAAATAAAATAATATAAATAACTCATTCTAAAAATCACCGCTAGCCTGTGTTTGTACAGATATCATTATTTTCGAGCTAAATTAGCAATATTTTTTTTCATAGAAAAATAAATTCAGCCTAGTTGCGCGAAATTTTGCCTTATTTCAGTAGAGATTTTAAATAAGAAAATGCTGGTTCCGAAGAATTTCCTTGTATGAAAATTCCAGCGCACGTAAGAACCCTGCCGTTGACATACATTTAAAACGGTGCAGGAAAATATCATAGAGTAATCCCAGGAGGTTTTCTGGTGTAAGTTACATACCCGATAAATGCTATGCTTGTTGGCCACATTTAATTTGGAAAAGATTGCTTTGTCTTATTCAATTAATGAGATATCTCTGATGAAATAAGTCAAAATTTCCCGTTTTAATATACTACAAAAATTGTAGCATATGACATTTCACCAAGTATTCGTGGAACTAGCCAATATAGAATTTATTTTTACTATGAAAGTATACTATAAATATAATAAATATATATGTTTATAAAAAATATATTTTTTTATAATTACTTTTTTAAAATTATTATTTAAAATGTTTTATTTATTTTCAAAATAATTAAGTTTTCTATAGTTATATTTTATATTTGATTTAACTTATTCATTGTAATTTTATTTATCGTGTGCATACATTTGCGTAAAAGTCGATCGCAAAGTTCGACATTAAAAAGTTATGATTTCCAATACATTTCATTTTCTTATTTAATTAAAAAATTCTTAGTCATTTTTAAATAAATCGAAGATAAAAAATATTAATATTAAGCTTGTTTTTTATTTTTTGTCTCCTTGATTTAGGACCAACTTAAAACTTTACCAAATCTATCTGGACGTTTCTAACACTTTTACTTACAAATTAGGATCTATTTGGCATTTTCTCTAATTTAGAATCGATTTAGTAAATACTACACGTGCCTTTTTTATATTTCATTATTTATTTATTTATTCAAAATATTTCTTAACTAAGTGCTTTAAATAGATGATAACACATCACCTAATCTATGGAGGCGATTCTAATACTTTTATTTACAAATTAATTTTAAACTTAAACAGTATATAGATTATACTTTTAAAATAACTAGTAACCCTTTAACTCCGGCTTCGCGATTTTAACCCCTTCAAGTGCGCATTCAATTACAGTTAAAAAAAAAAAATTCAGATTGATTATTGCTACCACTTTTTTGTAAAAAAAAAAAATATTCTCCTTCATTAATGATAAACAAAATGATTCCAAAATAAGACCAATTTAACTATTTTATAAAACTGGTAGGAATGAAACAAGTTTGAATAAAAGTCGAGAAGCTCGAAGCCCGTAAATATAACGGGAGCGAGAATTAGAAATTAAACCCTTGGGGACGAACAATACGTATGCGTGGCGCAAAAAAAAAAAAAAAAAAAAAAGGCTTAAAGAATCCTTGTTTATTCCCATCGGTAAAATTTTACTGTAAAACTCTCCTTATTTATTAGGAGTATTTTTTCTATTTAATAAGAAACAAATTTCTGTCTTTAAAACCTGTGAAAAAACATTAAAAATTTCGTAAAAGGCTCCTGTTGCAAAGGTGTTAACAGGCCGTGTAGGCTACTTTTTTTAAAATATAGATTGTTTCATTCCCACAAAACAATAAATAGTAAATTAATAAAATATTAGTTAATTTAATAGTTTTAATCGAAAAGAGACATTTTAATAAAAGTAATTCATGCTTATAAAAAATATTAATTTTAATTATTATTCTCAGGTCTACGAAATTTACATTTGTAAAAATAATTTCAATAAGCAATTACTGATCCCGTACAAATATTTTGAAAAAAATATAAGTATGGAATATCATGGCATATTCCTATGACCTTTTATTTGACCTTGAGCATTATTCTTTAGTAAAAAATTCTACTGCAGAGAATGTAGTGTTAAAAATTTTTAAAATATACATTTTAAGAAAACAAAGTAATATTTCTAAGAGCAAAATATATTTAATATATGTATTTAATTCTTTTATTTTATGTTCATGAAAATTTCGCTCAAAATATTTTCCCTCTCGTTCCATGATTTTAATAAAATCTCATTGTATCAAAATTTTTTGAACAGCTGCATTTGACATTTCATCTAATCCATCATTTTGAAACAGCAAAATGCATCTCATGGACAAAATGTAAAGCATGGGAAAATATATGTGACTTTCGATTAAAAAGTACTCACAGTTTAAAAAAATAATTCTAGACTCCTAAATTCTTACTTGGTGTTATTCTAATCATTTTTATTTTTTTTGCGTTAAATACCTCGAGTTTATACACTTCACTTACAAAATAATATCTCCTTTTTGTAAATATTATAAGAAAGTTATATACTTAATAATGATATCATATTAAATATGTGTAGACGTTTTTGTTTACATTACAAAATAGAAAGAAGATTTCCGATCTCTTTTTCAATCCATCTTTTCCAAATGTAAGAAATATGTATACAGGGTCATTATATTTCATGCTCCACTTCCAAAAGTTCTAAAAAAAGGACCAAAGGTCAGAATTATATATTATCAGATTTATATCTTTTCATTGGAGCATAAGGAAAGCAATGAGAATTTGTTTTGAAAAAGAAAAAGAAAGTTCAAAAACTGATCAAAGTTTGCGCTGTACTCTTCATAAAAAGCTAATTAAAACACGTGACATGATGTTGTGGCAATCTTTGTTCAAAACATATTCATCACGAGTAGTCGAGTGTCACCGTGGATAAGGGGTGGGAAAAGTAGAAAAAGCAAAAATGAAATCAGATTTTAACTGTTCACCGACCAAAAACCGTAGAAAAAAAAAAAAAAAAAAAAAAAAAAAAAAAAACTTATGAAATCATAAAGAAAAGGAGGTCAGCTACGACTTCTTTATCAATCAGCACACCCCCTATGAGTGGAAGATGTGATTAGAGTAAAATATGCCCATGTAAAAGGGCGTAAAAAATCTAGGAGTCAGTGGGCAGTCTCTCATCAGTAAATTTTCTTCGTTACTTTTTGTCTATTTCGTGTAAAACTCTTGCAAGTATGCTATTAAATTTTAAGAAAAGAAAACTTTTAAATTTTTGTGGTGAGAGATTGCCCGCTGGCACTTAGATTTTTGCACCCCTGCCCATGCGTGTTTTCTGACGGGTTAAGAATTTTTAATAGACAACCGAATGTTTACTTTTACAAACTGAAAGCACAAAATATTGTGCCCCAGAACCGATAGAAGTTGTTTCATGATTATAGAATGAAGGATTTTTACACAGATTGGTTGAACAGTTAAGCAGCTTTCAGAGGTTTGCCAATTGATAACAGCTTAACACTCAGCCTAGTTAAGATAGCTTATGCCATAGTGAGCCATTGGGAAAAGTATGTTTACTATAAACTACTTAAATGATAAAAGGATAATTAAATATATAAAAACTGTATTTTTATTATTAATGAATAAGCTTTAAGTAAGATTTTAAGTTTTAAAACTTAAGTCAAATAAGTTAATGGAAAGAGAAAAAAGCTCTAATTTAGCTATAGTTATTCTAAACACTGTAAAAAAGAAAAAAAGAAATAAAAGTTAACATTTGTTCAGAAATCACTCTCACCAAGCTAGGGCCAAAGGAAAAATTAACTGCAAAGGAAGCGACAAAAGCCATATTAAAAATAAGTCACTAATCAGTGCAATTATTTTAAACTTAGAAAAAAAGGATTTCTTTTTCTTATAAGAATATGTAAAAGAATAATAAATTAATTTTTTGTATAATCATCGCTGTCAATTTTTACGCATTTTTGCTACCACTAAAATTGTACAGAGACTTTCCATTCGTTTAATCATAAGATATCGACTATTAAATAAAATAATATATACCGTAAAATTTTTGTGGTAGGAAAAATCTGTAAAAGTTGGCAGCTATGACATAATTGTACTGATAATAATGGTGTTAAAAGAAAAAAAATCTTCATATTTTTTATTGTTCTCCTGTTATGATCTTATTTTCAATTCCATTTGCCACATTGTATCAGACTACAAACTTTTTTCTGATTGTTTTCTTCTTTTTCTTTATTTTTCCTTGTAACTTTTCAATATTCTATATAAATATCTTTTTAATATTGATACGTAACCCGTTTAGTACAGATTGAAAAATACATATCCTCTGTATCATTTAAAAATTAAAAAAAAATAAACTCTACATTTGTAAGCGAAAAATTTCAAGTGAAATTTACCACATGGAAAAAATTTAATAGTGATAAGATGGAATGCAAAAAAATTACAAATCTAGGCCAAAAATCAAACAGTTTAATAGGATAAAGTTCAAAATATTTGAACTACCTTCTCACTATTTTTGTAATATGTTATAAAACTGTAAAAATATTATATCCATTTTTACATAGTATTGGCATTAAGTTTACAATAACTTCAATAAAACGTCAGTCGGTCAATAATTAATTTTACTAAGCACTGCTATCCAAAAGATTTGTACATCGCAATGGGTCACTGTTTTCTCAAAACTTTTTGTTAATTGTGGCAAGATAGAATGTAAAAAAAAAGGTGCAAACCTAGGCCGGTAGTCAAACAGTTAATTAGGATAAAATTCAAAATATCTGAATTCGCTGTTCATAATTTATGTAACAAGTTATAGAATTGTAAAACTATTATATAGTATACACACATTATTGACATTAAGTTAACAATAAATTCAATAAAAAACTAATAGGTTAAATATTATTTTTACTACGCATTATTGCCCCAAAAATATTGTATATTGCAAGAAATCATTGTTTTCATAAACAAATTTTGTTACTAAACTTTTAAAATTCATACATATAATAAAAAAAATCTGTATGCGAACCAGGGAGTAGTTGTGATGTTTTCATTAGTTTCAGAGAAGTTGATGACAAAAGCGTAAATTATAAAGTACACTGTAAAAAATTTTGCCGTTAAAAAACGGAAATAGTACTGGTAATCTAGACGCCAGTACTACTTCCGTTTTTTAACGGAAAAAAATTTCCAGGAATAGTTCCGTTTTTTCACAAAATATTTCCGTTTTTTGAAAACTTAAAGAATTTTTCAAGGACAAACTAACATCTTTGTGATTTTTATTCTTTACTTTACAACACACATTATATACATTTAATTTAAACAACAGAGAAGAAATGTTACTAACCTTCCATGGGGTTTGAACTCACGACCTTGTCTGTCGTAGCCGGTAGTGTAATACTATTACGCTATGATTTCATATAGCACCATTTCAAATACCTTTACTTATTTCGGATGCATTTCATGAAGTAAAGACAAGATTTTTGAACGCGGGTTTATTTTTGTAGAGAAAATATTTTTTTTATTAAACGGACAGTTCTAAATCAAGTTTTACAGATTTTCTTTTTATAATTTCTAATAGTTAACTTTTTAATTTTAGCTTTATATATAATAAAAAAGTTTAACCTTTAAAATATTACATGCATAAATCAAAGTATTAAAAAATTTTGTTTCCTTCTTTTTTGGAAGAGTTTTAAAGCTATTTTATTCATATTTATTTATTTATTTTATAAAAGAATACTAACACACTTAACCCCCCCCCCCAAAAAAAAAAACATGTATTTTAAAAAATATTTTGTATGACAATCTATTGTAAACTCAATAAAGATAATTACTATGGGTTATGGGTTATTAAAATTAATTACATTTATTGATTTTTATAATTTAGGTAATCGCCAAAATGATAATAATTTCGGTAATATATTTCGATATATTTTAAATTTTAAGAGTGAATTTCTTAATTTGAATATATTAAAATATGTATATATTAAAATTAAAAGTAGATTTTTTCCACTTAAAATACTTTCGCACTTTTTATATCATGATATTAATAAATTAAACATATTTAAAATTATGCTGAAAAAAAACTTTCCTTAGCTATCTCATACTTAAAAAGAATTAATAAATCTTATTATTTTTTAATTTGTAAAAATATGCTATCTTTTTAATATACTTTAAATTTTATGTGCGAACTTCTTAATTTGAATAGATTAAAAAAAAATATATATTAAAATTAAAAGTAGATTTTTTTCCACTTTAAATAACATACGAACTTTTTATATTATAATATAAATAAATTAAACAAAATCAAACTGAAAAAACAAAAAACTTTCCTTAACTATCTGAAACTTAAAAAGAATTAATAAAATTAATAATAATAATAATTATTATTATTATTATTTTAATATTGTAAAAATATGCCATCGTTTTATAATTAAAACAGAAAAAAAATAAGAGAAATGTTGCTATGTTTTTCTTGTTGTCATACAGATGGCGCCACGACACTTATCAGTTAAAAATACTGATAACTTGTGCTGTTTAAAACGGAAGATATTCTATTTGCGGTGAGATTTACGGAACAGTTACTGTATTTTTAATCTCAAAATAGCAAAAAAAAACCGGAAATACTGCTATTTTCTTGGAAAAATCAAACTATTCCGTAAAATTTTAGGGAAAAGTTTGTGTATATTAACGGATATTTTTTACAGTATAGTAGCACGGTGAAAACGGATGACATTTTGTTATTTGTTATTGTTCCTAGAGGTGATTTCGATAGATTTTGTTGACGATAATTTAAATACGTATCAAATGCATAAACTTACCTATTGTCATGTTATCAGTATAATGGTTTTTGGCCAGTGTTAACCCACATTCCCGAAACTATGAACATCATATCTATGATTCATTTAATCATTCACTACATTTAAATGGAAAATGATCATGTCCTGTAGTGACATTAATCGAAAAATGTCAGCAAGAGTGATAGTAGCAGAGTTAAATGCTGCCCGTGTACAGTTTGTGTAATATACACAAACTGTATCCAAGCGATTTAGGCAACATGGTCTTTAAGCCACACATTTAGCAATATGCGTCAGAAGTACTCATAACAAGCGTGATCGGTATCAGTGGGGCCAAGATTATGTAGCATGAACCACAATCCGTTAAAACAATTTAATGTCTTCTCTGTGATCAAAGTTTTTTTTTTTTTGTAGCAGGGTTGCCAGTTTGGGCTACATTTTTATTCAGAAATTACGAATTTACACCAGAAATAAAAAATAGTATCTTGAGATTTATTTAATAAGAGAATCAGCGATCACATTTATTGAAAATTCATTTTACAATATTACTGACGTGAATTGGAAAATTTGCAGAAACACTTTCTATAACATTTGACTAATTTCTGCCCACTTAATTTTAATCCTCATTTTCCACATCAACGCCGTAATTTTGAAACAAGTTTTTGCTGCTTTAAGTATATATTGGAGAAAATCTTTCAGTTATTTTCATGAAATTTCCTTCAAAAATCCTGGTATGACACAATTATTTGAACATTTTTGTAACAAAAGTTCTTTGCGTCGGAAAAAGTTAAATTTGGAGGGCGAATTGGCAATCCTAAATTAGAGTGCGACAATCGACAATTTATCATATGGAGAGAACCAAGCTTTCCAAAAAAGTCATACATTTATGTATAAGTTATATCAACACATGGAAGATGACGTGCAAATATGAGCCAGCATTATTCTTAAGGGTCTTGTGTCACTGCGGTACTCTTACCAAACACGACTTCGACTTGAGGTAAGTGAGACAAAAATTGTCGGGCGCTGGTAGAAAGTCCATGTTTATTAAGCCACCCTTATATATTTTGTTTTGAAACTCTCGGCCTATCAGCGGCAGCTAACTGTGCTGCAATAGATTTTGCAGTCATCGGTCAGATGAACCGATCCGTTAATGCCACAAATCGGTCAGCAGATAGAGTTCCTTTCTCGAGCAACACCAAAAACCTTAATTCTACAGGGATCTATTAGCATTTTAGGTTCTAATGTGGTGGTGTTTTAAAACCGTATACTGGTCGATACCAACTGCATCGGCAACATCGGCCTGACAAAGTCCAGACTTTTTTAAACCGATAACACAACAACGAGTAAATTTATCCATCTGATACTTGATTAATGTATCATCAACAAAACTAATCGACATCACAGCTAGAAGAAAAAATAAATTAACAGAGTTACCCATTCTAGCAATCAACCGTTTTACAATTCATGATTTTGCCCGCAGCTACTGATTTAATTGGTTTTTAAAAAATTGTAATTACCGTATTTTGCATATTGTTGTATTTTCGTGCTTAAATATTTTAAACTTTTACCAACTGAAACTTTCAAAAACAACGATTTATTAAAAAATGCAATAATTAAAAAAAAAAAAAAAAAAAAAAAAAAAAAAAAAAAAAAAAAAGTTTTTCTATATTTTTTTACAAAAGCAATATTCACGCTACCGTTTATCAGATCAGGTGGCAAAGCCTTGTAACCACCACAATTGACAGGATAAAACACATCAGTTGTAATACAATTGCAACATACATATTAACAAAACAATGCATCATACATTGTTGTTGTAAATATGATGAAACCTACCTTCATATAGGGTGTTTTTAAATGCAAATTTTGAAATGTGACAGTAATTGTTTTTGCACAAATGTAAAAACAATAAATTCAATGCTTTAACATAAGGAAAATATTTTCTATTGGTTTTACTTTGCATTTTTGCACCTAAGTTTATTTTCATATTCTTTAAGTATTTCAATAAAATCTCAACGTATCAAAAGAGTTTCAACAGCTGCGTTGGACAATTTATGCTAAATCATCATTTTAAAACAGCATTTCTCTTAGGGAGAGAATTTTAAAAAAGAATGTATTTTTATTAACCCATTCGTGCCCAGCATCTTTTGCGTAAATTTTATTTGGTTGGCACCACTATTTTTAGAAGATTTAAGTTTAGTTCATTAATCACGAAAATGCATCATTTAATTAAAATAATATTGCTTTTCTTTTTTACCGGTGTCAAAAACAGTGCTGAATGCACCTTTTGAAGCGTCCCTAAAAAGGGACGCTAGGCACTAATGGGTTTAAAAATATCCACAATGGTTGAAAAAATCATTATAGAAAGGTAATTTGTAAAATTTTTCCAAAAGCTTCAAAATCTTATTTTGTCGTTGCTTTGAGAGTATTTTTGTTTTTTAATGGAAAAAATACCGTGTAACTTAAAAACAAATTCTGTTATCTATCTTATTTTAGCATACTTACACAATTAATCCTTTGAAGGGTGGTGAGATATACTTTACCCCACCTAATATAAACAAGATTCTCACCAAAAACTTTTAACGAAATTTCATACTTTTAACTTTGGTAGCATTTGGTAGTAAAATGTTGATAAAATTCCTTTCTCATTTAATTTTTTTAATTATTATTTTGATGAGAATACAATATTACAGAGACATTATAGCTTGCCCCTCAAGGGGTTAGATGTATATATGAAAATATGAAAAAAAATAAATGGCAAATCTATAGCTATATATAAATGTATTACGCAGTATGAAAAAATATTCAGTCACATATTTGGTTACATATAATTTCTATTTAATAAAACATTAAAAAAATATTTTTTAATCGGTAATACTTCTCGAAATAAATTCTTGAATGTAGAAAATTGTATTTTTATTATAAATATGCGTGGAAACATACAGAGCCTGATTACTAACGGGGCACTCTCTCCCCAGTAAAATTACATAGAAATTTTCGCCTTGTTTAAACGCCCTTTTCAGTCAAAATTACTATCATGAATAAGGAAAAAATTTCTATTTACTTTTTCTGGTGGGAGAGTGCCCCGTTGATAATCAGGCCCTGGAAACATAGCCTTTTTTGCACTTTAACCACATCGACATTTTTTCCTACTTTTTCGTATTTTTAAGTAGCACTGTAAAAATCACAGCTGGTTGTGTCCAGTCAGTTTTGGCCCACGAGTGCACAATATTAATGATTGTATGGCAAACGATTTCTTTTTTAAAATTAATTTTAAGGTTATTGTCACATCAATTCGAAAATAATTTTCAAAATGAATCTCAAACATAATTAATGGTCTTTATTAAAATTCTGCGATTTATCTTCTTAATCAAAGAATCAATTAAAAAGAAAAGGAAAAAAGAAGATTAAAAACAACTTTAAATTAATTTTACTGATCCCAGTTTTTCAATTATTTTACCTCTCAAAAGCAAGCGGAAAAACAGGTGCAGATTTTTTTCTTTTACTTATTTAATTTAAGGATTTATCTTTAGATTTATAGCATATTTAAAAATTCTATTGGAAAACTTAAGTTATTATCTACCTAAAAATACTTTCATTTTCTGTGAAAAACTGGGAAAAAATATTAAAAGTGCTTAATTACCCAGTTTAAAGTTTCGAGAAATTAGTATAATTGATTAAGTAACCAGATATTTTTGTGTTATTTTGGAATAACTTCCAAATTTAGCACTCCTTAATTTCTTTTAATAATTATACAGTAATTTCGAAAATCAATTAATCAACTTTTTCTAAAAAGGAAACTATTTTGAAAGAGAAATTACTTTTCGGAAATACGTTGATTTATTATGCGTAGTCATATTTTTGAATTTGAAATGATGTTTTATATACCGTGCGTAACCCTTTGAACTTTGACGGTTGAATTTCTTTCCAGTTAATATTAATTCCGAAAAGTCACAATAGTATCGAAAGGTTTGACCAAATTTATTTGCAAAAAGATTAACCCATTAGTGCCTAGCGTCCCTTTTTAGAGACGTTTCAAAAGGTGCATTCAGCACTGTTTTTGACACCGGTAAAAAAGAAAAGCAATAATTATTATTTATTAAATGATGCATTTTCGTGATTAATGAACTAAACTTAAATCTTCTAAAAATAATGGTGCCGCCAAATAAAATTTACGCAAAAGATGCTGCGCACGAAAGGGTTAATACTTTTATTTTTGTACATTATAACGAATCTTTTCTTTGCAAAACACTGTGGTATTATTTTTACATATATTATTTACATATATTATTATTCAGGGATGAGATTTTCGCTTTTTTTGACACCAGTATAATCTTAGAGAAAATGCTGTTCTCTTAAATCACAAAAATGTTCCGATTAAATAATAAAGCTTTTCCTCTAAGATTTTAGTGGTGTGCAAAAAAGCGGAAATCTCATCCCTGATTATTACACATATGTAATTAATTTCAAATTAATCCGCATTTTACGGAACAAAATTGGGGATTTGGCAAAAATATTGCAAAAAAAAGTTACCTCTATCTTATTTTTATGACATTAAATAGTTTCAGACAACTTTAAAAAAAGACTGGTGTCTAAGTTCGCGGAAACCTAACATGTATTTAGAAAAATTCAGTTCCACAGTCGCTATTTTTGTGTGAATGCGCATGTTTAGTATTTTTTAGAGGAGAAAAGGGGTATTATATGTGATCAATTTAATCTCAGAGCAGTACCGTATATTGAGCAGTGGGACGGAGTTACAAAAGCAACTACTGTGGAAGATATAACTTCGTCTTATATAATAATTAAAGCAAAAAATATGTTTAAAAAATGCGGTTATTCTAATTAATTCTCCCTTCCCTTTCCTAATACGGTACTACCGGAAAGCATGATTTTCCAAACGAAAAGATGATTTTTACAGCATAAAATGTGTTTTCTAATTACTTTTTATTACAAAAGATTTATTTTTCAGCTGAATGTATTTTGAATACAGTAGAACCCCGATAATTTGGACCTCGTTAATGCGGATCTCCACATAATCCGGATCAGTCTGGTCAGTTTCTTTTTTCAAAGTTTGGGAAGCGATCGGCAAATATTCGACAACATTAATTCATTTAATTTTCGTATGTATTCTGAATTAAAAAAGTCGTTTCTGAACAATTTTCGGAAGAATATCTTAATCTTTTTCATTTAAACTCTTTGATGTCACCTTTCAAAGAAAAATCATGCATCATTTAAGGATTGCAAGTAGGTTGCTGAGAGTACTCTTCGAAATTCGTGGAAGAATTTTCGTGGTCTACAAATTGTGATTTCTTGAATAACAAGCAAGCTTGAAACAGAAGGGAAAATAGGCGAGGATGAAAGGGAAATTACACCTGAAGATTTTGTAAGCTTGTTAAAAAAAACTGATGGTTCTGAGATGTTGATATCACCGACGTTAGCAATTCTATGAAGCAAAAAATAATGAAGTTTACGCCTCACTTACAGATGATGAAATAATCCCTTTATGTACAACTGAAGAAATTAAAAATGAAGATGATTCAGACGAAAATACTATTATCAATGTTGATCAACCAAAAGTTATAAGCTATAAAGAAGTAACAAATTATTTACAACAATTAATGGTTTATTTTGAACATCGGGTGGAAACTACACCCAATGAACTAAGTATGCTCAAGCAGATGCGTGACCGTGCGGTCCGCAAAAGTTATACAAAACTAGCACACCAAAAGATTTTATAGTTTTAAAATAGACATTTTTATTGTCTGTAAACATTCAGTATGTTTAATATAAAGATGATTTTCTATAAGTATGTTTCATTTCATTTTTTTCTCATTCTCCGGATAATCAGAATTTTTAATAATCCGGATTGGGTCTGGTCCCAGTCAATCCGAATTATCGGAGTTTTACTGCAGATATAAACAAAAAAGTTTTGTTGCTTGCTGTTAGAACAGGAATATTTACTAAAAAATTTCAATTTCCTTTGACACCATAAAAATTATACGAAACATTTATTTGTATTTATAAATTTGTTTTCGTTTTCATTCTCCACATCACATGCTTGTAGTTCAAGTAAAGCAGTTGTCTTACATGACGATTGTGTTTAAAGTACAAATCGGAGTTTGAGATGTTTGACTTAACATGCAAGTGGGTTGCCATATTTTTTCTCCTTTTAATCTGAAATGAGGCATTAACCCCTTGAGGGGCAATGGTATATATTATATACCACCTACGATTGATAAAGATTTACACCAGAAAAATATTATTAAATTTCACTTTTCTAACTTAGGTCGAAAACAGTCGAAAAATGGCATTTCCTCTTTTTGATATAACTTTTTTACAAATTTCCGGTGGGAGTTCAGAATTACACGAACGCAATTGCTTGCCCCTCAAAGGGTTAAAACTGCAAATTCTCACAGCCGCTTCTCGATTACTAAGTTAAAATTTTTCTTTCGAAATTTCTGGTGCGAATTTAAAGCTGTAAAATTTAAAGTGGATGATGAATCAGCCCATTACAGCCGGTTTTTTTTTTTTTTTTTTTTTTTTTTTTTTTTTTTTTTTTTTTTTTTTTTTACTCTTTAAAATTCAATACTTGCATTCCACACCGGTTTCTTCAAAATAGCAGTTTTTCTTTTAGTATTATATCCAATTTAAAACCATTGAATAAATATATTGTTTCAATTTAAAAATACTTGTACTAAAGGACTAATGGTTGACTTTGATTAATAATGAGCTTTTTATGAATGACTTTGATGATATTTTTATGTTAACATAATCTACCGCGAAACTAAATTTATATCCCAAAGTAAAATATTGAAGACCTTCCAACGTTCTAAACTCGGGTTAAGTTTTTTGTTTTGCGTATGTGGGTTTTTCCTGCTTACTTGGGTCAGAAGCAACGTTTGAAGAAAATCAATACAGTACATTGGTCTAAAACCACTATAGTTGCAATGTGTTATCATTATAGTTGCAATATAGTGTTCAATTTTCTCGTTTAACACAATGGAAGATCTCCCCGCCTTGATGTAACAAAACAAAAATTATAGAAACTTTTTTCGATAAACTCTAAATTAACGATTAAAATTTTCATCTGTCGATTGGTATTTCTTTAAATTACATGAATGAATATTTAAAACTACAAAGGTATTCGCATCAAATGAAGTGATATATCGCTCGTCATCAAGGTCTAGGATCCAGTATCATTGAGGTCGCTTGTCAATATCACGATTTCTTTTCACTGTCAGTAGTGAGTAAGATGGCTATTGTGGAGCACAAGGTGAGTGGGATGAGTTTGGCTATCACGTAGATGTTTGCTGTGCAGTAAATGGTTGACACATTGAACTTTTATAATGCCTTTAAATACTACTTTGAAACTTCTTTTCATCGGTATGAAGATGTTCATTTTGGATTTGCACTTTAATAAATATAATTTTTTCCCCATAATTTATAAGAACCTTGTATATATCTATTTCAAATTATCTTATCTTTCCTGTCTTTACTTTCTATCTTTGATTTTATATCTATTTCTGTTTTCTTTTCTTTCTTGTTTTAACTTAAATTTGTTTTCAGCTTTTAATATTATTTGAGGACCCCAGAAGCCAAGGGGTATAAGTGACAAAATTGAAAAAAAAATAAACGAACTACACAGACGAAATGAAAATATGCTTTTCTCATTTCAAGTAAATAAACATAGGTGATTGTCCTATTATTTGCTGAATTATAGAGATAAACAACTTTTTTCGAAAAACAAACAATATATATTAATTATACATTTAAAAAAAAATTGTACTCTATTTTTTTAACAGTTATTGAAATGAGAGTTCAAAGATTAGAATGCAACAAGCAGATGTTTCCTATTTCAATTTAGTCAATTGTTATTGATGTTCCAATTTAACATCAATTATCTTTAAACTCAATTTACTCCAAATCGAAATTTCGTCACTTGTACCCCTTGGCTTCTGAGGTCGTCATTTATAGATGTTACTTCATTATAGCCTTAATTTACTTTATACACCTTCCGATGCAGGGCACTTCCATTGCGAAAATGTTCAAATAACTGAAAGACACTTGAATTTACGTACAGATTTATTTGAAAATAAGAAAAAGCTTTTTTTTCCCCCCATACATAATAAATGGGAAATATGTATACAAAAATTTTGGTATCAGTGTGGCATTTCAGAATCATTTTGTGTGTTCCATGTACTGGAACACTGAAAAACAAAGAGTTAAATCTTGTTTAATAGGTTTTTTTCGATAAATTAAAATTGTACCTGCCAACACTTACGCTGTATTGCGCCACCGAAATTTTATAGTAAAGCTTACTTTTAAGTATTGCCGTAATCTTTTCATTAAATAATGAAAAAAAATTTCTAAATTTTTGTGGCCCCAAAAAATCGGAATAATTTGTAGCTATGCTAAAATTGAAAAATTACTGATTTACCACGGTTGTAAGAACTCCGATTGGCAGAAAGCCAAACCGATCCCATTCACTGTAAGGAGAGAAATTCTTTATCAATTTTCTGGTCTAAGAAAAAACTTATCTTAAATTAAATGGATTGTGTATTTTCTCATAGTTCTTGGATTATGACTTCCCGAAGTATACAAGAAGTGTATAAGTATACAATTTTATTTTACAGCTACTTATATTTAGGGCTAAACCACAGATTTAATCGCTGCTTCGTGTCCGACTAGGCGGCTATGTGATAACCTCGCCATTGCTATCAACTTAACTATTCAAATCCAATGTAAAAAAAAAATAATATAAATAAAAAATTTAACAAATAATCTAGCAAATTATATAAATAATAAAACATGGTAAATAAGAAATGCAATCGAATAATTCAAATAATCGCCAATTTGGCATTTTTTAAAATTGCGTCAATGAGTCGATAAATTTATAAGTCGTTAATTCTAAAAAGATTATGTTATATTATACTGTGAAGGAAAAAATTATTGCATTTAGTTTAGTAATCATATCATTAAATCAACTTTTTTACTATATTTGTCTTTCTATAACTTATTTTGATGTAGTAGAATAGTAATATAATATTTAAAAACATATAATTGAAGAACAGAAACAAAATGGTAGTACTGTTTTTTTTTTCTTTTTTATTTAAATTTTGTGTTCTTGTTTTCAAAACACTTTTTCCTTTAGCTATTTAATTTTCTCAAAGTTTTCAAAATAATTTTATGAAAGGCATGAATAAAGAAGTGATTTTTTTAAATGTATCTTTATGCAACTATATTATTTTTAAATGCCATAAGCCCAAGGTTCGCCCACTCTCTATATTTTATAAGAACTCTGGCACCAATATTAAAGATAAGAAATTTTATATTTATTTTTTAAGCAACCAAATTCTTAACAACTGCCTTTAGTCTCAAATTTTACAGTATTTTTCTGCAGAGAGATACTTTGAAAATACTGTTAAAATGTAGTGGTAAAATTGTGTGAACCCTGAAGTCACACTTCTTTATTCATGTCTTTCACATTCATGTTTGCGAACTTTGCGAAAATTAAAAAGCTAAAAGAAAATGTGTCTTGAAAGTAAGACACAAAATTGAGAAATAAATCAATGTAATTATTTTCATAAATGAGCTTAAAAAGAATGAGAAAAATAAGAAATAGAAACTTGTACTTTAAAATAAATTACTCTATTAACCCTTTCCGGCGCAAGCAAATTCTATTAGTAAAATGAGAAATTGTCGATTGACACCGGAATTTATAAAGGTTTTGTCTAGATATAACGAATTCCTTAATTTAAGCTTTCATTGTAAGAGCAAAATTATATTCAAATATTACTGGTGCCGTTTGCAAGTTTGGAATTAAAATTAGATGTTGCCGGCCCGGCAACACTGCACAAGAGAGGGTTAAGTGCATATAATTTAGGTAACTGAGCTTCCTTATATATTATCGAAATCCTAACTTACCTTTGCTGTCATGAATGTTTATTGACGACTGAAATGTATTTGAAGATTCATTAAACCACACACATGGCTTTAGAAATGAGACATTATGTAGCTTTACATTTTTTTAAACATAAATGAACCACATATCTTAAACAACATTTTATTCGTCAATAAATATAGGTAAGAAAAAAAGCCAACTCGGTATTTCGATAATATGCAATGGAGTTCAGTTATCTAAATTATCTACACTTAATAGTGTTATTTATTTTAAAGTACAATTTTCCATTTCTTATTTTCCTCATTTTATTTCAGTTCATTTATAAAAATAGTTTCATCATTATTATTTTTTTTTCAATTTTGTGTCTCTCTTTCTAAATACATTTTCCTTTAGTTATTTAATTTTTGCAAATTTTACAAATATTAATATGAAAGACATGAATAAAGAAGTGAGTGCGATTTAATGAATCCTGAAATACATTTCAGCAGTCAATAAACATTGATGTCAGCAAAGACAAGTTAGGATTTCGATAATATATAATGAAGCTCAGTTATCTAAATTGTCTACATTTAATAAAGTCATTTATTTTGAAGTACCTGTTTCCATTTCTTACTTTCCTCATTTTATTTCAGCTCATTTATAAAAACAATTTCATTATCATTTTTTTTTTTTCAATTTTGAGTCTTACTTTAAAAACGCATTTTCCTTTAACTATTTAATTCGCAAATATTAATATGAATGTTATAGATAAAGAAATGTGGCTAACGAAATTTAAAAAGAGTTTACTCGTATAAAGATATAAAACAAAATTATGGTTTTAGATTAAGATATTATGTAGCTTTATATTTTCTTATAATTAACTGAGCGCCATTTATTTTCAAATACATTTCAGTCGTCAATAAATATTTATGTCAACAAAGCTAAGTTAAAATTTTGATAGTATATAATGAAGCTCAATTATCTAAATCGTCTTCACTTAATAGGGTCATTTATTTTAAAGTACAAGTTTCTATTTATTATTTTTCTCATTTTATTTTAGCTCATTTATGAAAATAATTTCATTGGTTTTTTTTTCTCAATTTTGTGTTTTGCTTTCAAAACGCATTTTCCTTTAGCTATTTAATTTTCGCAAAGTTCGAAAACATTTATATGAAAAGCTTTGAATAAAGAAGTGTGGCGTATGACATTTTAAAAAATATTATTGGTATAAAGATAAAAAAGTTATGGTTTTAGAAATGAGGCATTATGTAGCTTTATATTTTCTTTTGAGAATGACATAATAAAATTTTGAAATTCAAAATAATGCGATACTTTTAAATTAATAAGAGATGATATCATGTATGGATGATTTTTATTTTCGGAAAATTGTGTAATTCAAAAGAATATAAATTACCTTACGAATCGATAAAAAACCTTGTTGGATTAAAAGAAAAAAAACAGTAATTTCTCAAAAATTAATATTATACTTATCAGCAAATAAATTAAGAGATTTCAGCAAAAAAGCATACATTTTTATCGAGTTTTTTGTATTCGGGTTGTAGTTAATCTTTTCAACATTTCAGCAACAAAACTGATTTGCCCGCATGATGATAAAGAAATAACCAAAAGAATAGAAACATCGTTAAATAATGTAGCCTTGTATTGAATACATAGTTGCTAACATTAATGCTTTTTTCTTCCATTACTTTTGAACAGAAAAATAACATATTTAATCTTTGAAAATTATAATCAAGTAAGACAGATCTTTCTATTCAATAACAAACAAAAAAAGAACAAAAACTTGAAATTTGGAAGTTACATAAAACTAAAAAACAACAGTAGAAAAAAAAATTAGAATGGCGGGACTGCCAAGGGGAGGGGGTGACTATTTTTTCCCCACTTTTTTCAAGACATAAATCTTTAACTTACGCTTCGAAAACATGATCAAGATAAATAATGCCAGAGTATATTTTCTACAAAATGATTATTAATTTAAAAAAATACTGGCGCGAACAATATATAAAAAAGGCACCTTTGGCAGTCTTAATTAGGGAGTAGAAACGGAAATATCTGTCTATGACGCTAAAATTGAATTTTAAAAAGCAAAATCTTAATTTTTTAAGAAAAAAAAAATAGACTGCTTTTTATTTATTTTTATTGCCGACATAAAAAAATACAATTATTTTAACATGAAAATTGCAAGTAATCTTGTCTAAGAAAATGTTGAAATAGGTTTAACAAAATCAATAAATTTTTCTATTAATGGACTATGTCTTTTTTTACAGATCGCTTAAAAAATATTTTGCGGAAGAAAAAAAAATGCATCAAATAATTAAGTATAAGATTATTTTTAGTTCTGTTTTTGAATGCTTAAAATGAAATATTAAAATTAAAAATTAAGCAAGAAATAATTATTCTAAAAAAGATTGTTTCACTTAGGTTTTGTTAGTCTCATAATGTTAAAAAAACAACTAAGCGTTCTATTTTAAAACAATTTATTTGATAAATAAGTGAGCAAGACACATTGGTGTTGCTTTATTATTATTATTATTATTATTATTATTATTATTATTATTATTATTATTATTATTATTATTATTATTATTATTATTCTATTGTTGTTGTTTTTGTTGTTGTTTAACGGTTTTGATTTATTGTTTTAATAATCATAATTAAAGTAAATAAAAAACAGTATATAACAATTTATTTTCTCAAGAGGCAGTGGTTTTTACAAATATAATTATTATTTTATCAATTAGACAGAGTAAACAAGACACATTGGTGTCGTTATTTATTTATTTATTTATTATTTTTCTTAATTTATTTGTTGTTTAAATGTTTTATTTTCTTGTTCAATCATCATGATTAATGTCTTAAAAAGAAGAAGAAAAAACAATGTATATCTAAATTCATTTTCTAAAGAGGCAGTCGTTTTTACAAATATAATTATCATTTTATAAATTAGATAAATTAAACAAGATAAAACGCAAAATTAAAGGAAAATAAAAAAAAAAGTAGTATAGAAATATAGAAGTAAATATTAAATGGGTTCCCTCTGTTAATTTTTTGGCATCTGTTAGTTAACATAATCAATAACTTATTTATTAAAAACTTAAGGTAACAGTAAGAAATTAAAATAACATTTTCAGATAATCTCTGTTTCAATATTTTGAAATTAACAAGGAAACTTATTGATTGTTACGTGAAAATAAAATTAGTATAAAAAGACCGCATTCCAAAGAATTTTTTTTTTTAATTCGCGAGTTTCGAGAGAGGAAAAAAGACAGATTTTTTAAAATAATTGCTATAATTTTTAATGCCGCAATTTGTAAATTCATTTTTACATGCATTTGTTCATTAAAAATAACAAATAATTAAATTGATTGAAATGTTTATTTTTATAGATTTAAGAAATGAAATCCACATTCTAGGCAAAATTTTATTTCTTTTTATTTTTGGCATATAAAATACAACTATCTAAAGTTTAAAAGTGCAAGTAATCTTGTCTAAAAAAGCATTGAAATTGGGTTAACAAAATCAATAAATTTATCTTTTAATGGTTTATATTTATTTTGCATATCGCTTAATAAATTTTCATTCGAAGACAAAAATGCATCAAATATTTAGGAATCAGATGATTTTCAGTTTTGTTTTTGAACTTTTTAAATGAAATAATAAATTCTAAAAGTGAGGCAATAAATAATTTTTAGAAAAATAATTGTTTGGCTTAGGATTTTTTAAACTTGTAAAATAGAAAAAAATCTATGCGTTCTATTCGGCAGTTATGCCTGAGAATTTTTTATTGTTACATGTTATATTTACATGTTATTTTTTCCTCACGCATTTATTTGATAAATAATTGAGCAAATCACATTGGTGTGGTTCATTTTATTTATTTATTTATTATTTTGTTGTCCTTGTTAAGTGTTTTGTTTTGTTGCTTAAGTAATCATAATGAGAAAAAAACGGTACATAGCTAAATTCATTTTCCAAAACGACAGTAGTTTTTACAAATACAATTATCATTTTATAAATTAGATAAAGTAAACAAGATAAAACACAAAATTAAAGGAAAATAAGGGAAGTAATAAAGAAGTAAACATCGAAGTGGGTCCTTTTGTTGATTGTGTTGGATTTGTTAGTTAACATAATCGAAAATTTGTTTGTTAAAAAGTTTAGGAAAAAGTATCAAATAAAAATTACATTTCCAGATAATCATTCTTTACAAAGTTTGAAATTAAGAAGAAAACTTAGTTATTGATACATAAAAATAGAATTTAAGAAACACCGCATTCCAAAGAGGTTTTTTTTTTATTCTTATGTTTTGAAAGAGAAAAAACGATTTATTAAAAATATATATATATATATTGTAATTTTTGGTGTCGAAATTCGTTAAGTCAATTTTTAAATGCATTTGTTTATTTTTTTTAACATATAATTAAATTGGCTGAAATGTTAATTTTTATTAATTTATGAGATGAAATCCACATTTTCGACAGACTTTTATTTCTATTCGTTGTCGGCATAAAAAAATCTGAAATTTAAAATTACAAGTAATCTTTTCTAAGAAGGCGTTGAAATTGATTTTAAAAAATCATTAAATTTATCTTTTAATGGATTATATCTTTTTTACACATCGCTAAAACAATTTTCTGCCAGAGGGAAAAAAATGCATCAAATAATTAAGAATTAGATTATTTTTGCTGTTTTTGAATGCTTGAAATGAAATATCGAATTTAAAAAATGAAGTAGCAAATAATTACTTTAAAAAAAGATTGTTTCGCTTAGAACTTTTTGAACTGATAATGTTGAAAAAAAAAAAGAAAACTAGGCGCTCAATTTTCGACAATTATGACTGAGAAAATTTTATTATTTATGTTATTTATTTATCACACTTTAATTTGATAAATAATAGGCAAGTGACATTATTATGGCTATTTTTTAATCTATTGTTATGTTTTTTTAATTGTTTTGTTTTCTTGTTTCAATAATCATGATTAAAGTCTTAAAAACTAAAGAACAGTATATAGCTACATTCATTTTCAAAGAGGCAGTAGTTTTTACAAATTCAATTATCATTTTATAAATTAAATAAGTATACAGGATAAAACTCAAAATTAAAAGAAAATAAAAGAAATAATAAAGAAGTAAATATTAAAGTAGTTTTTTATACTAATTGTTTGGAATTTATAAATTAACATAATCGATAATTTGTTTGTTAAAACACTAAAGAAAAGTATCAAACAAAAATTAAATTTTTAGTTAATCTCTCTCCCCATATTTTGAAATTGACAAGGAAACTTATTGATTGTTACATCAAAATACAATAAAAAAGTAGACAGGGCTGCCACAGCCGACTATCTTTTAATTGTAACTGGCACCACTTTCTTTAAACAAAAATTCTAAGCAGACACTTAGGAAACATTCCTTCCAAAATTTATGTAAGAAAAATACTGGTGCGAACAGAATATAAAAATAGTCGCCTGTGGCAGCCTTGAATAGAGCATTCCAAACAAATTTTTTTAATTCGTTTGTTTTGAGAGAGAGAAAAAAGATACATTTTTTTAGAAAAATGAATAGTATAATTTTTGGTGATGCATTTCGTTATTATGTTTTTATATGCATTTGTTCATTAAAAAAATAGATAATAACAATTGATTGAGATGTTTATTTTTATTAATTTATGAAATGAAATCCATATTCTCGACAGAATTTGGAACTGTACATGATGGTAAAATTAAATTTAAAAAAACGAAAAACGAAACAATTTCCAAACAAATTAAAATAATTTAGACTGATTTTTTAATCCTTTTTATTGTCGGCATAAAGAAAAATACAATTATCTTAAAATTAAATTAGCAAGTAATCGTTCCTCAAAAGGCGTTGAAATTGGTGTAACATAATCAATAAATTTATCTTTTAATGGATTAATTTTTTTTTTTTTTTACACATAACTTAGACAATTTTCTGCAGAAGAAAAAAACGCATCAGATAATTAAGAATCAGATTATTTTCAATTCTGCTTTTGAATGCTTGAAATGAAATATTAAATTAAAAAAAGGCAACAAACAATTATTCTAAAAAAGAGATTGTTTCGCTTTTGATTTTTTAAACTGATAATGTTGAAGAAAAAAAAAATAAATGTTCTATTTTCGACAACTGAGAATTTTTTATTATTTGTGCTATTTCTTCCCCACATTTATTTCATGAAAAAGCGACCAAGTCATATTGCTATGGTTATTTACATATTTATTATTATTTTCTTTTTAAGTGTTTTATTTTTTGTTTCAATAATCCTGATTAAAGTCTTAAAAAAGTACATAACTACATTTATTTTCAAAAGAGGCAGTTGCTTATACAAACACAATTGTCATTTTATAAATTATATAAAGTAAACACATTCCAAAGAAGTTTTTTTTATATTCGTTTGTTTGGAGTTAGAAAAAAAACTTATATTTTTTAATAAATATTATAATTTTAGTGCCAAAATTCGCTAATTGTATTATTAAATGCACTTATTTATTTCTTAAACACATAATTAAACTGATTGAAATCTTTGTTTTTATTAATAATTTATGAAATGAAATCCTCATTCTCGACAAAATATATTTCTTTTTATTGTCTGCATAAAAAATACAATTATCTTAAGTTTAAAATTTAAAGTAATCTTCTCTAAATAGGCGTTGAAATAGGTTTAACAAAATCAATAAATTTATCTTTTAATGGATTATATCTTTTTTACACATTGCTTAAACAATTTTCTGCCGAAGAGAAAATAATCCATAAAATACTTAAGAATCAGATTATTTTCAATTATGTTTTGAATGCTTGAAATGAAATATTATTGTTATTTTTTAATGAAGCAACAAATAATTATTTTAAAAATGATTGTTCGTTTAGAATTTTTTAAACTGCTAATGTTGAAAAAACTATGCATTCTATTTTCGACAATTATGCACGAGAATCTTTTATTATTTATGTTATTTCTTCCCCACATTTATTTGATAAATAAGTAAGCAAGTCATGTTGCTATGGTTATTTATTTACTTTTTATTATTTTCTTTTTAAGTGTTTTGTTTCCTTGTTTCAATAATCTTGATTAAAGTCTTAAAAATAGTGTATAACTGCATTTATTTTCAAAAGAAGCAATAGTTTTTACAAACACAGTTATCATTTTATAAATTAGATAAAGTAAACAAGATAAAATACAAAATTAAAGGAAAATAAGGGAAGTAATAAAAGAATAAATATTAAAATTGATCATTTTGATAATTGTTTGGCATTTGTAAGTTAAAATAATCCATAATTTGTTTGATAAAAAACTAAGGAAAAATTAAATAATAAAAATTAGATTTCCAGATAATATCTGTTTCAACATTCTGAAATTAACAAGGAAACTTATTGATTGCTACCAGAAAATACAATTATATAAACACCACATTCCAAAGAGGGTTTTTTTTTATTCGTTTGTTTTGAGAGAGTAAAAAAAACTTATATTTTTAAATATTATTATTTTGGTGCTGAAATTCGCTAATTCATTTTTAAATGCATTTATTTACATATTTAAACGCATAATCAAATTGTCTGAAATGTTTGTTTTTATTCATAATTTATGAAATGAAATCCTCATTCTCGACAAAATATATTTCTTTTTATTGTCTGCATAAAAATATGCAATTATCTTAAGTTTAAAATTTCGGTACTTCTAGGTTATCCCGCCGACCAAAAAATTATCGCCAAACTATAAGATTAAATGCCAATAATGGATGATCGTGAATGTCACATTCAATGACATTAAATGCGATTCATGTGTTTAAAATGTCATTAAGTGATTTTTATTTCGACTTTTTATTAATATTCTTATTAATATTCTTCTAATTTTTTGTTTTTTGGTTATTTAAAATAAAAATTATGTCAACATGTATAATTTGGCTATTAGTTTGGCGATTTGTATAATTTGGCGAAATTGATCGACGGGATAACCTAGAAGTATCAAAATTTCAAGTAATCTTCTCTAAAATGTCTTTGAAATTGGTTTAACAAAATCAATAAATTTATCTTTTAATGGATTATACCTTTTTTACACATCGCTTAAACAATTTTCTGCCGAAGAAAAAAAATGCTTCAAATAATTGATAATCAGATTATTTTCAATTTTGTTTTTGAATGCTTGAAATGAAACATTAAATTAAAAAAATACTGTAACAAATAACTATTCTGAAAAAGATTGTTTCGCTTAAAATTTTTTTAAGTGACAATGTTGAAAAAAAAAAAAAAAAAAAAAATTAAGCGCTCTATTTTTGACAATTATGCCTGAGAATCTTTTATTATTTATGCTATTTCTACATTTATTTAATAAATAAGTGAGAAAGTCATGTTGTTATGGTTATTTATTTATTTATATTTCTTTCTTTTTAAGTGTTTTGTATTCTTGTTTCAATAATCATGATTAAAGTCTGTAAAAAAGTATATAACTACATTTATTTTCAAAAGAGGCAGTAGGGCAGTAGTGTTTACAAACACAATTATCATTTTATAAATTAGATAAAGGAAACACGATAAAATACGAAATTAAAGGAAAATAAGGGAAGTAATAAAAAAGTATATATTAAAATGGAACATTTTGATAATTGTTTGGCATTTGTTAGTTAAAATAATTTATAATATGTTTGATAAAAACTAAGGAAAAATTAACAAATAAAAATTAGATTTCCAGATAATAGCTCTTTCAACATTCTGAAATTAACAAGGAAACTTATTGATTGTTACGTGAAAATATAATTATAAAATCACTACATTCCAAAGACGTTTTTTTTTTATTCGTTGGTTTTGAGAGAGAGGGAAAAAAAACTTATATTTTTAAATAAATATTATAATTTTGGTACCGAAATTAGCTAAATCATTTTTTTAAATGTATTTGTTTATTTTTTTAACACATAGTAAAATTGATTGAAATGTTTATTTTTATTAATTTATGAAATGAAATCCACATTCTAGACAGACTTATCTTTCTGTTTATTTAAGGCATAAAAAAAAACTCAATTATCTTAAATTTAAAATTGCAAGTAATCTTTTCTAAAAAAGGCGCTGAAATTGTTTTTAAAAAAGCAATAAATTTATCTCTTAATGGATTATATCTTTTTTACACATCGCTTAAACAATTTTCTGGCGAAGAGAAAAAAAAATGCATAAAATGATTAAGAATCAGATTATTTTCAATTCTGTTTTTGAATGCTTGAAATGAAACATTAAATTTAAAAGATAAGGCAACATATAATTATTCTGAAAAAGATTGTTTCGCTTTATGATTTTTTTAAACTGATAATGTTGAAAAAAAAAATGTGTTCTATTTTCGACAATTATGCCTGAGAATCTTTTATTATTTATGCTATTTTTTTCCACGCATTTATATGATAAATAAGTGAGCAAGTGACATTGGTATGGTTATTTTTATTTGTTTATTATTTTTTAAAGTGTTTTGTTTTCTTGTTTCAATAATCATTATTAAAGCCTTTAAAAAAGAACAGTATATAGCTAAATTCATTTTTAAAGAGGAAGCAAGTTTTTCTAAATATAATTATCATTTTATAAATTAGATAAAATAATCAAGATAATACGAAATATAAATAAATTAAAATAAGAGAAGTATTGGGGAAGTAAATATTATAGTGGATCAATTTGTAAATAGTTTAGAATTTGTTAGTTCACATAACACTGATAAACAAGGTTTCTGTTTCTAACTAAGTATGTGGTGACTTTTATATTTTAGATGGTGCTGTGAAAGAATATGCCATTAAAAAGTTTCCATCACCCACAGATTTTTAAAAAATTAAAAATCCTGAAAATCTCAATTTTGTAGTATTTATTCAATACATACACCTTATGAAATTTATCATTTGGTATTTTAGTAATGACAAACTTTTAAATAAACATTTATAAAGCTTAAAATTAATATTTAAAACACTGAAAGTGTGCATTGTTTATAAAGTTTCAGAAAAATACAGATTTTTTGTAAAAAGAAATGATATTAATAAGAAATATCATACTTTATGTAGCTGTAAATGTCTTATCTGTGGATGCTCTGTTATAGGTCATTGTTCTGAGTTATATTGACAATTTAAAGCAGACATTAAGTCACTTATATCATTACAATAGCGTAAATCATCTTTTCTTTTAAAATATGTTGAATATTTCTTAAATCAATCTCGATAAATAGATATTTTTGTATTGTTTTTCAGGAGATTCCAACCTCGCAATCTTGATCAAGTAATTCTGAGTTTTTCTTTGATAAATTTAAGTCTCTCACAAAATCATTTAATTCTTTTTGAGTTATTAAGTGTGATTCTTCCTTTATGCCAGGAGAATAGTTCATATCAGATGTAGAGGAAGTTTCAGTTTCATCGATTTCCATTTCTACTGCTGCATCATCATATGTAAAATTATCTGGAGGTTTCGGTATTTTTAAATCATCATTATGTAATGCTGGTCAAATTGCTGAATCTAAGTTCGTGTACTTAATTTTATGTTTACTTCTTGCAAAGAATCCGGGTTTAATCGGGTTCATTAACGCATCCTCTAGACATGTTTTACATATTGTAGAGGAAGATATGATAATTATAATCAAAGTTTAATTAAAAAGTCTTACAGAACAAAGAAATAGTAGTATATTTGCCCCGAAAGATAAGTTTCCACTGTCAGGGATTTGCGTTAAAGTCAAATACTGTGGGGGTGGCTAGAGCTGTCTGTCCAAGGTCGCTAACATAAAATTTATTATGGGACATCTGTTTCTACTCTCTTGCTGTATCTTTTATCGTTGTAATAAGAAAAAGGAATGTTTGTGTGAATCAAATACATGAAAGAGAATAATATAATATAATTATAATGCCTATACGATGCCTACATACTCCAAAACGTATTAATGAAATTTCTCAAAATTGGAGGGTGATAGAAAATTTTTACAAACATATTCTTTTTCAGCAGCTTGAAATCTATAAGAAACACCCAACGTATATAGAGAAATCGAAAATTCGTTAAAATTTGTTTATCAGTGATAATCTATAATTTGTGTTTTAAAAAACTAAGGGAAAAGTATTTAAAAAAATTACTTTTCCTAATATTCTCTCTTTCCATATTTTGAAATTAACAAGGGAACTTTTTGATTGGTACGTGAAAATACAATTATAAAAACACCACAATACAAGGATTTTTTTTAATTCGTGTGTTTGATAGAGAAAAAAAGATGGATTTTTTAAACAAATGCTATATTTTTTGGTGACGCAATTCGTTTATTCTTTTTTTAAGATGCATTTGTTCATTAAAAATAACACATAATTAAACTGAATGAAATATTTATTTTCATTAATTTAAGAAATGAAATCCACATTCTCGACAGAATTTTATTTCTTTTAACTGTCGACATAAAAAATACAATTATCTTAAGTTAAAAATTATAAGTAATCTTCTCTAAAAAGGCGTTGAAATTGGTTTAACAAAATCAATAAATTTATCTTTTTATGTATTATACCTTTTTTACACATCGCTTAAAAATTTTTCTGCTGAAGAAAAAAAAAAATGCTTCAAATACTTAAGAATCAGATTATTTTCAATAATGTTTTTGAATGCTTGAAATGAAATATTAATTTAAAAAAAATGAAGAAACATAATTATTTTTCAAATGATTGTTCGCTTAGTATTTTTTAAACTGATAATGTTGAAAAAAAAAAAAAAAACTGTGCGTTCTATTTTACACAATATTGCCTGAGAATCTTTTTTTATTTATGTTATTTTTTCTCCACCCATTTATTTGATAAATAAGTGAACAAGTGACATTGTTATGGTTATTTTTATTTGTTTATTTTTTTTAAAGTGTTTTGTTTTCGTGTTTCAGTAATCATGATTAAAGTCTTAAAAAAAGAACAGTATGTAGCTAAATTCCATTTTCAAAGAGCAACAGTTTTTCCAAATATAATAATCATTTTATAAATTAGATAAAATAAACAAGATAAGACAAAAACAAATAAAAAATAAAACAAAATAAAATAAAAATAAGAGAAGTAATAATGAAGTAAATATTAAAGTGGATCATTTTGTTAATTGTTTGGCATTTGTTAGTTAAAATAATCCATAATTTGTTTGATAAAAAACTAATGAAAAATTAACAAAATGAAATTAATTTTCCAGATAATAGCTCTTTCAACATTCTGAAATTAACAAGGAAACTTATTGATTCTTACGTGAAAATAAAATTGTAAAAACACCACATTCCAAAGAAGTTTTTTTATTCGTTTGTTTTGAGCGAGGTAAAAAAAATTATATTTTAAAATAAATATTGTAATTTTTGTGTTGAAATGCGCTAGTTTATTTTTTTAAATGCATTTGTTTATTTTTTAACGCATAATTAAATTGATTGAAATGTTTGCTTTTATTAATTTATGAAATAAAATCCACATTCTCGACAAAGTTTTATTTCTGTTTATTGTCTCCATTAAAAAAATATCTTAAGTTTAAAATTGCCAGCAATCTTCTCTAAAAAAGCGTTGAAACTATTTTAACACATCAAAAATAATCTTTTATTGGATTATGTATTTTTTACACATCGCTGAAAATATTTTCTGCAAAAGGGAAAAAAAATGCTTCAAATAATTAAGAATCATATTATTTTCAATTCTGTTTTGGAATGCTTGAAATGAGATATTAAATATAAAAAAGGCAACAAATAATTATTTTAAAAAAGATTGTTTCGCTTATGATTTTTTAAACCTATAATGTTGAAAAAATAAATGCGATCTATTTTCGACAATTATGCCTGAGAATATTTTATTACTTGTTTTTTTTTTTTTTTTTTTTTTTTTCTCACTCATTTATTTGATAAATAAGTGAGCAAGTGACATTGGTTTGGTTATTTTTTATCTATTGTTATTATTTTTTTACGTGTTTTGTTTTCTTGTTTCAATAATATGATTAAAGTCTTAAAAAAATAACAGTATATAGCTAAATTCATTTTCAAAGAGGCAGTAGTTATTACAAATCCAATTATCAGTTTATAAATTAGATAAAGTAAACAAGATAAAACTCAAAATTAAAGGAAAATACGAGAAATAATAAAGAAGTAAATATTAAAGTAGTTTTTTTATTAATTGTTTGGAATTGGTTAATTAACATAATCGATAATTTTTTGTTAAAACATTAAGGAAATGTATATCAAACAATTTTTTTTCAGATTATCTCTCTCCCTATATTTCGAAAATAACAAGGAAACTCATTGTTTGTCACTTGAAAATACAATAAAAAAAAAGAGCATTCCAAATAAGTTTTTTTAATTGGAATTCGTTTGTTTTGAAAGAGAGAGAGAAAAAAGGTATGTTTAAAAAAAAGAATACTATAATTTTTGGTGATGCAGTTTCTAATTCTGTTTTTAAATACATTTGTTTATTTAAAAAAATAGATAAAAAATTAAATAGATTGGAATGCTTATTTTTGTTAATTTATGAAATGAAATCCATATTCTTGACAGAATTTTATTCCTTTTTATTGTCGGCATCAGGGCTCGAAAAATCTACATGCCCGACATCAGTGTTGTTAGACGGCGACTTTTTAAAATTCGGATTGGCACCACTTCTTTGGATTGGTAAAATTACTTTTCGTTTAATGACATATTAATCAAGAGGAATTTTATCCTTTAATAAAAGTGGTGCCAATCAAATTTTTAAAAAGTCGCCGTCTAACAAAACTGATGTCGGGCATGTAGATTTTTCGAGCCCTGGTCGGCATAAAAAAATATAATTATCTCAACCCTTTCCGACACACTGTGGAATACCTAATTTTAATTCCAAACTTGTTATCGGCACCAATAATATTTTAGTAAAATTTTTCTTTTACAATAAAAGCTTAAATTATGGGATTCAAAATACCTAAAAAATTCGTTTGTGAATTCCGGTGTTAATCGATAATTTCTCCTTTTACTAGTGACTTTTACTTTTTTTACCTACTCTCTTTTTACTTTTTTTTGCCCGTGCCGGAAAGGGTTAAGTTTAAAATTGCAAGTAATCTTTTCTAAGAAAGCGTTGAAATTGGTTTAACAAAATCAATAAATTTATATTTTAATGGATTATATCTTTTTTACATATTGCTTAAACAATTTTCTGCCCCCCTCCCCCCCAAAAAATATCATAAACAATTAAGAATCAGATTATTTTTAACTAAAAAAATGCAGCAACAAATAATCATTCTAAAAATGATTGTTTCGCTTAGGATTTTTTAAACTGATAATGATGAACAAAAATGTGCGTTCTATTTTCGACAATTATGCCGGAGAACCTTTTATTATTTATGTTATTTTTTCTCCACGAATGTATTTCATAAATAAGTGAGCAAGTCACATTGGTATGGTTATTTTCTTATTTTATTGTTATTATTTTTAAGTGTTTTGTTTTCATATTTCAGTGATCATGATTAAAGTCTGAAAAAACAGTGTATAGCTATGTTCATTTCCCAAGGTCGCTGTAATTTTTACAAACATAATGATCATTTTATAATTTAGATAAAGTAAACAAGATAAGACGTAGAATTAAAGGAAACTAAAAGAAATATAGAGAAGTTACTATTAAAATATCTTTTTTGTTTGTTAGAAAATGTAAGTAAAACGTAACAAATAAAAATTACATCTTCAGATAATCTCTCTTTATGCATTTTGAAATTAAAAAGGAAAATTATTGATTCTTACGTAAAAATACAATTATGAAAACGCCGCATTCAAAAGAAGTTTTTAAAATCATTTGTTTTAAGAAAGAAAAAAGGTATATTTTTAAAATTAATACTATAATCAGGGTTCGCACAGTTCTACCACTAAATTTTAAGAATATTTTCAAAGTGTTTCACGGCAGAAAAATACCGCAAAATATGTGAATGAAGGTGGGGCTTACAAATGCTGTGGTTTAAAAATTAAATGTAAATCTACTTATTTTTAATAGTGGTGCCAGAGTCCTTGGAAATTCCAAGGAGTGTGCGAACCTTGACTATAATCTTTGGTCACGCCTACGTAGATTCAATCTTTTTGAGTGAAGATTTAGTCGCTTGGACAACTAGAGAACAAATAATTAGTTATTCGTTTCAATATTTCAGCAACATATTATGGTTTATCCATGTAATTGTTACATAAATAAAGAAAAGATTAAAAGAATCGTCTTATAAAGTGTTGTGAGTAAAAAAAAAAAAAAAAAAAAAAAAAAAAAAAAAAAAAAAAAAAAAATTCATATTTCTCAATTGGTATCATTTTTTAAAAATTGTAAAATTCCATTTGTTTTCGCCTTAATCCTTTAGTTGGCAATACCCACAGAAAATAATTTTTATAGGAAATAATTTGATAGGTAAAATTACATGTGTTATAATACATTTAACGATTGAATAATCGTGTTTAAAATTAATCTAATGCAATTTCGTATGCAGCGATTTTCTGCAGTTCCATATATTGACCTTCGATTTATTCTGTGGAGCTGATCCAGAGTATTAGACCAGATAAAGTGATCGTTGAGGTTAATTGGGTGAAATAGTCCTCCAGTGTTCGTGTCCGGGATAGCTCAGTTGGTAGAGCATTGGCGGCTTCAGCCAATATATTTCTGTTTTGAATCCTATCCCGGACTTTTTTCATCCAAAAATACAAAAATGGAAAAATTACATCTGTTATATAATGTATTTGTCTGTCACTTTTGACCGAGTGAAGTAACCGAGGAGGTTTTCACATAACAGCTGTTCCATTAAACCGGATCTAGAGTTCCTGATTAAAGCCGGTAAAAACTACCACAATTAAAATTAAAGAGATAATTTCGACCTATTTTAACGTCTTTTTTATTTGAAATTTCCCCCAGAAATTTGTGGCAAAATTGTTACTATTTATTTTTATTGATATCAGTTTCGAAGTATTGTAATATTTTCACTGCTGCTGACAAGGGGTTTTCGTGGTTGTCACAATGTGGCAGAATTTGTGTCGCCGAAATAAACTCTCACAAGTAAAAAAAAAAAAAAAAAAAAAAAAAAAGCTGTTTTTGCTATTATTTTCTTCATGAAATCCATCACTAACTAATCATTAAAAAAATAGATAAAAAAATAAATAGATTGAAATGTTTATTTTTATTAATTTATGAAATGAAATCCATATTCTCGACAGAATTTTATTCCTTTTTATAGTCGGCACAAAAAAAAAATATAATTATCTTAACCCTTTCCGGCACACTGTGCCCGGTCTCGGATACCTAATTTTAATTCCAAACTTGTAAACGGCACCAATAATATTCTAGTAAAATTTTGCTTTTACAATAAAAGCTTAAATTATCGGATTCAAAATTTCTAAAAAATTCGTTTGTGAATTCTGGTTTTAATCGATAATTTCTCCTTTTACTAGTCACTTTTACTTTTTTTATTTACTCTCCTTTTACTCTTTTTTTGCCCGTGCTGAAAAGGGTTAAGTTTAAAATTGCAAGTAATCTTTTCTAAAAAAGTGTTGAAACTGGTTTAACAAAATCAATAAATTTATCTTTTAATGGATTATATCTTTTTTACATATTGCTTAAACAATTTTCTGCCCCCCCCCCCAAAAAAAAACATAAATAATTAAGAATCAGATTATTTTTAATTTAAAAAAATGCAGCAACAAATAATCATTCTAACAATGATTGTTTCGCTTCGGATTTTTTTAAACTGATAATGATGAAAAAAAAAAATGTGCGTTCTATTTTCGACAATTATGCCTGAGAACCTTTTATTATTTATGTTATTTTTTCTCCACGCATGTATTTCATAAATAAGTGAGCAAGTCACATTGGTATGGTCATTTTCTTATTTTATTGTTATTATTTTTAAGTGTTTTGTTTTCATATTTCAGTGATCATGATTAAAGTCTGAAAAAACAGTGTATAGCTACGTTCATTTCCCAAGGTCGCAGTAGTTTTTACAAACATAATTATCATTTTGTAATTTAGATAAAGTAAACAAGATAAGACGCAGAATTAAAGGAAACTAAAAGAGATATATAGAAGTAACTATTAAAATATATTTTTTGTTTGTTACAAAATATAAGTAAAAAGTAACAAATAAAAATTACATCTTCAGATAATCTCTCTTTCTGCATTTTGAAATTAAATAGGAAAATTATTGATTTTTACGTAAAGATACAATTATGAAAACGCCGCATTCAAATGAAGTTTTTTAAATCATTTGTTTTAAGAAAGAAAAAAAGGAAAAAGGTATATTTTAAAAATTAATACTATAATCTTTGGTCACGCTTACGTAGATTTAATCTTTTGGAGTGAAGATTTAGTCGCTTGGACAACTAGAGAACAAATAATTAGTTATTCGTTTCAATATTTCAGCAACATATTATGGTTTATCCGTGTAATTGTTACAGAAATAAAGAAAAGACTAGAAGAATCGTCTTATAAAGTGTTGTGAGTAAGATAGTTTTTTTTTTAAATTCATATTTCTCAATTGGTATCATGTTTTAAAAATTGTAAAATTCCACTTGTTTTCGCCTTAATCCTTTAGTTGGCAATGCCCTAAGAAAAGGGCACCTATTTTTAGTGCTGCCAGCAGTCATATTTAATTTAGAATTTTCCTTTCATAACGTACTGTAAGATTAACATTTTTATTGTCTAAAAAAGTGGTATATAAATCCTGGTGCCAATCATTTCTTAATTAAAAAAAATTACTCTGCACCGGAAAGGGTTAATTACTATTACGTCATTGAATAAGGCGAATTTTACCTTTAAAAATAGAGATGCCAATCCAAATATCTGATTTTTTTTCTTTTTAAGTAGCTATCTGGAAATACACGTAAATGGAGTTCAAATAAAGTACACATACAGTGTATTGTCTGTCACTTCCGAGTGACGTAACCGAGAAGATTTTTATAAGATGACAGCTGTTTCTTTAAATCGGATCTAGAGATACCGTCGTTAAAACTTCCACGAGTAAACTTGAAGAGATAATTTTAGCTTACTTCAACCCCTTATTGATTTAAATTTTCCCTCATAAATAAGTTAAAATATTGTTATTTATTTTTATTGGTGTCAGTTTTCGAGGTATTATAATATTTTCACTGCTGCTGACAAGGGTTTTCTTAGTTGTCAAAATGAGGTGGAACTATTGCCGCCGTATAAACTCTTACCAGTAAAAATAAATAGCTGTTTTTGCTATTATTTTCTTCATGTAATCTTTCACTAACGAGGCGTTTAACCCTTTAACGATCAAAGCATTTTCATTGCTAAGATGTTGAAATAAATGAATGACACCGGTAAAAGTGAACAAATATATTCGTAAATAAGAAAAAGTGATTTTTCACATACCTACTAAAATGGATTTTTTAGATTGAAATTCCGGTGTCATTGTTGCATATCGGAATTAAAATTTTGTGGTTTCGTAGAGAAACCAATGAACGTTAAAGGGAAAACGTTAAAAAGAAATTTACTGAATAACCGTGGCAAACTTTTACCTCTTGGTAAATGTTTGCCGCGGGAGTAAGCGTAATTTTTTTTTCCCAAGCACCTTCGTCGTTCCAAGCCCAAGCTCGCACTCTGATTGGTTGTTGCTCTCGGCACTGTTTTCATGTAACTTGGCGATAATCATACTTGGCGTAGTGATAGATGCTTCCGTCCGTCGAGTTTGATTTCCTTCCGAACCGAGTACAAAATAACTTTTCTCTTGCAGCATTGGATTGGATGGAACGTGTCTTACTGAAAGCTGTGCTCTTTAAAAGTTTTTACACACACCACGAGGATAAGAATGAAGGAAGAATAAGAATGAGTAGGATAGGTTTTAGGTTTACTCATTCACTTACGAGCGAAGTATTTTTCGCCAAGTATGGTTATCGCCAAGTTACGTGAAAACAGTGCCGAGAGCAACAACCAATCAGAGTGCGAGCTTGGGCTTGCAACGACGAAGGTGCTAGGGAAAAAAATTTCGCCGTGAGTAATGAAACCCTGTGAAAGTGGTTACAGCTGAAGCTTCACCATTTTAAGGCTGTGTCAATTCCTCTTTCTTAATAGTTCCATCTGTTGGTCTTACCGATTAAGGTCTACGAACATAGCACTAACTTCTTGCATTATCTTTGATCTTTCGTTTCGGCGCTTTGATCTAAAAGTGCACTTTCAGTGCACTGAATCCGAACTTCAAGAGAGAAATCCAACGCGAAGTCAGTTGACAGCTTTACGACTGTAGATGTGGGGAGATAAACGTTCCCCTTCCTTTGTAATTTTGGAAGGGTCAGCCCGTCAAAAATCATTTAAAGAGATTTTACTCTTGTTTCGTTCGGTCAACAAAGATTGATTGATTGCTCTTTTAGTGTAATAAAAACTTGTGCTGTTCGCTACGAGCCTTATTTCGATATCTTTAATCGAGACAGTGTTGCAAGTGGGCTACTTTTTTAAAATTCAGATTTCTTGATTCGAACCACTTTTTTGAAACGGCAAAATTCCGTTTGTATTCGCAATTATTAATATGTCATTAAATAAGGCGCACTTTATTACTTCAAAAAAGTGGTGCCAATCAAGTATCTGAATTTAAAATAAAGTAACCCATCTGGCAACACTGAATCGAGATAATTCTATTTTAGATAAAGCAAATAAAAATGCGTTAAAATACTAGTGTCCGGGTAATTTGTCGTCTCGAATTATGCGGAGCACCTGGCAACATTATCTTGAACTGAAAATTAAAAAAAAAAAAAAAAGATTTATAAAAGTGAAAATAAGGAAGTATTTTTAATGAAGATAAAAATTTAAATTTAAAAGCCAAACATAAAATATTTTAAAACTAATTATATATTTTAAAACTTGATTTTTTATTTCTTTTTATCGATTCCATATAAAAACACAATTACCTCAAGTTAAAAGAATTGCAAGTAATCGTTTCCATGAATGTGTTGAAATTCGTTTGACAAAATCAATAAAATTTATTTTTTAGGAGAATAATAATTTTTTAAATTATCGCTTAAATATTTTTATTTCTGTTTTTGAATACTTGGAATGAAATAATAATTTAAAAAAAAATGAAGTAAGAAATAAGTATTCGAAAAACGATTGTTTCCCTAAACATTTTTAAAATTAATAATTTTGAAAAAACTATACTCCTTTTGATATTTATGCCTGAGAATTGTGTATTTTTATATTAGTTTTTCCATCTCATTTTATTTGATAAAAAATTGAGCAAAACACATTTATGTGATTATTTTTTGTTAAAATATTTATTTTTTGTTTAAATAACCACAATTAAAAAAAAATGCCAAGTTAAAATAGAGCTAAATTATTTTTCCGAAGAGGCACTATATTTTTCCAAATATAATTATCATTTTATAAATGAAAAAAAGTAAACATGATAAAACATATTAATAAATGAAAGTATGAGAAACGGAAGAAAAGTAAATATTAAAGTGGATTCTTTTTATTAATTGTTTTGCATTTATTAGTTTTATCACATTGGATAATTGTTTTATTGAAAAACCAAGAAAGAAATATCAAACAAAAATTAAAATTACATTTTCAGAAAATTTCTCTTTACATAATTTGAAATTAACTCGAAAACGTAAAAATTTTAATGTGAAATTGCAATTAAAAAATACATTACCTATTTTTTTTCTTTTTAAAAGAGAGAAAAAAGTTTTTTTCCTAAATAAATATTAGTATATTAATGTGGCAAAATTCCTTAATTCATTTTTTAGAGTAGTTAATTACTGGAATTGAATTATTTTTTATGCATAAAATGAACTCCCCATTGTCAAAATAAAACTCTTTATTATCATTAGTTAGTAACCTTTTTTTTTTGTGTGTGTGTGTGAAATAAAGTATGAGATTATTTAATAAACATAAAATTTAGCGATAAATTAACGGCTGACGCGGTTACTACACGTCTGGGATTTTTAAACTGAAAGGGCTAATATTTCCATTTTAGTGAAGGGGGCGATATGCAATCCTACGATCATACAAGGTGAATTATTCTGTTAGAAAATGCTGTTATTTCCGATGAAAAATTCACTGATGTGTCGCCAGCCTTGTTTATTCCTACTTTACAGTAATCTTTTCATTTTTCCTGTTCTGGTGAAAATAAGATTTTTTTTTTCTTTTTCTTTAATAATGGTCTAGAAAATTGAATCTTATGTAACCAATTATAAAAGAATTACGAGGGTAATTCGGAAAGAAACCTCCGTTTATGAATTAAAAAAAAAAAAACTAATGAAAGGAAACATGTTTTATTACTTACGCATGAAAGACACTTTCTTCAGCTACTTCTCAACATAATTGCCATATTAATTAAAACAATTATCATAACGGTAAATCAGCTTTGAAACTCCATCGTCACAGACTTCTGTCGCCGGCCTATTCAACTGAGATTATTTTTAAAATCAACTCGCACCACTCTTTTAATCCAAAGAGTTTTTACATATTTCTCTGTATAATTTGCTGATAAATGTACTACCAAAAATGTTTAAAAAATAGTGGGTCAAGTAAAATATTACGAGAGCAACTCGGGCTTTGTCAATATGAATAAAAGAATATGCTAAAATTATTTCGATTGAAAGAGTGGTGCGAGTTGAATTTAAAAATAATCGCAGTTGAATAGGCCGGAGGCAGAAGTCTGTGACGATGGAATTTCAAAGCTGATTTACTGTTATGATAATTATTTTAATTAATACGGCAGTTATGTTGAGAAGTATCTGAAGAACGTGTCTTTCATACGTAAGTAATAAAACATGTTTCCTTTCATTAGTTTTTTTTTTTTTTTTAAATTCATAAACGGTGGTTACTTTCCGAATTATCCTCGTAGTATATAAATCTGCGTGTAGGGGGGCTCATTTCTAAAAAAGCTGTGCTCGATGTTGATATTGCTATAGTTTTGAATTCCTACGTTCATTAGTTTAAAATCTTTTAACCCTTATTTGTCCTATATCACCTCTGACACGGCAGTTGTCCACAGTTGTTCACCCTTGCTCTCGATGCAAAATGTGTGAAATCATAAGTGCCCGCTGATTTTGGAAATACAGTGTATATTATTTATTATAATTTAGTTAAAAGGTGTTGCTAAAAATATTCTGTAGCAAAATTTCTGTAATCAAAACAAAAAAATGTATACATAATAAATTATCAATTACGTAAATATTAAACAAACTAAAAAGCAATTACAACATTAAAAATGTCGGTATATCAAAGTACAACATACCAATTTTATCACCAGGAAGAGGATCTTGATTGATATTTTATGGCACTATACTCAATGATACAAAATTTAACTTTTATTTTTGTCACCAATATACATTTATAGGAAATTATCCCTTATTTCAGCGGTTCCCAATCTATGGGTCGCGATCCACTGGTGGGCCGCGGCAGTTGTTTTGGTGGGTCGCGGAACAATCGAGATTTGTCATCAAAATATATCTTTTCTTTCATCTGTTTTAACCCTTTCCGGCATGGGCAAAATTTGATATACAATGAGAAATTATGGACTGCCACCGGAATTCACAAACGAATTTTTTAGATATTTTGAAGTCCTTAATTTAAGCTTTCACTGTATTGGTTCATTGGTTCATTGTAAAAGTAAAATTTTACAATGTAATTTTTAATAATATTACTGGTGCCGTTTGCAAGTTTGGAATTAAAATTAGGTATCCCAGACCGGGCACAGTGTGCCGGAAAGGGATAAAATGTATAATAATTTCAACGGGAAATAATGTTTCAAGGGAAAATCCTTAATTTCCTTCTAGGTTAATATACGTAGAATATCCAGAAATATTTAAATCAGCTTTGAGGTCCTTGATGAAATTCAATACTTCGTGTTTATGAGAACATGCTTTTTCTACTTTGCTGTTTTTGAAAGACAAGTATTGAGACAAACTAAACTACATGTTAATGTATGTTAAACATTGATAAACATCAGTACCAGAAATTTCATTTATTATAACGTTATGTTTTCATAATGATTAAACGTATTTTTAACTATCTTTGTAGTTTGTGCATTGTTTTAATTACTATTCACTTACACACATTGAGATTACTGATTCTTGTTTTTGCTGATAATGTATCTTTCGTACGAAAATTTGCGTTTTTCGTAAGGATAGAATAGACGAGCGTAGAGAGATCAAGCAAAAATTACTATCTGATATACAACTTCATCTTGGGCGGGTTGCAAAAAAATTTTTTATGGAAATGTGGGTCGCAAAAAATTTTTTTACTGACAGGTGGGTGGCATACCAAGAAAGTTTGGGAACCGCTGCCTTATTTAATAACTAGATGATCCGCCTAATGTTGCCGTAATCCGTGGTAATATTCTTAATTGAACCTTAATGAACCTTAAATGAACCCTAACCCTTTCTATGATTTTCTATCTTTCCCCACTTCCGGAAAAGAGACTTTTATGGAATTTTTAATATATTTTCACCGATTTTTGAAAACTGGAATTTTTACCTAATTGAATTTCATAAAAGCTTGGATTAAATAAAGCAAAATTATAGTAAAATTGTACAGGTCAGAATAATGAAGGACTTTTAGCACCTTATGGGGCATGTATACCGGTCGCTCGTCCCTAAAATGTTAACCCTTTGCGGCGCGGTGGTTTCATAGATATACCACTTAAATTTAATTCCCAAATGCCATATTGACACCGGAATTTTCTTACAAATAATTAAAGTTTATTGAATGCGTGAAATATAGCGTTTTCATTTTTACAAATAAAATTGTTTCAAATTCCGGCGTCAGTCATTAATTTCAACACTTAAGCAATGACTTTGCCCTGCGCCGCAAATGGTTAACTCGAGTTTGTCTGAAATACGTACCCGCTAATCTGTGTGAAAATGTTGGAGTATCTCACTAGTTCTTGAGTTATGTTATATAAATGTTTCATGAGTTTTGAAACATTCTATGGGGTAACGAAGAAAAATTGAAACTTTAAAATGCCCTCTTCAGATGAAAAAGTAAGTTAACCCTTTGCGGCGCAAAGGAAATTCATTGCTGACATTGGAAATTAATTACTGACATTGGAATTTGAAAGAAACTTATTTGTAAATTTTTTAAAAAAAGGCTACATTTCGAGCATTCAATAAGCAGATATCTTTTTACCTAAATTCCAGTGCCAATATTGCGTTTAGGAATTAAAATAAAGTGGTTTCGTAGATATACCACCGCGCCGCAAAGGGATAAAACTAAATTAGTCACTGATTCGCAATGCTTAGGCCAAATGCTTTAAAATAATATATCACATGCCCGTAAAGCATGGTGACGCCACTGCAAAGTCGTTGTGAAGTCACATTGTGATTTTGTGACCATCGATTGTCGATGTGACGTCACGTCACGTCGATGTGAAGTCACAGTGACTAAAATGTGAAGTCGTTATGGCCGTTTTAGAGCTCTTTTGTGACGTTTCACAAAGTGGTCACAATGTGACAAATTTGTGAAAAAATTGTCATTTGTGACTAATTTGACATTAACATTGTGACGAAACTGTGACAAAAGCGACGATATTTAAATTGCCAGAAACATGTTTTTTAAAGTAAATAACATGTTTTGAAGGATATTTATAAATTTCTAAAGATTTTTAAGAAAGTCACATCTCAGTCACAATGTGACATCACTGAGTGGTGGCATTTTGGTCACAAATGTGATGCGACCAAAGTGACTCACAGTGACGTCACTGTGACCATGCATGTTATTAGGGTGAAAATATTCATTTCAATCCCTCCCCTCGATCCTCAGAGAAACGTATTCCAATAAAATTTGGGGTCAAAAATAGACCTCCCAACCGAAGATCCGTGAAAACTTTCACCTTCAGTCACGCATTAGAATGAGGTTGAATTTTGTCGCTTAATTAGAAGCAGAATCAAAAAACTACCCTCATTGGGGGGGGGGGGGGGGCAATTTGAGTTAAGGAAATATGAAAAAGTAATCTGCTAGTTATCTAATGATCTATCCCATTAACTCCTTAACACTAGAACCGCCATTAGGGGTCATTTTGACCCCCTGCCGAATTGAAACCGGCCGATTTGAACCAGAATTTTTTCATGAGATTTGTTAAACCTTTCCGGCACACTGTGCCCGGTCTGGGATTCCTAATTTTAATTCCAAACCTTCAAACGGCACCAATAACATTTTAGTAAAATTTTGCTTTTACAACAGAAGCTTAATCTAAAGAATTCCGGTGTCAGTCGATAATTTCTCATTTTAGTACAGATTTTGCCTGTGCCGGAAAGGGTTAATATGTCAAACACAAAACTAAGTTAATTAAAAAAGTTAGACAGTTTTTAAAAAAAATTCTGGTGTCAAACACTTTTTATAGAATTTATATAAAAAAGCCGGCGGTTCTAGTGTGAACTGGTTAAATCTTTTCCGTTCAATAAATTGAAAATAGCAGACTCACAACACTATTATTTAAATAACACATTCGTAAAATTTAGTCTAAACCAGCGATTCCCAAACTATGGGTCGCGGAAACAATCGACACAAAAATATATTTTGTCACAAAAATATATTTTGTATTTCATCTGTTAAAAAAATTTAACGATTTCAATAGCAAATAATATTTTAACGGAAATTCCTTAATTCCCACGTGAAGAGATATACGAGCAGAATATCCAGAAACATCTAAATTAGTTTTGAATTCCTTGATGTAGTTCAACACAACATACTCGTGTCAACACGCTTTTTGTACTTAGCTGTTTTTGAAAAACAAATACATCGAAAAAACTGTGTGTTGAAAGTGAATTAAGCTTGAAATTAACAAATTTTAACGCTGATATAGATACTTTTGTCAGTAAAAACCAATGCCAGAAAATGCACTGATTATAAAGTTATGTTCTAATAGTAATTAAATGAATTTTTAATTATCTTTTTAGTTTGTGTGCTGTGTCAATTATTATTCCAGTTACACACATTGGAATTATGAATTGTTGTTTTCGTTGATAGTGTAACCGAAAATTTGCCTTTTTAGAAGGATAGGATAGCCGATAGCTTATGGATCTCACATAGCAATTTTCATTCTTATATGCATCATTATATTAAGTAGGTCGCTTTATTTTTATTTATTTATTTATTTATTTATTTACTTAGAGGTGGCTCGCGTACCAATAAAGTTTGGAAACTGCTGGTGGAAACATTTCTGCCTTTGGGTGGTTTGGAAACATTTCTGCCTTTCAATAGTATGAAAATTTTCTTAAAAATAATAGTGGTGTCAAAAAGCTTTAAATGATGAAACAAGCAAATTCGTTTTGCCCGAATGCCGTTCGGGCAAACCAGATAAGGGGTTAAGATTTGGCTTGCGCGCTACTTAAGCTCTGCAAAATCTTGCAAAAGCAACAATCTCGAATATTTGAGTCCCTCATTCCATCGTCAGGTTATGAACAATTTTCTCATCAAACCTGTTCCTAAAAGAAACTTCATTAAACAATCTTATCTGTACAAACAATAGTCCATAAAATAACGGACTAAAGCAATAATTTAAGATATTTGCTTGAATTGCTATTCGCAAATAGTAATAAATACGCTTTTGGCATTTTTATATCAGCCGTTTGGGAAAGAGCGATCTATATATGGGCCATTTAAGAAGCTCAAATTCTTGTTTTATCTCGCGTAATATTTTTTCCCAAGCACCTTCACCGTTCCAAGCCCAAGCTCGCACTCTGATTGGTTGTTGCTCTCGGCACTATTTTCATGTAACTTGGCGGTAATCATACTTGGCGTAGTGATAGATGCTTCCGTCGAGTTTGATTTCCTTCCGAACCGAATACAAAGTAACTTTTCTCTTGCAGCATTGGATTGGATGGAACGTGTCTTACTGAAAGCTGTACTCTTTAAAAGTTTTTACACACAAGAGCACAAGACCACGAAGATAAGAATGAAGGAAGAATAAGAATGAGTAGGTTAGGTTTTAGGTTTACTCGTTCACTTACGAGCGAAGTACTTTTCGCCAAGTATGGTTATCGCCATGTTACGTGAAAACAGTGCCGAGAGCAACAACCAATCAGAGTGCGAGCTTGGGCTTGGAACGACGAAGGTGCTTGAAAAATGAAATTTCGCTTTTATCTCACCAGTAATATTTTACTGTAAAATTTGTCTTATTTAAACAGAGCATGTTCGTGGTTCAATGAGACAATTTTTTTTTTTTTTTTTTTTTTTTTTTTTTTTTTTACAAAATGGCGACAAACGATTAAAAGTTTCGTATAAGGCTGCCGTACCGGAAGGGTTAAATAAATAATATTTATCTCTGGATCCTGTCAAAATATCCGCATCTAAAGCGATAGAAAAAGGTATGATTTTAAACATTTATTACCTTGATTACTAGAAATAACATGTATAGTTTCATTTTTGCAAAAGCTATCGCAAAAACGAGCTAAAGATTGCAAAAAAAGGCTACCTAACGCATTAAATTTAGGAAATATAAAGCCAGAAATAACATAAGAAAAAATGGGTTGAATCCGATTAAAAAAGAAAAGCTTATTACCAATTTAACTTATTCTAAAAATAACATTTCTATTAAAATCAATTGTGCATAATAGATTACTAAAAAGATAAACTGTGCAGTTGCTAAATAGAAGTTTCATAAACTAATTTACAATAAATCACGATGATTTGTTTTATTCTGTCTGTTTCATCATCATTAGTATTATAAACATGCTAAACAGAATGACTAATGAAATCTTGAAAGGCATTTCACTTTGTGTCTCTTCATTAATAACTTTTATAGTTAATAGAGTTTTATTAACTTAGAAAAGTTAATGACACTTGTTTCTTTTATGTAAAGAAACATTTGCGAGCAAACTACTATGCGAAACGTTAAATAATAAAAAGCTTAGAAACAAATTATTATTTCATGCATGACAATAAACAAAATGAATGTTATTTCGTGTTAAAACTGATTGCAGCTTAAGGTTTTCAATAATTATAAAAAAAATGCACAATTTACAATGTGATGATTTGTACGGGTCAGGTCAGGTAAGGCGGGGAAGTCAACTATTTGGCTTAAAATCTGTATTACCCGCCTAATAGGTAACTGCTATCAGTAGCCCTCGGTGATAGAGACCCAAAAAAATAATGATTCGGAAGTGGCAGCTCAATCTGTCTGGGCGTACCAAAAACGTTTTATAAACATCATTTTTATGAGCCCCTTAAACCCTTGAAGATACAAGCAATAATGTCTCATAATGATATTGAATTTTCACCGGAAACATCGAAAATTTTTAATTTAAAGTAAACAAAGGCAATTCTTCAAAGTTGTGCCGCCAAAGTTAAAAATAAAAAATTTCTTTAAAAGTTTCTGGGATGATTCTTGTTTAAATTAGATGGGATAAAATATATCCCATGGCCCCTCAATGGGTTAATGTTAATTCATAGAGGAGGGTAGTTAAAATGAACTAGGAAGTCCCAGTAATGCTTATGTTACAAAAGTAAATAAATTTCTTGGTTGAACTAAGTCGGCTAATTTTCTTAGCGAAATTTTAACCAAGAATCCTTTGCACTCGATAGGTGATTCTCACTAACCAGTAGTGTTCCTTATGAAAGGATGCTCTGGACACTAATATTCTAAACTAATTTTCTTCGTTTAGTAAAACAGCCGAATAATCAGTGATAAAATATGGCGAAATAAACTGTAAAACATAAGTGGTGTCCAAAGAATTTGGCGATCCGATTTACGAGGGGCACCTGGAAACCCTAGTAGTAAGTTAGAGTCACCTCTCGAGAGCAAAAGATTAATTTAAGCACCACAAGGACCCAACAATTAATACTTCTCATACTTTTACAGTATTTGATAATATAAAAAGCATATACAAGAACACAATCCTGTTAATAATACATATAGGAAAAACAAAAATAATAGTAATAATAATATAAGAATAAAATGCAGAAAAACAGTTCTAATTTGAATAAACCATAATTTGTACAGCTCGAAAGTTACTAGTGTTGTACGCATTATGTAAAGTTTTTCCACAGTGCATTTTAAAATTATAAATGTCCATGAGATACAGTTAACCACTTAACTGATTTGCCCGTACGCCGTTCGGGCAAGACGAATTCGCTTATTTCATCATTTAAAGCTTTTTGATACCCCTAATTTTTTTTAAAGTACGATTTCATACTATTTAATTTCAGAAATGTTTAGACTAAATATTACGAATATTTAAACTTAAAAAAAACAGACATTTTCAGTTTATTATACGTAAAAAAAGGAATCGATTAAAGGGTTAATCAAGTTAAAAATAGGGTGAAAATGAACATCCGGACTCAATGGAGGAAGATGGAAAATAAGTTGATTACATTCAACTAATATTATTCATAAGAGAAATAAATTTTCCATGTGGGTGAAAAAAGTCCGTTTTTTCGGACTTTTTACACACATGGAAAGTTTACGTCTCTTATAATTAATTTACCGATTGAAAAATCGTGTCTTAAATTAATCTAGTATAATTTTATATGCAACGTTTTCTGCAGTTTCCATATATTGACCTTCGATTTATTCTTTTGAGCTGATCCATTGCACGAGACCAGATTATATGATCGTTGAGGTTATCTGGGTGAAATAGATCCGCCAGTGTTCGTGTCCGGGATGGCGCAGTTGAAAGAGCATTGGTGGCTTCAGCCAATACATCCCTGGTTCGAATCTTAGCCCGGAATATTTTTCACCCACATGGTAAATAAATGTCTCTTATCATATTATTCAGTCAATTATGTTTTGTTGTTATGATTGATTTTGCATGGAATTATTAAGAAAGAGGAACTGACATTTCCTTAAAACAGTGACGTTTAACCGCTTCCGATAGAATTCATTACCCGCGAAAAACTTCAACCAGCAAATTTGAGTAGAAAATTTCTCCTTTTTTTACACGCTTCATTGATGAAAATTTTCAATGAAAAATAATGCCAAAAACTGATTGCTTTTTTTAATAAAGTAAAATAAAAAGAATGAATACAAAGACACCCAGAACAGGCAAATCTGTCAAATACAGAAAATACATAAAAAAAAATTTATACCGGAAATTTTCAAAGAACCGTGTTCAAGTAATTATAAAGTGTTTGTCTTAAATAAAGATAAGAATACTATAGGAATTTTTTGTTATAAATGAGGATATTTGAAATAAAAAAGGGCCATATTGGCAATTCGGTGGTTATACCTCAACGTGTCATTTGCGCTCATACATTCCCATACAATAAATTATTATTACAGTGTTTTGTAGCAGCCCTTAAAGTTTGTACCATGAATTTAGAATCACTCTATATATATCTGTGTATATCTGTAACCATTTACAAAATAGAATTTTAAGAAGCCTCTCAAAAAACCTTAATCACATCGTATTCGACTAGTAGAAGAAGCATGTTCAAGCAAAGGTTATTTGTGAGAATTTATTTTCCGGATCCTTTATTTCGTCATTTTCAAAACATCACAAAAGATTATTTCCTCTTGTATGACGTTCTGTAATAAAACTGAATAAAAAGACACACAAAAAAGGCAAATCTGTCAAACCTAGGAAATACATGATTTTGCATTTTTTAAATTCAAATATTTCGATTTCTTACCGGAAAATTTCAAAAAAGACTCTTTTAAGTTTAAGTTACAATGAAATGTCTGTCTTAAATAAAGAAAATATATGTATGAGATTTTTTTTAAATGGATGAGAAACTTTGAAATATAAAAGAATCAAATTGCCTCCCACTTCTCTTGTATTTGAATCAGGTTAACCGGAAAGATTTGTCGCATAATGTTAATTCACGCCTACTTTTTAAAAATCCAGATTTCTTCATTCACAGCACCTTTTTGAAATAGTAAAATGTTTATTGTTTTCCCCGCAATGTGAAACATGAAAAATGTTGTGGTGAAGTGGTGTGAATGAAGAAATATAAATTTTTGAAAAGTAGGCGCGAAATAAGATTATACGGCAAAACTTTCCGATTGACTTAACACCTGAGCGCGTCACTTGCGCCCCCTGGTAATATTGCTCACTTGCGACTCTTGTATAATAAATGATTATGACATGTATTATCCAGTATGACATGTATTGTCCAGTCTTTGGACATGTATTGTCCTGTATTAGATCTTAAAATTTATACCATAAATTTAGAATCACCCTGTATATATGTGTGTGTGTGCATTTATAAAATAAAAAAAATCTTTAAAAAAAGTTAATCACACGGCAATCCAGGAACAAAAGAACAATGTTCCAGCAAAAGTTAACCACTTAACTCTTTCCAGCGTAGTGTGTCCGGTCTGGATACACCTATTTTTAATTCCAAACATGCAATTGGCACCAATAATTTTTTTTATTAAAATCTCGCCTTTAGAATAAAAGCTTAAATTAAGGAGTTCTTGAATTCTCAAAAAGTCGTTTGTAAATTCCGGTGTCAATCGATAATTTCTCATTTTACTAACAGACTTTGTCCGCGTCGGAAATAGTTAACTGATTTGCCCGAACGCCGTTCGGGAAAGACGAATTTGCTTATTGCATCATTTAAAGCTTTTTGACACCACAATTATATTTAAGAAAATTTTCATACAATTGAAAGGCGAAAATGTTTAGACTAAATTTTTCAAGTATTTAATTTAAATAATAGTGGTGTGAATCCGCTATTTTCAATTTATTGAACGGAAAAGAATTAATCAGTCAAGGATTTAAATGTGAGAATTTATATTCAGTACACTTTATTCCGCCATTTTGAAAACATCACAAAAGATTATTTCCACATCTAAACCTTTTTTAAATAGAATCTTATTGTATCAAAAATTTTTGAGCAGCTGCATTTGACATTTTCTTTCTAAACCATTATTTTGATACATCAAAACGCAACTTTAAATTCATGTGCAAAGAATTGCAAAGCGTACAAAGATTTTCATAAAAACCCGTTCACAGGTGCAGAATGAAATTCACACAAAAAACCATTTGTAAAAATGTCCCCAGCGTTATTATACGAGAAATTTTTCTATTTTTCAACGGTAAAAATAATAGTTCTGTTTTTCATAAATAAAAATATTCTGCGCCTGGAAAACTGTCTTTTTTTAACCGACTTCAAAGAGGAGGTTATGATTTCGACCTGTATGTATTTGTTGTTCACCCATAACTTTTGCAAATATGAACCGATTTTGATAATTCTTTTTTTGTTTGAAAGCGTATGAGGCCCATGTGGTCCCATTCGAATTTCATAAAAATCCGATAATTAGAACTTTTTTAAAAATAAAAACTTTAAATTTCAAACTCATTTTGAAGCAATCGACCAATTAGAAGTGTTCCTTTTGCATGCTTTCATATTACACTTACATAGACACACAATATTTTCACTGTTAAAAGTTTGAAGTTTTTGCTGCATCATCACTCCACCGCTTTTATGGAATATCTCCATTTTGACCAATGAGAATTCACCATAATACAATGAAGTAATCATTTTCTATAAAAGCGATGGATAGACGATAAAGTAAAAGTTTCAAATTTTTAACAGTGTTCAAAGTGCAAAATCCTAACTGGACGAGGGCCAGGATTCACATAAATTTTGCGCTGTTTGCGAAACGAGATTTATTAACAAGAAAATTTATTTAAAACATTGAAAAATTTGCTAAAATTCAGGCTTCTGATTCGTTAATCTGGTTTCGCTAACAGCGCGAATTCTACCTGGATTCCGGACAAGTTCTCTTATGCAAGAAACCGGAAATATAGCATCTAGGGGATATAGTGTGGAAATCGGCTATCTCAGGGCGTGTTCAGAGCAACTTACAAAAGTAACCAATGTTACCGATCGATTGTAGGGCAGTACAAAAGCAAACTGTGGCAGCAATGAAAACTATTCTGTTGAATTGTAGCTGGCGTCACACTTTGCTTTGATTTTCATTTCGTATTTGTCTACAATCGGTAAGTGGTCGGTAAGTAACCGGTAAGTTGTGGTGAACACGCCCTCTTTAATACTTAAAATAAGCGCTAAAATGTTCTGTTCGTTAAATGTGCAACAATGCTAATGAAATTTAAAGATAGAAACGACATCTGCAGGACATTTTCTAAAAATGCAAGAATTATTGCGAGTCTAGATAATGTATCACGAAAATGCCGCAGATGTCGCTGTGATCGACACTTTGGAATTCAGTAGTATCGTTGCACATTTAAAGGATACAAATTTTTAGCACTGCTTGCATTGTAAAAAATTGAACCCTTTTGCTGCATCGTCACTCCATCGCTTTTATAGGAAACGATTACTTCGCTCTATTATGGAGCATTCTCATTGGTCAAAACAAAGAAATTCTATAAAAGAGATGGAGTAACTATGCAGCAAAAGGGTCAAATTTTTTACAGTGTCGATAGCAAATTTTCACTCCATGTAATCCAGACTCTCTCCTTCGAACAATGAAAAGTTCTTAAAAATAAAGGCTTATGATTGGTCAATCTTGTTTTGCTTAACAGCGAACAATCATTCTCGATCCTAACCACTGTTGCAGAGATGCTAGTTTTTTTTTCAAAGTACGAAATCTTGGCTGGAACAATTCTCGTATCCACCAAAGTGAAAGATCCACATCGATCCAGACATGAGAATTCGATATCGAAAAGCTGAAAATTCATCTCTAAAGAGCCTTACACGCTAAAGCAAGAGTGTCTGTAAATCAGGGTGCTTGTTATGCCGGATTCACAAAGTGATTAAAGTACATTGCTATGTGCTAGATTTACATTTGGACAAATATAAATGACGAAAAATTTTGATAAGCTTACCATTAAAGTTAAGCGAGTTAACTTCTTTCACCCATAAAACAAATTCGTTCAGGCGACTACCGCCAAGTTCTGGAATAAAAATTCTTAAATTTTCTGTACTTTGGAAAACCGCGTTTATCAAAGAACATTCTTAACTTCAAATATTACTACTTTCATATAGACGCATGTTGAATCATGGTGTGATTTTGATAATATCTTCCTTTTTATTTTTTAACCGACTTCAAGGAGGAGGTTATGATTTCGACCTGTATGTATTTGTTGTTCACGCATAACTTTCGTAAATATAAACCGATTTTGATAATTCTTTTTTTGTTTGAAAGCGTATGGGACTCATGTGGTCCCATTCAAATTTCATAAAAATCTGTTGATTAGAACTTTAAAAAAAATTAAAACATTAAAATTCAATATCTTTTAGAAGCAATCGACCAATTAGAAACGTTCATATTTCATGTTTTTAAGTTACACTTACATAGACACACGATCTTTTCAAAATGTGAAATCCTAACTGAACAAGGTTCACATTTATTAACAGTGTACACTGTAAAAAAATTGACCCTTTTGCTGCATAATCACTCCCCCGTTTTTAAAGAATATCTCTCTCTTGACCCATGAATATTCTGCACGATAGGCCGAAGTAATCGTTTTCTATAAAGGCGGTGGATTGACGATGCAGCAAAAGGGCCAAATTTTTTACAGTGTACACTGTAAAAATTTTGATCCTTTTGTTGTATCGTCACTCCCCCGCTTTTATAGAATATCTCTCCTTTGACGCATGAGAATGCTCCATGATACATTGTTAAAAATTTGACCCATTTGCTGCAGCGTCACACAACAACTTTTATTGAATATGTCTTTATGACCAATAAGAATGCTCCGTAACACAGTGAAGTAATCGTTTTCTATAAAAGCGGTGGACTGATGATGCAGCAAAAGGCTCAAAGTTTTTATAGTGTAATTGGGACCAAAGCGTTTGTAAAAAGAAATATTTCCGAATCAAATGCTGTCACTCTCTTATAGAGGCAGCCAGATGTAGGTAATGAGTTTCAGATTACTCATCGAATACGCCACCGCTCATTTCCGATTACAGTGTCACTGTAAAAAATGTGACCCTTTTGCTGCATCGTCACTGCCCTGCTTTTGTAGAATATCTCTCTTTTGACCCATGAGAATACTTCGTAATTGGGTGAAGTAATCGTTTTCTATAAAAGCAATAGAGTGATGATATAGCAAAAGTATCAAATTTTTTACAGTGTAGGTTCCCTCGATATGAATATGACACATGTAGCACAGTATACCGGGTGATCCAGAAGTTCCGGGAGTTTTGAAATATTAATAATTAGAAAACTACATACAATAGGAAGAAGCGGTTTTCTGATAATTGCTCAGAAAAGCATGGGATTTTCGTTTATAATGGATTTTTAAAAAAATAAATAGTTAACATTTTTAGCAACAGGTGGCGCTAGTATACAACATCGAAAGTTTCATTACCATGCGTTATATAAGCAGATGAATTCATTGCGCAACATCTTTCCTGAGATTATTGATCAGATTTCTCTTTAAGGGTTCTTAATGTTCTAACTCTTTTTCGTAGGTTAAGGAAATTGCATTTAAGAGAAATTTCGATACAAAATTTATTGTGTAACTGCCAAGTTAAAAGATGGTTTCTTTGCATGACAAAGCTTTGCTAGTTAGGCAGTTTTACAGGAAGGATGAATCGGGAAGTTTAGCAAAGCGTTCTTATCGTACAATGCGTGGAATCAAAACCGGAAAAGGATCGATGGCAGTACAAACTTAAAGGTTATGATAAAAAGGTTTGAGGAAACAAGCTCATTGGAAGATCTTTCTCACATCGCTTCTCCTCTCACGACGATCCTGAGGACTACGTTAGGAGATACCCGTGTCCTGAGTTGCAATTTTCAGCACGAATGGCCTCCAAGATCTCCAGATCTTGCCCTTTATGAGTTTTGGTTGTGGGGTTACTTAAAGTCTCATGTGTACAGAGACTTCGCCAATATCATTGATCCAGCTGAAAGATTATACACCAGAGCATTTTAAAGATATCCCCTGAATTGTTTTTACCGCTGTGCAGACTGTTTACATCGTCTCTTAGCGGTACTTATAAGTTATGGGCGTCATACAGAAAAGTTGTAACCCTTGGTCATTGTTTCCTTATTTTGAATGAGCTGTATCATACCATAGCAAATTTTACTATCCCGTTCAGCGCCACCTGTTGGCAAAAAGTGTAACTAATATGGCATTTTTTTTTGTTACTAAAAAACGAAATCCCACAATTTTCTAAGAATTTATGTGAAAACCGTATCTTTCTATTGTTTATAATTTACTAATTATTAGCATTTTAAAACTCCCGGAACTTCTGGATCACCCGGTATAATTGGTTGAAACGATTCTGGACAAAAACGAGTCACCAAGCATCTTGTTGAGCGGGCAATTTTCGTCAACCTTGTTAACTTCTCATACGAGTACAATCTAATTCTTCCAGGAAATCATCATCATCAAATTCCATAATGAAAAAATGCCTGGCAATGCAATGCACTGTTAAAAATTTGCAACTTTTGCTGCATCATCACTCCATCGCTTTTATAGAATATCTTTACTTTTATCAATGAGAATCCTTCATAATGCATTTAACTAATCTTTTTCTATATAAGTGGTGAAGTGATGATACACTGTTAAAAATCTGCTGCATTTTGTTGCAACGCACTCCGCCGCTTGTATATAATGTCTCTACTGCGACTTTTGAGAATGCTCCTTAATACAGTCAAGTAACCGTTTTCTATACAAGCGCTGGAGTGCGTAGCAAAAAAATGCAGCAGATTTTTAACAGTGTACACTGTTAAAAATCTGCTGCATTTTGCTGCAACGCCCTCCACCACTTGTATATAATATCTCTATTCCAACCAATGAGAAAGCGCCATTTCACGGCCAAGTAACCGTTTTCTATACAAGCAGGGGAGTGCGTTGCAGCAAAATGCAGCAGATTTTTAACAGTGTACAGCAAAAGTTTCAAATTTTTAACAGTGTAGTTGGGACAAAAGCGTCTGTAAAAGAAATATTTGGGAATGAAATGCTGTCACTCTCTTATAGAGGCAGCCAGGTATCGGTTATGAGTTTCAGATTCCTCGTCGAATTGCCACTGCTCATTTCTGATGCCATTACTACCTGTATAGGTATTAGAGTGTTGCTCTTTATCGATTGAAGCATAGTGCGATTTTTGCTAAAATCTTTCTTTTTCCTTTTTCTGAGTGAAGGGGGAGTACTTTTGACTGACTACACTAGAAAAGCATTTTACTATACATTAATATATGAAGTCATTTTGCTCATATATGGAAGCACTATGTCGCGCTCTTATGTATAAGGACACTTTACTTGATGGATTGTCACCTTTTGAAAGCCACTTTCGATGACCGTAGGATTCGATGCAGACTAAGATTTCATAAATGCGGTAGCTTTTCGAAGTGGCAAATCTTGTCTGAAGAAGTTACCATACAAAAAAAATCTTAAGATTCACAACGATACTAACCGATATTGTAAGTGGTTTCAGAAAAGTTGACAATCAAACAGTGACAAGTAAACTGAATACATCAGAACTTAGCAAAGTGCGTACATTAATATTGCATTGCAAAGAGCTATCGTGTGCCAGTACACATAATTATGTATTACGGTATGCATAACTAAAAAGTAGGAAATAAAATAAGCTTTTTAAGAAAAAAATATCAACCGACTTCAAAAAAGCGCTAAAAAGAATTAAATAATTCTTTAAAGTTCTCTAAGGCCAAAACGTTATCCAATAAGCACACATCGGATATTAGATACCGGCATAAAAAACGGTTAAATTTAATATGTATAATTTAATGTCCACCAAACATAGATTTTAGAGATAATATTATTTTACAAGAGATGAATTGACATATTTATGATTTATTTTATGAATATATACATATAAAAAGTAATGAATTACTTTTTGAAGTTGGTGCCAAACTCTATTTGATGTATATTAAGAATTGTAGCTAAATTATACCTAGTGCCATAATTAAAATGGGGATAATCATTATCGATTGTGATTGTTTGGCACCAACTTAAAAACGTAATTCATTACTTTTTATATGTATATATTCATAAAATAAATCATAAATATGTCAATTCATCTCTTGTAAAATAATATTATCTCTAAAATCTATGTTTGGTGGACATTAAATTATACATATTAAATTTAACCGTTTTTTATGCCGGTATCTAATATCCGATGTGTGCTTATTGGATAACGTTTTGGCCTTAGAGAACTTTAAAGAATTATTTAATTCTTTTTAGCGCTTTTTTGAAGTCGGTTGATATTTTTTTCTTAAAAAGCTTATTTTATTACGTAACATGTATGCATGCATGTATCTGCAAAAAATGCTTTAAAAATAAGTAAAAAAAATCTAATTAAATTTACTATGACAGATTTAGAACCCTTATCTCTGAAAACCTAGCAGAAAAACGAGTGAAGATTTTTCTTTTTTCTTTTTACTTATTTAATTACAACTTTTATCTTCAGCGCACAGATTTCGTAAAATATTTTAATGCTCAACTAGGAAAGCTTCATTATCGTCAACTCTAAAAAACTTTGAATTTACTGGGAACAAAAGAAACATTATTCTCTTAGCTTAATATGTTTTTCCCATAAATTACTTTTTCAATTCAAATTGTTTGATTCCTACGAAATTTCTGAAACAGCAATACAGAGTTTCTTTCCATCAACCCCTTAGCTGGTTAATTATTTTTTGTTCAATAAATTGAATATAGCGGATTGACAACGCTATTATTAGGATGAGCGAAGCGAATCCTCTACTAGGCCACTCACATGACATTTTGTCGTACGCTTTACAAAAAAAAAAAACTATACAGTATTTTGACTTGAAATTAAACACAAATATAAATTATAATCTGTAGATTTGCAGAATATTATTTTTTTACAGAAATATTTTTGAAAAAATTATTAATTTAATTAATTAATTTTACATGTTTTTCCATTACGAACGCATTTTTTCAAATAAAAAGTGAAACACGTACCTTTTCAGAAGAAAAATTTGAATCATGGGGTCAGTAATTATAGCTAGAATCATCATTAAATAAATAAATAAATAAAATATATTTTCATTATTCTGACAAAATATTTCAAAAACTGTTTTCAGATTTTCAAACTATGCTCATTTTTTTTAAAGCTATGTATAGTTTCATGATTTCTTTTATAAAATTTATAAAATACTTTTTATTAGAAAAATGATAGCATATTTTTAATGAATTAAAATTTGTGAAAATTCTCTTATTAACATTCAATTATAAAAGTATTTTTCTGTGTTAAAAATTTAATTACACAGTTTATTCTTATTTTGTGAAATCATTTAAGCAGATGATATTTATGAATTTTAAAAGAATTAAATTATGTTTTTGAGAAGTGGCAATAAAAGAATTGTAAACAAATAAAATTAATTAATATTTTGTATAATTCGAAAATATTTTTATTTATACCAGTCTTATATCATAAATAAACAATCTGAGGAAATTCTTAGTAATTTGGTTGAAATACAAAATTAAAATGCGCCGAAACATAAAATTACATTTTTGCTTAATAAAGATGCAAAAGTAATTTAAAAATATATTATTACTTTCAAATATTTATCTTATAACATAATACTTCGCGAATCCAAACAAAGCATGGCTTTTGCTAGTTATAAAATAATAATAGCAAAATTTAGTCTAAACATTTACGCCTTTCAATAGTATGAAAATTTTCTTAAAAATAATAAAAAGTTTTAAATGATGCAATAAGTAAATTCGTCTCGGCCGAACGGCGTTCGGGTAAACCAATTAAGGCAGGGCATGAAATTTCAGCTTAAAAGGTACTCGCCAGACTAAAATTTTTACTCGCCATTATTTTACATTCACCAGACAACACCGACTCCCACAACTGCGCAGAAAATGAAATATTTATGGCAAATCATATATATTATAAAGCAGAAGTTCTGAAACTTCCAAACGGGTGTTTTCAAAAACTACCCGATGGATCTTTTTGTAGATTATATCATTCGATAGGAAATATTTTTGCGAAGGTTTATGATACAAATATACAGGGATAACTCTGATTTTTCGTACTAAATTTCGTATTTTTTGGTTATTTTTGACAAAAGGGTTGCCAGTAGCTATTTTTTGGCAAAAATTATTATTACTAAAAAAACTGAAATGACTATATTTATTGGGCAGTAATATAAATATCTATCAATAAAAGCAGAAAATAAATACTAATGGTAATTTGAAAAAATAAAAATAAAAACTGCTTAAATGAGGTAAAATATTAAAAAATATATATGTAACTTAAAAATGAAAGAAATATTTGTAATGCTTAAAAAATAACTCATCGTGAAATATTACAATTGATACAACAATTGGCGCCATATCGCTTGCTTTTAAAAATTGATTTTCCGCATCATATGTTTTACAGTAGAAAAAAACAGATCTGATTATAAAAGTAACTGTAAATTGTGAGTTATATATTTGTTTCTTTGTGATTTTTATTTTGCTTTTGTCGACAAAGATGCAAGCCAAAAATGCATATGTCTGACATTAGGTTGTTGATGATGGCAATAATGTTTTTTCAAGTGAAGCTAATTTTTGGAGTATATTTTAATATTTAATTATAAATTATATATATATAACAGTTTATACGTATATTAAAAATTGGAATCAAACAGTTACGCTTTAGCTTTAGTGTGAATTTCCGTGTCACGTATATATATTGTAAATTAATGTCATACTTTTTCAAAAGTTTTCCTCCGTAATTTTGAAGAATTCGATCAACGAATATAACCCTTTCTTAGCAAATATTTTTTATTGTTTATTTATTTTTTCTTGCGCCATTTCGTCAATTTCACATACAGAAAAATCACAGTTTTAAAATTTAGAAACTGAAGAAGGAATAATGCAATTCAAAGTACGTTTATGCAATTATGCGTTATTATTATTGATAAATTCAACATTTTCAAATAAAAAATGCCTTCTGTAAAAAAAATTACAAGTTTTTTTTTTTTTAATTAGCCATTTTTTCTTCGATTTTCTTCATAATTCCCCTGTGTTAGGTAGTATTTAAAATCATATTGGACTAATTTTCGATAATTGAGTGTCGCCAAATGGCAATTTATTATAGTATTGGAAATTTTTTTTGCACAGATATCATATGCGCACCGAGGCAATTAATGGACTCTAAATTGATATTATATTGCCTGACATGCCAACCCGACTATTGGTATTTATTTATTATTAAATTGTTTATTTACTTCCATCCTCTTCTTTAACATTATGTAAATTGCTTTGTTCCATACTTATTAAAGTAATATCCCGTTGACCATAAAACTTTCGCCAAATTATAAGATGAAATGCCAGTAATGGATGATCGTGAATGTCACATTCAATGATAGTAATTAAGATACACGTGTTTAAAATGTCATTAAGGGATTTTTATTTCGATTTTTTTTTTATTAAAATTCTACTAAGTTTTTTGTTTTTTCGTTATTTATAATAAAATTTATATCAATATATATAATTTGGCTATTAGTTTGGCGATTTGTGTAATTTGGCGAAATTGGTCGACGGGATAACCAAGTAGTGCCCTTATTAAATAAACTTATTACATAATTAAACTTTTACTAATTGCTATTATTACTCTGGATGCTATTTGATTTAATGCTTGATGTTATTTTAAAAAATTATCGAAATGGTTATTTTTTAATTATTTGTTAACTTTTTTTGTTTATATTATTGCAAACATTTTTCCATTTTTATACACGCATCACCTTGGCCCGATTTTTTTATGATGCCAATTTAGAGAACACTGCGTTTTCAAATACAGATCAAGGTAGATAGGAAACTACAGTAGACCTGCCAGAAGAGGTCATTTATTAAAAAATGTAATGTAACATGTACGGATATTGTATGTAGGCTACCAGAACTACATATATTGCAAGTTCAGATGTCGGGAGTTTAAGAATTAAGAAATGATAATGTACGATCCAAAAGTTAATAGAGTTTGATAATCAATCTCATAATCATTGGAATGCCCTCTAATGTAATTAGTGTGATTACTCGAGAGCATTTTGATTCCTGTCGTCATAACGGTCTCATTTTCATACGAAACTCCACTATAATTGATAAAATAAAAGATATGGTGCTTAATTTTCCAAATTTTCTCGGAGGCATACAATAGTACATTATTGTAAAGGCGTTGGCTTCGTTTTCAGCAATGCGGAAGGACATTCCAGGATGGTTTATACTGCTTTAAAATAAAAATTTTAAATCAACATTTTGTTTGACTCAAGGTTAGTTTGGAAATATGGTCCGGCGCAGCGGGCATAGCCTGCTAGTTTAATTTAAATCGACGATTGTTAGAAGGAGATGTCTGTTAAATTCAGAATATTTCACATTTATGAAAATATAAAAAATAAAATAAAAATATTAACACATGTAGTATGAAAAACTTTCTGTTGAACGAAAACAAAAATGCAAAACAAATACCATCGCTTCATTTTGAAATACTTCCGTGCATCGTTGTGCATAGTTTGATTCGAAGCACAACATTTTAAAAGACGAAACTTACTCGCCAACCTTAAATATTTGCTCGTCAGTGGCGAGCTGGCGAGTGGAAATTTCGCGCCCTGAGTTAAGGGGTTAAGGGTGTTCTTAAATCAAAAAGGGCAACTTTGTAACACATGCTTTATTTTATTTTTGTTCGGAAATGCATGAAAATAGCAGGTATTATTACTGAGAAACTGTTTAATTGCATTCAATGTTCAGTTTTTTAAAAAACACAATAGATTTTTCATAACAATCTTTCAAAGGTGACACTTTTGAGCACATTTTCCGACGAAAGCTGAAATACCGCTCGAAAAGTATGAGAAAAACGGGTGATCTCGTGATCGAAATAGCTTAGAACTGGATAGGTAATTTATTTATCATAAAATGGAAAAATAAGTTCGATTCGAAATCGTATCCATAGTCAAGCATTCTAATTTTATATCTTTCTGTTAAAAAATGAATTTGTAAATGTGTCAAAACGTTTTCCGCTTGTTGAGCGGAGCAGTTGAGAACACCCTTAAGGGATTCTGGTGATTTTATTCGTTTTAGCACCAGAAATTTCGTAAAGTACTGGCTACTATGTTTGAAGATATATATATATATATATATATATATATATATATATATATTCGTTAATAGGGAACATTTTTAAATAATTTTTATTTATCGAGTTAAAATTTAGAAATCTTTTGTATAACCACATTATTTGTTAACGAAATTACATGATAAAACGTCTCATAAATTAAATAATAAATACAAATTAAAAATTATTAAAAAAGTGAGGCAATCAAGAATCTTTATAACTGGAAATTTAATTTGTAGATTTTATTTTTTTATTTAAATAAAAAAAATTATAAGCTTTAATTTTGATTCAGCATTTTAAAAATTATTAATTTAAATAAATTTTAAAAATACTTAAATCAAAATGTTGCATAAAAATGATGTAACCTAAAAAAAGGTCATATTTTAAAAAGTTTTTTTTTTTAATTTTTTTGAATCAGAATTAAAGTAGAATAATTGAAAAAGACATATTCCAAATTTGTACCATTTATCTTTAATGGCCCTTGACTAATAACAATTTCAATAGAAAAAAAATTGTGGGAAAAAAATCTATCCTGCAGGAAAATACATTTTCATAAGAAGTCTATCCATAACAATAATTGCTTGAAAGCTATATTTTGAAAACAAGCCAAAGCATAAAAAATAATATTTCTTGTTCCAATTAAGGCAGAAGCGTAATATTCAAACGTCATTTTAATCAGAAAAGAACAAACAAATATTTAATGCAATAAAATGCTTTTTAAATTTTGCATATCTTGTGTCCTGGACCCCTTTAAATATAACACTACCAAAATTCTGTAAAATGATCCTTCCTTGCAAGTCCTTGTACGAACTCTTAACACCTTAACTGGTTTGTTCGAACGCTGTTTGGGCAAAACGAATTTGGTTATTTCAGCTTTTTGACACCACCGTTATTTTTAAGAACATTTTCATACTATTGAAAGGCGGAAATGTTTAGACTAAATTTTACAAATATTTTATTTAATTAATAGTGGTGTTAGTCCGCTATTTTCAATTTATTGACCGAAAAAAAAAAACAGTTAAGGGGCTAAATCCGCATGCCTTATTTATCTGTCATTAAATAAGGGTCATTAAATTGAAAACTTTAAGTTATTTAAATATTTTATAGAATTTAAATTTATTATAATAGCCTTTTATTATAAAAGCAAAATTCTACTAAACTATTATTGGTGCCGTTTGCATGTTTGGAATTAAAATTGAGTATCCCAGACCGGCCACAGTGTGCAGGAAATGGTTAAGGAACATAACATAAAAAGTTTTTCGATGCGAGCAGTAACATCAGAATAAGTTGGATATTGCAGAGTCGTAATATTAGAGTAAATTAGAGTCGAGATATTAGAGCAAAAGTCGTAAGTTCTTACTATAACGAAGTCTTAAAAATATTCTGATCTTGATGTAATAATATACATTATAATACCCAAAATCTTTTGTGTGTCCCTGTAAATATTATCTGATTTCTATTATACAGGAAGTAAGTTATAATTAAGATAATGGATTTCATGTTAGCATTCGAAAGATTGACTACAGCATTCTGGTAAACCAACGGTTAGATATTGAGTGAACTATTCTTATGTTTACTAGAGAGTAAATTAAAGTTGTATTCAGAGTAGTAATACGTTTGTTAGAATTGTTCAGTGTACTAAAGCAAGACCGGTTGCCAATGAAAATAAAATTGAGTACTAACTCTTCTATCCACTATTTTAATTTAATTTTAGATTAATTTTAAACACTGATGATGAAGACTTAGAGCCATCAAAATAGCTATATACATTAATACATACTAATATTGTTGTTTTTCTTTCTTAACACTAGAACCGCCGGGTATTTTACTTAAGTTTTACAAAAAGTGTTTCTCACCAGATTTTTAATTTTAAACTGTTTAACAGATTTAATTAGATATATATTTTTTTTGTACTGCATATATTTAACATATCTTATGAAGAATATTCTGGTTCGAATCGACGACTATGAATCTGGCAGGGGTCATTTTGACCCCCTAATGGCGGTTCTAGTGTTAATACATTGGCACAAACTACAATCCGCTTCCCCCATTTTATATGTTTTAACCCTTTCAAAGGAAGGCATTTTTTCTTCAAAAATGTTTACATAACTAATTCAAACCGTACATTACGAACAAATTTACCGGGTGTCCCAAAAATGACTGGTGGATTTTAAAATTCAATAATTTGCAAACGGTGACAGCTATTTAAACATTTTTTGCAGGAGGGTTATGTATAATGTCAGGAGTTTTTTTACCGTAATTTTTTATTTTAGTTCGCATCTCAAACAATAGGTGGCGCTGAAGGCGATTGAAGGCTAGGTCGATATTTCACTCAGCACTGATCACCTGGCCTTCTATTGTTTGAGATCGCCGTCTATTGTTTGAGATTCGAACTAAAATTACGGTAAAAAAACTCCTGACATTATACATAATCCTCCTGTAAAAATATTTTAAATAGCTGTCACCGTTTGCAAGTTATTGAATTTTAAAATCCATTAGTCATTTTTGGGACACCCGGTATCTGATAATAATGAAAGACTCCTTTTCACGTTTATTATGAGATCAAATTTGTACTAAAAATTACTGGTGTTACTAGACATTGTGGGCAGTAAAATTAACCGTTTGCCCCGGAAAGAGTTAACTGTTGTTTTTAGGTGCGTTCGTAATTATGTAAATACGTAGCACCTATAGTTTTCGTTCAGTCCGTCCGTCTGTCTGTCTGTTCGTCTGTCTGTCCGCATATAATAACGCAAAAACTACCCAACCGAATCTTTTGAAATTTAAAATATATAATTATTACATAATTTAGTCGAGTCATTTCAAATTTTATGAGAATCGGATGGATAGATCAATTACAGGGACGATCAAAAGTATTCCGTTACATTACGGTCAATAGGGAAAAATGTTGCAAATGCATTTTAATCGTTTGAAATTTAAATTACATACTTATTGCATAATTTTGTCAAGTCATTTAATTTTTTTGAAAATAGGATGCATAGATCAAATACAGGGACAATCAAAAGTACTCCGTTACATTACAGTCAATGGAAAAAAAATGTTTAAAATGCATTTTAATAACATTACACTCATTTGAACATAATGATATTGATTTGCATCATAAAGTACATATTATAATATAGATTTTGCATAACCAGTTGTGCAAAGAACTTTTGTTATTGATTTACAAGGCCACACAAAGGTATTTCATAACATAATGAGTAAAGAGAGAACATTGTTTGTTGCGCATTTTAATTGTAATTAACTATTTACAATTTTATGGGATTGATATTTTTAAAACTTCGTTATCGTATGAACGCACCTTATTTGCTACGCTTCATGTCCAATTTCAAACTTGTTGTTTTGGTATGAACCTCTTTTCTCGTTTTCTTTTGAAATTTAGTGTTAAGCTTCTTGGTGATTGTCTTATGTAGGTGGCCGGGTCAAACACTCAATTTGACAGGCGTAAAAAACTGGATGTTGGTATCTTCATTTTATATCTTCATTCGTTATTGTACGAACGCACCTCATTTGCTAGGTTTCAATTGCAATTTCCAACTTGTTTTATTTTCAGATGAACATGGTAGCATTCATACTATCAGCTCTGTTCCTTATTTCGTGTATTTTTTATTCTCATATTCCGTACTTACACCTGAAATTTAAAATAATTTTTTGATAGATTTAGTAATAGACATTTCTTTATCATGTAAAGAAGTTTGCTACTTAAATTTTCTGGTATGAAATCCGCATCTTCCATAAACACACATTCGTGGGTACATTCTGACACAGGTGGTACAGAGTTCCCCCTATACATTTTTAACCATTTATTTTCGTTCTAACTGTTATTTAAACAGTTTCGCTTGAACGATAATTTTTAGTGGAAAGTCGATGCGGTTATAAATTTTATTGAATTTATAGAAATTTTACTCTGTATATTTTGTGGTGCGAGTCTTATAAAAAATCTTTCGTCTTAAAAATAAATAAATAAGTCTATTAAAATATTTCGAAGATAAGTTTTTTTTTTTAGTTCTTATTCAGTTTTGTAATTAAAAAAAAAGACAGAGAGAAAAAACGACATGTAAGCAATTTACAATTCAATCCAAGTTTCAATACATGGGGAATTTCCGAGTACTTAATAAGTATCATATTGTAAACGATACTCGTTGCTTTGGAAAAATACATAATAATGCTAAAAAAAATTTAAAATGATTAATTTGTAAAAATGAAATATATATATTTTTTTATTTCATTTCAAGCATATTGTGATGAGTACGTATACATTTCCCTCCAACTTTCCAAAAATTTCATTTTATAATTATGCAGTCTTCCTTTCTCACCACTATTTGTGAATGTTCTGCGTTTAATAATAATTGCAGAACCCTTAATTGTTTGTGGACGATTGACATATATACGTGCCGCTAAAAACTTGAGAATCCTTACTTATCCCCACCAGTAAAATTTTACTGTAAATTTTCCATATTTAATCTGAACATTTTCTCGAATTTGTAAGACATATACAGTGTCTCACAAAAGTGATGGGACACTTGTGCTTTATAAAAAGAAACGACAATAAAATAAATAAAAAAAATGTGCAAAATTTTTTTGGGTGTGTTTCATATTTAAAGTTAGTAACAATTATTATATAACATACATTTTGTCAAAATATTAAAACATTAATTTAGTAAAAATACAATCGTTCAGAACGGAGCAAAAAATGGCTCACGTAAGTGATGGGACACTTACTTTTCCATCAAATATTTATCCAAAAATTTTACTTTTAAAAAGTTTTTAATATTTTGTTGGATTTCCTTTTACTTTTAAAACATGATTTAATCTTTTTGGGATGGATTCGACTAATTTTTTTGTGATTTCTGGAGTGATTTTACCCCATTCTTCTTGAAGCACCGATTTTAGATGTTGTTTTGAAGAAATGGTGTGTTTGCGAATTCTTGATTCCAATTCTTGCCAAATATTCTCTATGGGATTTAAGTCTGGAGATTGTGGTGGTGTTTTTATTGTTTCAGGACAGTTATATAGCAGCCAGAGTCTAACGTTCAGAGCAGTGTGCTTGGGGTCATTGTCCTGGTAGAATTTAAAATCGTTATGAAGGTTCAATTTTCGTGCTGAAGATTTCAAATTTTGCTTTAAAATATCAATATACTTGTACTGATCCATTATACTGTCAATAAAAACAAGATTACCAACTCCAGCGGACGACATACACTCCCATACCATAACTCCTCCTCCACCATGTTTTACTGTTGGTACCAAGTTCTGTTTGCAAAATTTTTCCCTGGGTTTTCTCCACACCAAGATTCTACCGTCAGAACCAAATATATTAAATTTACTCTCATCAGCAAATATAACTTTATTCCAGTAATCAGAATTCTTATTTATGTTGGATTTTGCGAAAGCTAGTCTGAGTTTTCTATTCTTTTCACTTACGAAGAATTTTTTCCTGGCTACTCTACCGTGATATCCAGCAGATCGAATTACCCTTCTAATAGTCTCAGGATTAACAATTATTCCATATAATGCTTGTAAATCAACAGCAACTTTTGAAGCACTATTTCTTGGATTTTTTTTAATATTTCGAACGATAATTCGCTTTATTCCATTGGATAGCTTTGATGGTCGGCCAGGTCTTCTTTTATCCTGAATCATATGATTCTTTTTATATCGTTTAATGACACTAAAAACTGTTGAACGACTCAAGTTAACTGTTTCAGCAGTTTTTCTAATAGATTTTCCACGTTCAATATGCAAATTAATAACTAATTTTCGAATTTCAGGCGAAGTTTCTTTTCGTTTAGCATTCATGGCTACACAGAGCTAAAAAAACACAAAAATTCCAAAACAAACTGGAGAAAAATACAGCAGACGATTTTATAAATTATTGCCAATTGCTTTTAAGTAAAAATAAAACCCCAAAAAATATTTTTATTGCTTATTTCAGACGATTTTTGTTGCATATATAATGGTCATCACTTATGTGAGCTATTTTTTGCTCCGTTCTAAACATTTGTATTTTTATTAAATTATTTTTTAATATTTTGACAAAATGTATGTTATGTAATAATCTTTACAAAATTTAAGTATGAAACACACCCACAAAAAAATGTGTAAATGTTTTTACTTTCTTCTATCTTTACAAGAAGAAAGTATTGGATTCATGAAAATTTTTGACTTCCGGTTTTCGACGGATTTATACGTTTTAGAAGGTCCTGAACACGTTTTGATTATTTTTAGAAAATGTCTGTCTGTGAGTCTGTCCGTCTGTCTGTCTGTCTGTATGTATGTGACAAAAAATTTGTGGGCGCTCTATCTCAAGAACTAATGCTCAAAATTTAATAAAATTTTATTTTCAGTTAGACCTTGATATGACCTATTGGTTTTTGGTGAAAATTGGCCAGCAGGTGGCGCTGCTATACTACGTTTTTCATGATTTTCAAGATTGCTATATCTCAAGATTTAATGCACAGAATTTCACCAAACTTCAGATTCTGTGACCCCTTGATATACATAGACGCTGATTAAGTTTTGGTGTAAATTGGCCAGCAGGTGGCGCTGTTAGGCCATATTTTTCATGATGTTCATGATAGCTGTACCTCAAAAACTATCGCACAGAATTTCACCAAACTTCAGATTCTGCGATACCTTGAGATACATAGCCGCTGATAAGGTTTTGGTGTGAGCTGCCGTATAGGTGGCGCTGCTATGCTATATTTTGCACGATTTTTGCGATAGCTATATCGCAAGAACTCATGCAGAGAACTTTATCAAATGTTAGATTCTGTTACACTAGAATATATAACATAATTAGACGCTGATTACATTTTGGTATTAACCTTGCAACAGGTGGTGCAGCTATGCTGCATTTTGCACGATTTTCCCGATAGCTATATCTCAACAACCAATGCACAGAATTTCATCAAACTTCAGATTTCGTTACAAAATGACATATAACATAACTACACGATGATTACGTTTTGTTATAAATCCTTCAACTGATGCTGCTGCTGTGCTATATTTTATATGTTTTTTTTTTAAACTAGCTATACCTCAAGAACTAATGCACAGAATTTAATCAAACTTCAGATTCTTTAACACCATAACATAATTAGACGCTTTTTTACGTTTTGACATAAATTTTCCAAGATATGGTGTTTCTGTGCTACGTTTAGCAAATTTTTTGTTATAACTATATCTCAAGAAGTAATGGACGAAATTCCATCAAATTTCAGATTCTGTTAGGTCTTGACATAAATAGATGCTTATTAGGTTTTAGTATAAATTACCCAACATGAGGCACTACTAAGCTCATTTTCTCAGAATATTAATTAAATTTTGCGTTTTAGGCTTTTCGAATACCAGAATCTCATTAGGCTAGGTCAAATGTTCGAGGAAATTCGATAGTGGGTAACTTTGGGTCACCACATTTTTTTTTAAATATTAAAATGTACTTATGAGATAGAAGAAAGTTTTGGGATTGACACATCCAACTAGTTTTAATTTATTTGATTAGTTTCCTTTTGTAAAGCACAAGTGTCCCATCACTTATGTGGGACACTGTATTTCTGTTTTTAAAAACCGGTGACAAAACATTAAAAATTTCGGAAAATGCTCCCACCGCGAAGGGGTGAAGTGACAAAATACTTTCAAATTCTAATATTTTTTTTTCCTTAAAAGTAATTTGATTAATAATAATATTTGATTAATAATCATCGTAAGGTTGTTAAAATTTCTCTTAAATCTACATTGATTTATCTCAATGCTTGGCTAATATTATACTAATCAGTGTATGATTGTTAATTTTTTTTTCAATACCACATTGTTTTTTAGCTTACTGGCTATCATAGCCTGAGAGCTTATGTGCCCGCCCGTTCTGTATGTATGTTCGTACGTAACGCGGTAACGCATGATAAAAATATCCGATCCACTTGAAATTTTGTATATAGGTATATCCTGACAAGGCGCTTCCCTGATTAGTTTTTGGAGATCATTCGATATGTATAAAAGGGGGAACAGGGGGCTCATGCCCCTCCCCTTAATAGAAATAAGTAGGTTTTTATGCAGAATTAAGTTTTCGTTCAAAATTTAGATATAGGATCATTCCAATGAGGCAATTCCGTGACTGTTATTAGGTATTCATTGAATAAGTATAATAAATGGGGAACGGGGGTTCTAATGCCCCTCCCCTTAATTTATATAAATGGGTTTTTCAAGCAGAATTATCAGTTTTCGTTCAAATCTCTGAATAGTTTTGGAAGTTTAATGGTTAAGTATAAAAGAGGGGGATATCTCCTCTTAAATTATATAAATGCTAAATGGGGTTTTATTAAGAATTATCCGATTTGCTGTGAATTTTGGATATAGATTTTTTATATGATAAAGTATGTCCTTGGTAATTTAGGAGGTTCAATGATTAAGTATAAAAAAGGGGAAAGGGGAGAGCTGTTTCCCCTTCTTATTTTTTTTTTTTTTTTTTTTTCGAACGGAATTAACCCTAGAAATTATCAGGCTGTAATGTACAATTAATATGCGTAGCTTGTGAGATCAATGCCATCAGTTTAACTGGGCAATATTCTTTTTATTTAATGTTTGGTTAATATTACAGAAAGCGGTATGAGTATTAAAATGCATGGAAATGTTAAGGTATTTTGTACCATTTCATAACATGGTTGCGATAAGATTACTAATGAAAAAAAGCACATTGAATAGAGGTGGAATAGGAGCGTGTAAACGAGAAATGAAGGTACTCCGAAATGAATAAAAAGAATATTGCCCAGTTAAACTGATGGCATTGAGTTCACAGGCTACGCATACTAATTGTACATTACAGCCTTATATTTTCAAGGGTTAATTCCGTTCGAAAAAAATATTAAGGAGGGGGGGATCAGCTCTCCCTTTCCTCTTTTTATACTTAATCATTGAACCCTCTAAACTGATCAGGGACATGCTTTATCATATAAAAAATCCATATCCAATATTTAGAGCAAATCGGAAAATTCTTAATTAAAAACCCATTTATATAATTTAAGAAGAATTATCCTTCTCTTTTATATATTTAACCATTAAACTTCCAAAACTATTCAGAGATTTGAATGAAATCTGTCAATTCTGCTTGAAAATCTCATTTATATAAATTAAGGGGAGGGGCATTAGAACCCCCATTTCCCCTGTTTATATTTATCCAATGAACACCTAATACCAATCACGGAAGCGCTTCATCAGAATGATCGTATGTGTAAATTTTGAACAAAAACTAATATTTCTGCATGAAAAAGCCATTCATATCAATTAAAGGGAGGGGCACGAGCCCCCCGTTCCCCCTCTTACACATATCGGATGAACTCCAAAAACTAAACAGGGAAGCGTCTTATCACGATATACCTATATACAAAATATCAAGTGGATGGGATATTTTTATCATGAGTTATCGCGTTACGTGCGTACGAATGTACGCACATATATACAGAACGGGCAGGCACATAAGCTCTCAAGCTATGAAAGCCTGTGTGCTAAAAACCAAAGAAAGGGGTACGAGAAAGTAAAAAGGTTCAATGATACCAGATGGGCTTTTTTTTTTTTTTAACAAAGTTGTATTTATTTATAAGGCTAGTTTCAAACAATAGGTGGCGCTGACGGCGATTGAAGGCCAGGTGATCAGTGCTGAGTGAAGTCCTCCAAGTTACCTGTGAATTATACCTCTGGAGGTGCCTTGCCAGGTGAAGGTCTCGTCATCTGATCAAGGCTCTAAATTACGAGACCATCTTGCGAAGCCAATTGCAGTTCAAACATCAGGATGTACCATTAATTAACAAGCGAAACAAAGTAAGCTCAACGACAAGCAATTACTGCAGAAATGATGGCATGCGAAGCAAAGTTTATTGCCACTACGTGGCAATTAGGCGGTCTTCCACCCTGATACTAGGTATCTAACCCGTTAAGCCGAGAAAACTCGGCAGGTAGGGGCCTGGTCATCGGTTAGAAAGAAAGAAAGAAAGGGTCGACCTGGCCTTCAATCGCCGTCAGCGCCACCTATTGATTTAAATTCAAACTAAAATAAAAAATTACGGTTAAAAAAAACTCCTGACATTATTCATAACCCTCCTGCAAAAAATTTTTAAATAGCTGTCACCGTTTGCAAGTTATTGAATTTTAAAATCCATCAGTCATTTTTGGGACACCCGGTATATGTTTACGAACGCACCAGAAAGGGAAACGTGATACGAATGTAGATACAAAATATAAGTGGCAAGATATTTTTTGCAAGAAACGGAGAAGAAAGAATGAATTTCGAAGTAACATTTTTAAACCCTTTCATGGGCAAATTATTATATCACCGTAATGTCTACTTCAAACCGGAGTCTATCTAAAACTGTATTGTAATAAAAAAAAAAAGAAAGAAAATTTTATGACTTATTTTCACCAAAGTTAGAAAAGTAAATAAAAAAAATTTTCTGATGTGAATCTTCACTAATATTATGTGGGATATAATATACCCTACCTGTCTTCAAAGGGTAAAAGCGATTTCAGATAACAAAAATTCAAAACAATTTTGAAATATTTGTGATTTAAATAAATCTATTTAGACTTAAGTAATTTTTTTTCTGTAATACTCAATCAAAATCATGAATTTATAAGCAATTTACTTGAAAATTGAATATGCAGTTTTAAATCTTTTTTTTTTCTTACTGGTGTTATAAACATAACATTTTGTATACTTTTTTTTGTGTAACATTCATAATGTCTGTTTAAAGAAATAAAAACGTTGAAAAACAATTCTTAAACTCCGTGATAATTACATGTCAAAAACATTTGTTTTTCGATTTTGCATATCTTTTTTTTCTCGCTACGATTCTTTAAATTGATTTAAGAAATGAGTAAGTCACATTTTTAAGATTGTTTTTCATTTTCTTCAAAGAATCATAATTAAGAATTCAAAAGCGAATAGTAGGGTAACATCCCCAGTAATTGGCACATTAAGAATTTGTCTTTAAACTTACTTTTGTTTTCATTACCAAGAAATAAAATATTTACTTGCAAATACTTTTAAATCAAAGAGTGCATATCTGTGCATCTATTTGCCCACTAAAAGCAAAAATATTTGAAAAAGTATTTTTATAAAAATATATTTATAAAAAGTTGCTGTAATCACCAGTAATTGGCACCTTGGCTTTTACTTAATTAAAGTAACCCTTTTTAACTAAACAAAGCTGTTGTCAATTAAATTTTAAGGTATATTATAAATCACACAATAATAAATTGAAATGCATGCCTTTCTTAAGCCAGAAAAGAAGCAATTGCAACAAAAATGGCTAATTTCATTCAAGCCATAATTGTCTCTCTTCCCAAAGCACTATTGTCATCTAGTAGCACAAATCAAAGTTATAATCTTTAAAATAAATGAGCCTATAACTGGTATATAGTCTTGCATTTTTAAAAGACTGGATATAAATTTTATTTTAGGACATTTTTGTGGGATATGCCAATCACTGGTGCTTGCCAATTACTGGGGATGTTATCCTACGAAGAAATTTTTTGGTAAAAAACCGACTAGTTTTTAAAAACAGAATGAAAAATTTACGGATGAGATAACAAAATATAGAAAAGAATATTATAAATGAAAACATGATACAAATGTAGATACAAACAATAGTTTAAAATCTTTAACCCTTTGCGGCGCAAGACAAATTCATTGTTTAACTATTGAAATTAAGGACTGACACCGGAATTTGAAAACAACTTTATTTGTAAATAAGACAAAGCTATATTTCACGAATTCAATAAACCGTAATTTTTTTCAACGAAATTCCGGGGCCAATGTGGCGTTTGATAATTAAAACTTAGTGGTATATATATGAAACCACCGGGCCACAAAGGGTTAAATCCCGACGTCTATAACAGTGAGTTATCATTGCTTTTTAAGATTATTTTTCGAAAAAAAAGAAACGATTGAAAGATTTTTTAACTCTCATTGATTTGAAGTAATTTTAGATGTGTTATAGAAATTTTGCATAATCATAAATTCAAGAAACTTCTGAAATCTTTCTGATTGAAATCATTCCTTTAGATTCAAGCAATGTTGGTTTCTATAACGATGAAACCTATTCACAATTTTCGAACTAGAAATTTTAATAAGGCAATTTTCCAGCTTTTTTTCCACAAAAGTTAAGCACAAACTTTTGATAAAAAAATTGAATCATGCATAGTAAAATAAAGTGTAAAAATTTTTAGCAACGGTAAAAGCGAATAATGAACAAACTTAATCCCTTAACCCTCCCTGGCACAGAGCACATTCATTGGTTAATTGTTAATCCTTTAAGGGCCAAACAATTATATTTTTGTAATTTCAAATTCTCACCGGTGTCTTAAAAATTTTTGCTGCAAAATAAGGAAAAACTGTTTTAGCACTTTTATCCGCCAAAATTAGAAAATAAAAATTTAGTATTTTTTTCTGATGCATATCTTTGTAAATCATTGTGGGATGTAATACATCCCACTGCCCCTCAAGAACTTAATTGGTTAAAGTCAATTCACAACTCACCAATCGGTTCAGCATTAACCCTTTAACGATCGAAGCTTTTTCATTGCTAAGATGTTGAAATAAATGATTGACACCGGTAATGGCGAACAAATATATTTGAAAATAAAGTGATTTTTCGCATACATAATAAAATAGATATTTTTAGTTAAAAATTCCGGTGTCAGTGTTGCATATCCGAATTAAAATTTTGTGGTTTCGTAGAAAAACCAATGAACATTAAAGGGTGAAGAGTTTGATGTTTTATTTTGTAATTAAGAAATTTCGAATTGATACCGGAAATTCCAAATGATCTTCTCTTTATATAATCACCACATGTATTTGTATAATTATAAAAAAAAAATCACTAATTGTAATCTCAATAAAAAAAATTCGAAATTTCAAAATAAAAATATAAGTCCAAGTGGCAACCATTTTCGCACATGGATAGCTTCTCTTAGTGTCTTGTCTTTTCCTAACTCTTTGAGGTGCAAAATACTTCTATTTTTTTAAAGCTGAAATGATAGATTGACCTAAGAATTTAAAAGCAATTTTATTTCAAAATAGATCAAAGCATTTCTATACGCTCTTGATAGAATTAAAATTGTCATTTCAAAATGGTGGTGTCACTGTGGTATATATTTTATTTCACCACCCTTCAAAGAGTAAAAGCAAATATTTATGTACATACATACTTTACTAAAATTCATATTGTTTGATAGATCTGTAAATGTAAAAAATTAAGAATTTGTTAAATACTAGAATGTTATATACGTATAATATAGTGATAAATATATGGGGGGTATCGTAATTTTTCAGTTACAGCCGACTAAATTTATATTCTATTCACATCCTTGTTTCCATTTCCCAGTTGGAAAGCGAAGCATAATCTTTCTAAAATAACCGTTTTTCCTTATCCGACGTTCGTTGTTTTCACAAAATCGCAAAAACGAATTTCATTGGTCGCTTCCTCCCTCCTGATTGGAAGATCAAGTTGTTTGCTGTATCCCCTTGATTTTCTCTGTTCTTTTTCGAAATTATCTCTTTTAACCCTTTCCGGCACGGTTAAAATCTGTACTAAAATAAGTAATTATCGACTGACACCGGAATTCAGAAGCGAATTTTCGAAATATTTTAAATTCCTTAATTTAAGCTTTTATTATGAAAGCAAAATTTTACTAAAATGTTACTGGTGCCGTTTGCAAGTTTGGAATTAAAATTAGGTATCCCAGACCGGGCACAGTGTTCCGGAAAGGGTTAAAATATTATAATTATTTCTCAGATTTCTTTTTAAATTAAAAACCTTTTCACTTTTATTTATTATTTTATTCTTGTTATTTTCGATAATTACCTAAAAGTTTTAAGATTTTATTCACTTTATATATATATAAATTCCACATTTCCTGAAAATCCACTTTTTTCTATTGAATTCATCTGCAATAAGAAGAATCGACTGATCAACATCGATTGAAGATGAACTGAAGCAAGATGACTTCAGTAGGAACTTCTAACATTTATGCATTGGTTCATTGGTTCATTAGTAAAATATGTTTGTTTTAAAAAAGTGGTGTGAGGTAGCATTATACAAAATTTTACTGTAATTGAAACTTTACGATATCGTAGGTAAACACATAGATATCACCATTCGTACGAGTCCAGGAATTTATATATCAAGTAATTATTCGGCAGCTGTATTTTCTTATAGAAAATATTTTTGAATAAAACAAAAATTCGCACGTTTGAAAAATATTTTCTATTAAATATAAACATACTTATGTATCACCTGGAAAATAATGGGACCCGTACTAACAATGAATATAGATGTATCAAAGTACGTATAGGTATCAGGGGATTTTAGATGTTTTTGTATAAGAAATTTCGTAAAGTTGATCGTAAAATAATCGCTAGATTTGAAGCTATTATTTTCAATTAAATAAGTCATATTTTACTTTAACTTTTAAATGCATAGTTATGCATAACTGCATTAATTTTTATTTAATTTTTAGCAACTACTATGTACATGTATAAAAAATAATCCAGTAATGTAGTATCCAGGACCGTGGTAATCTAGTGACCATGCCGTCAAACTCCGGACTGAAAGGTTTTGGTTTCGACATTTGACATCACCAAAGATCCACCGAGTGTATGCAGTGATGTACTCTCGTTAAATAAAGTGGTTCTGAAAGTCCAGTGATCGGTCTTCGCAGCTACCATGCGTATAGGTCTCTGGCAAAACCTTTCTTTCTCCTTCAGAGACGTATCGAAATTGAAGAGGATGCTTTGTTTGGTACTGTCATCCATTGTCTGTTTTGCCGAACATTTTCATCTCAGAAGTCTGACTTCCAACCCTCTGGGTGCAGTATAATGGAAGCTCTGACATCCCTTCTTGCTCTTCAGGAATACGTCAGTAATAATCAAAGAAAAACTACAAAAAATTACTATTAAATAATGGAAATTTTTTTGTTATGTAATTATTATTATAAGAATAAAAACTAGTAATAGATGCATTTATAGGTTAAGTTTTACAGAATAAAAACTAATATGAAATAAGACATTTAGATTCATACGAATTAAAATATTTTCTAATTTGGAATATTTTATTTATAACACACTTGTATTGCTGAATGGCAACATACGAAAACTTTTACCTGTTATATAAAAGATATATACCTGACATTTTTCATTATTTATCATGTATTTATGAGAATCACGTATAATTTTTTCGAAACAAAATTGAAAAAAAAAATCATTTATTTAAATATTAACAAATTTCTTATAAAATGTTCTTGAAGCATTTGAGAAACCCTAAATACATAGATAGATAAATCTGTCTATCTATATATATATGTGTGTGTGTGTGTTATTTTTTGATGTATTTCCTTTTTATTTCTAATTTAAATATATACTTTCACAATCTTTTTAATGCTTTTTTAATTTAGCTATTGTAAGAATGAATTTATTATTTATCACGTTCATTGAAAATGAAGTTCTCAAACATCTCTTGGCGACGGAAAACAAATGATGTTTTATTCTTGTCTTTATATTAAGTCGGCGTTAACCCGCTTAATATAAGGACAGGGAATTAATTTTACCTCTCATTGAGCGAAGAAAAGAATATGACATATAGTTTTGTCAGAATGAGGAATTCTTTGGGAGCAGCGGATATTGAAAGTAGATTAATAAAGATGTATAGGCAAAAAAAAAAAAAAAAAACTCATATATACTTTGCCGATCCTTATAACTTATTGCTGACAAAGACGCATTGAATGAAAGGAACGCCCATGGCACGAATTTATTGTACCTTATTGATTTATAAGAATAAAAATGAATTAGAACTTTTGGTTATGATTTTCTTTAATCTTATTAGGGATAAAGCACTTCCAGTAGTAAAATACAGAAATTATTGAATGACACCGGGATTTATAGACAAATTTATTTTTTAAAAGTTTTTCTTTGCGCACATAGCATGAAAAATTTCGATTCAAAATTCTGGTGTCAATGTGTTGTTCAGGAATTAAAATTAGGTGATCCAGAAATGGACCACCGCACTTGAAGTAGTTAATCTGTTTTGGACCAGCATCTTTCACATGATTTTTATACGTGTTTTAGTTTTTTTTTTTAATCAAATAATTAAATTAAATTTATCAATCCAGATATTGACTTAATTAAGGACGGAAAATTTATTTTTCATTTTTAGTGACATCAATAAAAATGCAATAAGCATGTTTTGAAGATGCATACACGTATCCATCACCTTAAAGGGGTTAACTCTCTACCGTCTGTTGTAACATACATGCTGTGAGCAGAGCAGTGTTTCGAATTTAGTAATTTTTTTTTTATTATTCGGATTTTCAAAATTCACATCGGAAATTTAAAGTAGCAGTATTTGTTTTATTTAGTAGCAGACATTACATATTTAACCGTAATAAGACATTTCTTTACAAAAATATTGGTAAAAGACTTTGGATCTTTGCTATGTGTAGGAATCATGTAATCGAAAGGTACAGTTCATGCTTATTAAAAAAATACTTTAAAAAATCCGTATAGTTATCCGAATCATAATTCAGATTCATTCTATAGTTTTAACTTTCTTAATTACATTAAAAGAAATAAAAAATAATATTATGTCTTATTCTTCAAAAGACTAAGAAGTCGTATATTTTCGTCTTCAGAAATTATTTTCTATTTACTCTTTTGTAAATGTCATAGTCTCAAAATATGAGAGAAACAAATAACAGGTGAAATATATTTTGACAGTGATACACAAAATAAAATTTTACGATTTCATCTTCAGCGAAGATATAAAAATAAATAGATGAATGAAGAAAAATATTGTTTTTCAAATAAATTGAGTAACGTTAAAGAAAAATAAATAGGATTGAAAATGTAAAATCAACCATTTAAATCCTTGCTAAGTAGTTTGATATATTATATCCCATTTAATTTTAATTCAGATTTGTGCCAGAAAATTTTAATTAAGTTATACTCTTACACATATGGAGGAATAATAACTAACAATTGCTTTCTTTTACTTTGAAATATTTATTTTTCCAAATTTTCTTTGGTTTTAACATTACAGAATACCATTTCTTGTTCCTTGAAGTGTTAAAATGTTTTTTAATTCCGATTAAAATTTTAATTCCGATATGCAACAACGACACCGGAATTTTGATTTAAAAAAATACATTTTATTATGTATGTGAAAAATCTTTTTCATATTTACAAATATATCTGTTCATAATTACCGGTGTCAGTCATTTATTTCAACATCTTAGCAATGAAAATGCTTTGATCGTTAAAGGGTTAACCCCTTGCGGCGCGGCGGTATATCTATGAAACCGCTTAATTTTAATTCCCAAACGCCACATTGGCACCGGAATTTTGGTTAAAAAAATTTACAGTTTAATGAATGCGTGATATATAGCTATATCTTATTTTCAAATAAAGTTATTTGTGTCAGTCATTTATTTCAACACTTAAGAAAAGATTTTGCGCTGCGCCGCAAAGGGTTAACAGATTTATTTACAAAGAAATGGGTGCCACAGGCGACTATTTTGTAATTCTAACTGGCACAACGTATTAAAAACATAAATCCTTCGTCAATACTCGGAGAGAGACTTTGAAATTCATATTAACAAATACTGGAGTTTACAGAACATAAAAAAAGTCCCTTGTGGCACTTTTGTATATCATCTTTCGTCGGATCATTTTTTAACACTATTTTGGAAATATTGGAAAGTACTTCATAATAAATGTGAGGAGTATGATTTTCTTTGGTTGTTTTACTTCTTGTGCATTTGAACACCTTGTAAAAAATGAATAAGCCGTAAATAAGGTAACAAATGAATTTATATGACATAATCTACAGTTGTTTTTCTCTCCGTCCAAAGGAAAAAATAATCGATTTTGCATTGTAAATATATCAAAGTTAAATCTTCTATTATAGACATCCAATCTCATTTGTTGTTTTTAACATTACCTTATTAATTTTAAAAGGAAGATTTATTTTTCTTTGCTCATTTATTTATTTGTTTGCCGTTTGACTGAAGATAAATTCATTAAATTTTATTTTGTATGTTTTTGTGAAAATGCATTTCAGTCAAAGCTAATGAATTTTTTAAGAATTTGAGATTATGACATTTATAAGATTGCAAAGAAATTTTTTTTATATAATGGAAAATGTGTGTTTTCATTCCCGTTTCAAAATCAATAAGATATAATATTAATTTTAATTTAGGAATAAAGTTGTAAACTGGTGTTATACAATAGAACACAAAAAAACTTCTTGAAACACCATAAAAATAAAATAAATAAAATATCGCAAGGCCTTTCGATAGAACTTAGTCTATCTTCATCATGCGAAAAGACGTGCGTCTACAATGAATGTAGCGGCACGACTGAAGTGGAAGGCGAGAAAGGGAGCAAGCTGAAGGAGCAGCCAATCGGAAAGTAGAAGGCAACGGCCAATCAGGAAAGGGCATAAACGAACAAAGGATACAATGAAGGAAGGGGGGGGGGGAGAAAATGGTTAAAAAGGGGAAAAGTTAAAAGTAAGTAAAAAGTAATAAGTAAAAAGGCAGGTTATATTAAAAGTAAATACACACATACATAAAATAACAATTATTATTAAAAATGTTTATAGTAATAAGAAAACAAATATATATCTAAAAAATTATATACATGATTAATACGAAAAAAAAAATAGTTATAAAGAGACATATGTATAGATCTAAAAAATTATATGTATGATTAATTTAAAAAAAAAAAAAATCCCCCCCACCTTCTTTTATTGTATCCTTTGTTCGTTTATGCCCTTCCCTGATTGGCTGTTGCCTTCTACTTTCCCATTGGCTGCTCCTTCAGCTTGCTCCCTTTCTCGCCTTGCTACGTCAGTCTTGCCGCAACATTCATTGTAGACGCACGTCCTTTCGCCTGATGAAGATAGACTAAGTTCTATCGAAAGGCCTTGCGATATTTTATTTATTTTTATGGTGTTTCAAGAAGTTTTTTTTTGTACTCTAGTTTTAATTTATTTAATAGGAAATGTAATTCATATTCTATAAACAGAATAATAATTTTTAATTTAGAATGATTTTTTTTTTTCTATTTTTGAAAAAATTAAGTTGTTAATCTTTATACTTGTCAATATAGAATAATCATCTATACTAGTGATTAGCTACTGTTATTTTTTCGTTATCCAAGGGATAAATTAATCGATTTTGCATCGTAAATATATCAAAGTTAAATATTAGATTTCAGACATCCAATCTCATTTGTTGTTTTTAACATTTGCTTTATTAATTTTAAAAGGAAGATTTATTTTTCTTTGATCATTTATTTATTTTTGTTGTTTGACTGAAGATAAAATCATTAAATTTTACTTTGAGTATTCCTGTGAAAATGTATTTCAGCCAAAGCTATTTAGTTTTCTAAGAATTTGAGATTATGACGTATATATGATTGTAAAGAAAAATTATTTCTAAAAAGGAGAATGTGTGTTTTCACCCCCTTTTTAAAATCACTGTCAGAGATAAGATATAATATTGATAAAAAGTAAGTTGTTAATCTTTATACTTGTCAATATAGAATAATCATCTATACTAGTGATTAGCTACTGTTATTTTTTCGTTATCCAAAGGATAAATTAATCGATTTTGCATCGTAAATATATCAAAGTTAAATATTAGATTTCAGGCATCCAATCTCATTTGTTGTTTTTAACATTTGCTTTATTAATTTTAAAAGGAAGATTTATTTTTCTTTGATCATTTATTTATTTTTGTTGTTTGACTGAAGATAAAATCATTAAATTTTACTTTGAGTATTCCTGTGAAAATGTATTTCAGCCAAAGCTATTTAGTTTTCTAAGAATTTGAGATTATGACGTTTATATGATTGTAAAGAAAACTTATTTCTAAAAAGGAGAATGTGTGTTTTCACCCCCTTTTTAAAATCACTGTCAGAGATAAGATATAATATTGATAAAAAGTAAGTTGTTAATCTTTATACTTGTCAATATAGAATAATCATCTATACTAGTGATTAGCTACTGTTATTTTTTCGTTATCCAAAGGATAAATTAATCGATTTTGCATCGTAAATATATCAAAGTTAAATATTAGATTTCAGACATCCAATCTCATTTGTTTTTTTTAACATTTGCTTTATTAATTTTAAAAGGAAGATTTATTTTTCTTTGATCATTTATTTATTTTTGTTGTTTGACTGAAGATAAAATCATTAAATTTTACTTTGAGTATTCCTGTGAAAATGTATTTCAGCCAAAGCTATTTAGTTTTCTAAGAATTTGAGATTATGACGTTTATATGATTGTAAAGAAAAATTATTTCTAAAAAGGAGAATGTGTGTTTTCACCCCCTTTTTAAAATCACTGTCAGAGATAAGATATAATATTGATAAAAAGTAAGTTGTTAATCTTTATACTTGTCAATATAGAATAATCATCTATACTAGTGATTAGCTACTGTTATTTTTTCGTTATCCAAAGAATAAATTAATCGATTTTGCATCGTAAATATATCAAAGTTAAATATTAGATTTCAGACATCCAATCTCATTTGTTGTTTTTAACATTTGCTTTATTAATTTTAAAAGGAAGATTTATTTTTCTTTGATCATTTATTTATTTTTGTTGTTTGACTGAAGATAAAATCATTAAATTTTACTTTGAGTATTCCTGTGAAAATGTATTTCAGCCAAAGCTATTTAGTTTTCTAAGAATTTGAGATTATGACGTTTATATGATTGTAAAGAAAAATTATTTCTAAAAAGGAGAATGTGTGTTTTCACCCCCTTTTTAAAATCACTGTCAGAGATAAGATATAATATTGATAAAAAGTAAGTTGTTAATCTTTATACTTGTCAATATAGAATAATCATCTATACTAGTGATTAGCTACTGTTATTTTTTCGTTATCCAAAGGATAAATTAATCGATTTTGCATCGTAAATATATCAAAGTTAAATATTAGATTTCAGACATCCAATCTCATTTGTTGTTTTTAACATTTGCTTTATTAATTTTAAAAGGAAGATTTATTTTTCTTTGATCATTTATTTATTTTTGTTGTTTGACTGAAGATAAAATCATTAAATTTTACTTTGAGTATTCCTGTGAAAATGTATTTCAGCCAAAGCTATTTAGTTTTCTAAGAATTTGAGATTATGACGTTTATATGATTGTAAAGAAAAATTATTTCTAAAAAGGAGAATGTGTGTTTTCACCCCCTTTTTAAAATCACTGTCAGAGATAAGATATAATATTGATTCCTTTCATAGAAAATGTATTTGACATTCTATAAATAGAATAATGATTTTTAATTTATGTTTTGTTTCTTTTTTTATTCTTATTCTTATTTGATAAATAAAAATTATTTCTAAAAAAAAAAAAAAAAAAGGAATGAGTATTTTTATCACCTTTTCAATATCAATGTCAGAAATAAGATATAATTTTAATTTCTTTCATAGGGAATGTATTTGATATTCTATAAACAGGATAATGATTTTCAATTTAATATGATTTTTTTCTCTTTATTTTCGACAAAATTATGCAAGTTGTTAATCTATATACTTGTCAATGTAGAATAATCATCTACGATTGTGGTTAGCAACTGTTATTTTTTCTCTATCCAGAGGAAAAATTAATCGATTTTGCATCGTAAATACACATGAAAATTAAATATTAGATTCCAGACATCCAACCTCATTTTTTATTTTTAATTTTACTTTAATAATTTTAAAATGAAGATTTATTTTTATTTTATCATTTATTAATTATTGCCTTTGACTGAAGATAAAATCATTAAATTTTATTTTGTGTGTTCCAGTGAAAATGCATTTCAGCCAAAGCTATTTATTTTTCTAAGAATTTGATATTATTACATTTATAAGAGTGTAAATAAAATTTATTTCTGAGAAAGGAGAATGTTTTCACCAACTTTTCAAAATTAATGCCAGAGATAAGTTCTAATATTGTTTTTTAATTTCTTTATCAGGAAATGTATTTGATATTCTACAAACAGAATGATGATTTTAAATTTTGTTTGATTTTTTTTTTCTTTCGATAAAATTAGTTTGTTATTATTTATACTTGTCAATATAGAATAATCAACTGTGCAAGTGGTTAGCTACTGTTATTTTTTCTCTATCCATAAGATAAATTAATCGATTTTGCATCATGAATAAATCAATGTTAAATATTAGATTCCTGACATCCAATTTCATTTGTGGTTCTTATTATTGCTTTATTAATTCTAAAAGGAAGATTTACTTTTCGTTGCTCATTTCAATATTTTTGCCGTTTGACTGAAGATAAAATTAGTAAATTTTACTTTGTATTCTTCTGTGAAAATGCAGATTTCTTAGAAGTTCAGATTATGACATTTATAAGAATGCAAATAAAAATTATTTTTAAAAAAGAGAATATGTGTTTTCATTAAGTTTTGAAAATCAATGTCAGAGACAAGATATAACATTAATTTTTTTCACAGGAAATGTATACGATATAAACGGAATAATGACTTTTCATTTAGTATGATTTTTTTTTTTCCTTTTTCGATAAAATTAGGTTTTAATCTTTATACTTTTCAATATATGCATGAAAGCGCTTCCGAAACTGGTGGACATGCATCCCTGGGCATACTTTACTGACTTTCTGGGAGTACGTGAAAATAATAATCGGTAATGGCTTAAATCACAAAATGGTTAATAAAAACACAACAAGTCGGAAATTGCACGTCAAGCGTTGCAAATGAGATGCGTTCATTCTAAAAAAACAATCAAATCTTGGTGTAATAGTATACAGTACTTTGGATGCAAAAGAGTATACCAAATTCTCTTGTGCGTACATGAAATACTAAATGCTTTCTACTATACAGGAAGTAATTTGTAGTAAACCTCCGCAACGTATATCAATTTCTTAAAATGTGAAATAGTTTAATATAATTAAAACGCGTTCCAAACAGTGTTTCCCCTATACTACTATGCATTGGCATACTTTTGCATGGCTCTGTAAATTAATAACATATATTCTACGCACCACATATTGTACAGAATGTATATTTTAAAGCATACTTCATAGATGCACATCAATTATATTATGTTCGAAATAGAGTAGTATCCTTAAAATCTACTTGAATCCTTTTTTTTTTCATTGGTCGTAATGTAACGGAATACTTTTGATTGTCCCTGTAATTAAACTATGCATCCGACTTTTATAAAATTGAAAAGACTCGATAAAATTATGCAACAATTATATCTTTTAAATTTCAAACGATTTGGTTATGTAGTTTTTGCTCTGTTATATGCGGAAATACGGACGGAAGGACGACTGTATAAGGTACACATTTACATAATAACGAGCGCATCTAAAAATGAATGAGACGTGAATAAGCTAATAAATGAATTTATATGACATAATCTACTGTTTTTTTCTTCTCTCTCCAAAGAAAAAATTATCTATTTTCCATCGTCAATACATAAAAGTTAAATGTTAGATTTCAGACATCCAATTTCATTTTTTTTTTTTTTTTTTTTTTTTTTACATTAATTTATTATTTTAAAAGGAAGATTTATTTTTCTTTGCTAATTTATTTAATTTTGCCTTTGACTGAAGATAAAATCATTAAATTTTACTTTGTGTATACCTGTGAAAATGCATTTCAGCCAAAGCCATTTAGTTTTCTTTGAATATGAGATTATGACATTTAGAAGATTGTAAATAAATTTATTTCTAAAAAGGTGAATGTGCGGTTTTATCTTTATCACGTTTTCAAAATCAATGTCAGAAATAAGATATAATATTAATTTTAATTTCTCTGTCATAGGAAATGTATTTGATATTTTGTAAACAGGATAATGATTTTTATTTCAGTATAATTTATTATTTATTTCCGATAAAATTAGATTGTTAATATTTATGCTTGTCAATATAGATTAATCATTTATGTTAGCGGTTCCGAACCTGGAGCTCATGCAACGTACCATGAGCGGTCCTGTGTGGGTTACGTGAAAATAATTTCGGTAATGGCTTAAGTCACAAAAATAATTTAGAAATTTCTAAAATTTAGGAGGAATTGACTTTCAGCTACACTGATTCAGACAATAACGAAAAATAACTATTAAATTTCCTGTAAAGAGATTGTAAATTTTCATTTAAAAACAAATGTCATCTGTCTCAACACTACTAAACGATACATGCTCAATAATACTTTCATGATGTTCACATCATACGGTAGTTTTTTGAACAACTGAAATTTTGATGTAGTTGTGTTAAATGTCGATTTCCTTTTCTTTATTGTAAACCAATAATCCGTAATCACACTATTTATAAAAGCCATAAATACTCCAACTGTACACGAATAATAATTCAATCAATCACAACAACAAAAAAAAAAAATTGCCTCGTTTATTATTGCTCCCCCATCATAAATCTGTCAAATATTCTTTACGCTATCATCTACTGAAGTTAGCCTGAAAAAATCTTTTTTAGGTCTAATACTAAACTAACACCATGTTTAATATTTTATTAGGTGGAAAATTAATGTGATATACAGGTTTGTCACGATAAAGAATTCTTATGGACTTACGTATTCAGCGGAAAGATAAACAGAAAAAGTTCTTCTGTTAATTATATTTTTATGCTCTGCTGAACAGAATAGAAAGTATATATAACGTGTTACAAATGTTTTATAACACTTCGTCAGACATACAGTTTAACCCTTTAACGTTCATTGGTTTCGCCACGAAACCACAAAATTTTAATTCCGATATGCAACACTGACACCAGTATCTTTATCTAAAAATATCCCTTTTATTATGTATGTGAAAAATCACGCTTTCTTATTTAGAAATATATTTGTTCCTAATTACCGGTGTTATTCATTTATTTCGACATCTTAGCAATGAAAATGCTTTGATCGTTAAAGAGTTCAGCTTATAATCCTATTTTCACCATTAATTTTAATTTCAAGAAGAAAATATGCTTAGCTTCACGCATAGATTATTAAATACTTCCCAATGCCTTTAGAATACTCTAAGGAGACTGCACTGCATAAAATGGCTAAAACAGACATACATGAGTAAATAGCAGTATTTGGTCAATAATAATTACATGAATTTTATATCATACAGCAGCTTTGCAACTAATTGAAATTATGATATAATAGTATTATATACGGAATTATTTTTTCTCGCCGTCTGAGTTATTAATAAAAGCCACAAGCGCTCCAATTACACTGGAATAATAACTCAATCAATTACAACAATGAAAATAAATTTGATTCAATCCTTATTGTTATTGGATCATAAATCTGCCAAAGATTCTTAAAGCTATCACATATCGAAGATAGCCTGAAAAAACTTTTTAGATCTAATACTAAGCTAACACGATATTTAGTATTTTATTAGGTCAGAAAATAATGTGATATACAGGTTTGTCGCGATAAAGAATTCTTATGAACTTACGGATTAAGCAGAAAGAGAAACAGGAAAAGTTCTGCTATTAATTAATTTTTTATGCTCTGTTGAAAAAAAAGAATGTATATGCAATTTCTTACAAAAGTTTTATGACACTTCTTCAGACATACAGTTTAAGCATAGGGGAAGATGGGGATACTTGAGCCATTTTTTAAATTTTAATTTTTTTAAATTTTTTATAATTTCTTAGAACAAAATAAAATATTGAAAATGAAAATTTGATATTTTTTCTTCAATTGAACACCACTTTCAATTAATTTTGAACTATTTTCCTATGTCTAATAATTTTTTACTTTTTCTTTTACATCGTGGCTCAAGTATCCCCATGGAGGGGATACTTGAGCCAGATGTCACATTCGCACCAGTATTTTGTAAAGAAAAAAACCGATTTACAATATACGCGAAAAAATGCATTAAACCTTTTTGAAATAAATTTGGTCGAAATTTCTGGTGTCGTTGTGACATTTCAAAATTAAAATTATGTGATAGAAAATTCTACCAGCATAGCTCAAAGGGTTAATCACCACACTTCCAAAATGGTACCAAGGTATGTGATTTCTTTTTTACATGTTCAGAACTATAAATATGTTACCATGTTGCCAGTTTTAGAAAGAAAAATTGACCAATTGTAGAGATAATAGGGGTGGCTCAAGTATCCCCTATGCTCAAGTATCCCCACTCTCCCCTATAATCATATTTTTAAGGATCTATATATATATTACGCTAACGTATGTGGCACAAAAATTACGGTTATTTGTTAATTGTTTAACCCTTTAACGATCAAAGCATTTTCATTGCTAAGATGTCGAAATAAATGAATGACACCGGTAATTAAGAACAAATATATTTCTAAATAAGAAAACGTGATTTTTCACATACATAATAAAAGAAATATTTTTAGATAAAAATACCGGTGTCAGTGTTGCATATCGGAATTAAAATTTTGTGGTTTTGTGGCGAAACCAATGAACGTTAAAGGGTTAATGGCAAAGTCAAAATGAAACGCATCTAGAGATGGTAAATTGGGTTTATTTACGTTTTGTTTTTTCGCTGCAAATGTGGAGCTTCAAAGTATCGTTATTTTTTTTTTTTTTTTTTTTTCTATTGGCTTAAAAAATAAATCATGAATTTTAAACGTCTCAGTTTCAAATTAAAGTTATGTTTTTTATAAATGAAATGAATGAAAAGATTATATTATTAAATATATTTTAAATGAAATTAATGAATTACGAAAAAAAATGCCATGGGTACAATATTTGGCGATGCGGCAAGTTAGCATAGAAATATCGAGTACTTGATTTATTGGCACAGATGCCATATACGCACCACATTAATGTGATTTTTTTTTTTTTTTTTTTTTTTTTTTTTTTTTTTTTGCCAATTTGACTAAAACTTCGTTTTTAATACCAGTTACATATATACATTTTAACTATTTCTCTTATTTTAAAAAAGGAACTAATAATGAATAAAAAACGTTTATTTAAAATTATAGAACAAAACAATTTATATCATTTTAAAAAAGAAAATAAAAGTCTACATAAACAGTTTATTAAAGAGTAAATAACAATTGCCGGGTTTTCATGTCCGTCATATATTAACCTTTTTGTTACAATTGTGCCAGTCTGCGCGTAATTCTTTAGCAGAATCTTCCCATTTGGAAAAAAATTAGCAATTAAAATAAATTATGAATAAAAACAATGTGATGTAATGCTTAGTATGCATTTAATGAAGACCAAACTGATCGCCAAGGGCGGCTAGTTAATTTTTATTTCAAGAAGAAAGAATGTCGTGCTTCGCACACAGATTATAAGATACTTTCCGACGCTTTCCGAATAGTCTAACGAAAAATCTTCAAAAAAAAAAAAAATATATATATATATATAAACAGATGTACATGAGTAGTCTGGAAGCAAGTGACATTAAAAGCTTCGCTATCGCAAAATTGATGAAAAAAAAATTACAGTCGGCTCTCGTTAATTCGAACTCGTCGGGACCACAAGAAATGTTCGAATTATGGAAAATATGAAATTAAAACATGCTTAATATGGTATTATTACAAAGGAATCAATGTTATAGTGTTTTTTTTAATTTATTTCGTCTGTTATCATTAGAATATGACTTAATATTAAATTAGAATGTATAAATACATAAACTAATTAAAAGATTAGAAACAAGCACAATGGAAGAAAAATTTAAAGCGTCACTGATGGACAGACGGGACACTAAGAAAGTGAATATCAAATGCACTGGATTATTAGTATACTCGTTCGAAACAATTTTCACAAAAATTAAAAAAAGGAAGTTATTCAAATTATTTGAAATCCGTGAGAAAGAAAAGAAAAATGAAAAATCGGAATTCTAGTTTGTTCGAATTAAACGAAGTCAAGACAAAATGAGTTCGAATTAAGGAAAATTTTTAGCGTTATTCCGCCATTGAAAATTTCGGGACTTCATGTTTAGTTCGAATTAAGCGAAGATTCGAAATATCCTATATCGAATTAACGAGAGTCGACTGTATTTAAATCTATAGAAAAAAGTCACACGAACAAAAAGACTAGGTTTGACAAGTCGAAAATATGTTTATTTAAATTAATTGTTATTTAAAAATAGCTAAAATGTTTTCCCGTCATTGCGGATCATAACTAATCTTGGAGCATTTTCGAGAAAATTTTGCACTCTTTCACAAATAATCGATATGACAAAGCTTATTCTGTTGGAAACAACTGATAGATCACACCTGTTTTATACAAACCACAGAGGAATTGTAACAGAGCCTCAACTCGGCTTGATAGGAGCGCCCTCAATGGATCACTTGAAAACTAAACCATTACGTTGGCGATTTTTATACTCGTGATTTCTGTTTAACTGTAACCTTAGTCTGCTTGGCGTTTCTTGCTAAATGCTGATTTGATTATCTTTGCACACGTGCTTATGCTATTTGATCTTAGATTTCGGCGCTTATATTGATTCGTAATTGTTACTGTTATTATTCTTGTTATTATTTTACTACAACATTAATTTTAAATAAAATTGAATTTCGACTGTTCCAGAACAAGTTTAAAATAATTCTTTCATAAATTTCAAAACAAGAAGTAGCAAGCCGTCGCTGTATTTTTTTTCTGTTTTCCCTTATCATTTGTCGCCAAGGAAGCGATATTTCGCCGAATTAGCAACCTCTCTTATGTTATGATCGTAGTTTCAGAGTGGTCCGCTCCTGTCGCTACTGTCTATGCGTAATCCCATGTTAAAGAAGTTGTCATTACAGTGTATGAAAGTTGATTCTCTGTTCCGTACTCTGTGATACAAACGGACGGCGATAAGGTCACAGATTAATTTCATTTTGAATTTTTAACGGTGGCCACTTTATTATCAGTCTGGATTCTGACTAAGTATTCACATTTTGCAAAAACAGTAATTCATTACAGATTTTTAATAATCGAAATTTGCTGTTGAGAAAAAGTAGCTCCATTTCAAAAAAATTTTAAATGCCTCTTGTTTTTTTATTTTTATTTATTTTTATTTTTTTTTTTAAGAACAGGTATTTTTGAACATTATTAGTGGCAAAAGTTTCTAAATGTATAGAGTAATGCATGAGTAAAAAAAATACTTTTGACAAAACTTTAAAATTTAAGTAATAAAAGGAGTTTTTTTTAATTTCCCCAGAAGTGCAAAAATTGAGCTACCTCCTTTTGAAAGCAAATCCTTCAATTGTTAATAAATTCAGAAAAAAAAAGAAAAGAAAGAAACAGAATCTCCTAGGTTCGACAACACTGCTTGCTAGTGATATAGATCTGTTAACACCGCCAGATTGTACAATATATCAAATATCATTACAATATTATTTTGTTACGTTTTTAAAGTGTTTTATGCTTTAGACTTACATCACATAACAACACATACTCTGTTTTCCTTAGAAAATGTTTTTCATTCTGGTTAATTATTTATCACCAGCATTAAATTTGACTTATAATATTATAATTCATCAACATCATTTTAGAAGGGTCACACACGCCTTGGAATTTCCAAGGACTCTGGCACCAGTATTAAATATAAGAAAATGTACATTTAATTTTAAAAACACAACATTCGTAATCTCCGCCTTCATCCACAAATTTTACGATACTTTTCTGCAGTGAAACACTTCGAAAATATTCTTAAATTTTAGTGGTAGAATTGTGCGAACCCTGTTTTAACTATATTTTTTCTGTTGGAACAAAAAATGAATTATATTCTGTTATAAAGTGAAAAGTTAAATGTTATATCTAGCATAAAATTTGAAAAAAAAAGTGTAAACATTGTACAATTAATAATTTTTTGTTTGTTTCGCTTAGATGAATCATTTCCCATCTGAAAAATAACTCTTTTCCTCATTATTGTTATTTTTTTAACCATGCTTTTGTAAAAATTCCTTTGATATTTTTAAAACTCAACGATAAAAGAAAAGACAATATAATAAATAGCATTCATTCTTTTGAATAAAATATTGAATAAAAAATTAAAGAAAAAATATAATGGAGCTGAGAAATGAAAGCCACAGCTCTTTGATAATTACTCATCAGAAACATTTATACTCCGATTATTCACGTTGATTTTTTTTTTACTCTGATAAACATGCACGCATTTAGGAAGTAAGCCAGTTTTTTTAATGTATTTCATCTACATGTAATCACGATGAAAATAGTAGAAGAAAAAACACGCAATAGACATTAAGAAAGCGAACATTTTGTAGCGAAAAAGATTATTTAATGATAAGCAAGAATTTTTATGTGTAAATAAAAATGTAAATAGTACCTAATGTTTAAAAATAAGAAACCATTATTTTATAAAGCGAAAAGTTATATGTTACATTTAGTATTAAATTTGAAAAAACAACAATTATAATATGCGCATGCGAAAATTGTAAAAATAATACATTTTGTTCATTTTGATTAAACAAAGAATTTTTTATCTGAAGAATAGCTTCCGTTCTCCTATATTCATTTCACATATTTCTCTCTCTCTCTCTATCTCTCTCTCTCTCTCGTTTTTTTTTTTTTTTTTTTTTTTTTTTTTTTGTATTGACAAGAGAAAAGAAACAGTTATATTCCGATTATTCCATGTTGATTTTTTTCCCATTATAAACATACGCGCATTTAGAAAATAAGTCGATTTTTTAATATATTTCATCGACATGCAATCGCGATGAAAGTGTTAAAAAAATCACTAAAAATAATAAAGAGCGGAAATATTTTCTAACGAAAAAGATTATTTAATGCTAAGTCAAATTATTTCTATGTGTAAATAAAAATATTTTTGTAAATGGAATTTTTTTTAACCAAATGTCTAAAAAAAAGGAAAGCATTATTTTTACAAAGGAAAAGTTACATGTTGCATTTAGCATTAAATTAAAATAGTAATAATAATAATACGCCAGGACTCCCACTGGTCCATTTTTTGAAAACCAGCAATTATTTTGAAAGAAATTCGTGGTAGATGTGTGCAACAATTCCAAGAAAAGCTCTCCTTCTGGTATGTTTCTACGAAATTTATTATTTCTTTAAAAAAAAGTTGTGTTAAAAAAACGGACCAAGTGGGAGCTCTGTACGAGCATGTAAAAATTGTATAAATGACATCTTTTGTTCATTGTGATTAAATGATGAATTTTTAACAGGAAAATAGCTTCCTTTCTCTCAGATTCTTTTCTCCAAAAATAGCGTACATTTGACTAAAACAAATATATATACAGGGTGTTTCTAAATTCATGGTACAAACTTTAAGGGGTGATAGTACACATCAAGACAAACAATATTAAATGGGAAATTAAGGGTCCCAAACGTCTTCCGAAGGAGATAGGCGCCATTAAAGTTTAGGGTCCAAAAATTCAAATGATTATAAAAAACAGAAAAATTGGTCGATTCGTTTGCGATTTTCACTAAAACTATTCTTTATGTCATTATTGTCTTGAAAATAAATTATAAAGATAAATTTCAAAAAATGCCGATAGAGGGCGTTTTAGACTTTGGAGTAACGTACAGCTACTTTTTACCGTTATTTTTTGCATCTCATTAAATTTTTTCAGAAGCTTAGACATAAACTTAAATTTTGAGATGAAAATCTGAATCGTTGGGAGTGGTTAAGTAGCGCAAACTGAACAGTGTTCAATGGGGGGTGGGGAGGTTCCAATTTCAAATGATTATAAAAAACGAAAAAATTGGTCGATTCGTTTGCCGTTTTGGCTAAAACTATTCTTTATGTCAATATTCCCCAATAATTTTAAAGATTAATTTCAAAAAATACCGTTAGAGGGCGCCTTAAACTTTAGAGTAACCAATAACTATTTTTAACCGTTATTTTTTGTATCTAATTAAATGCTTGCAAATCCTTAGATTTAAATTTTGAGCTCAAATTCTAAATCGATGGGAGTGGTTAAGAAGCGCAAACTAAACTGTGTTCAGGAGTTAAAATGTTACCCTCCACACCCCTCGAACACATTTCAATTTTCCGCTACTTAATTACTCACAACGATGCAGATTTTGAGCTCAAAATTTAAGTTTGAACTTTTACAAGCATTTAATTAAATACAAAAAATAACGGTTAAAAATAGTTGTTGGTTACTCTAAAGTTTAAGGCGCCCTCTAACGGTATTTTTTGAAATTAATCTTTAAAATTTATTTTCAAGAAAATACTGACATAAAGAATAGTTTTAGCGAAAACGGCAAACGAATCGACCAATTTTTCCGTTTTTTATAATTATTTGTAAGTTGAACATTCCCACCCCCACTGAACACAGTTCAATTTGCGCTACTTAACTACTCCCTACGATTCAGATTTTCATATCAAAATTTAAGTTTATGCCTAAGCTTCTAAAAAAATTTAATGAGATGCAAAAAATAACGGTAAAAAATAGTTGTACGTTACTCCAAAGTCTAAAGCGCCCTCTATCGGCATTTTTTGAATTTTATCTTTATAATTTATTTTCATGATAATACCGGCATAAAGAATAATTTTAGTCAAAATCGCAAATCATTTGACCAATTTTTCCTTTTTTTTATAATCATTTGAAGTTTGAACCTGCCCCCGCAATTCAGTTTGCGCTACTTAACCACTTCCAACGATTTAGATTTTGAGCTCAAAATTTAAGTTTATGTCTAAGCTTCTAAAAAAATTTAATGATATGCAAAAAATAATGGTAAAAACTAGTTTATCGTTACTCCAAAGTCTAAAGCGCCCTCTGTCGACATTTTTTGAAATTTATCTTTATAATTTATTTTTAACAAAATATTGACATAAAGAATAGTTTTAGTGAAAACCGCAAACGAAACGACCAATTTTTTCTGTTTTTTATAATCATTTGAATTTTTGGACCCTAAACTTTAATGGCGCATATCTCCTTTGGAAGACGTTTGGGACCCTTAGTATCCCATTTAGTATTGTTCATCATGATATGACAGACCAGAATGTTAAGTTTGTAAACGACCTTTTGGGACACCCTGTATATGACTAATTCCATACGAACTTGTCATGTCTATCAAATACTACGAATTTTTGCTACCAGTATTTTAGATAGGGAAAATGTAACTTATTTTATCGGTAATATCACATCAGTTGAATAAAACGAAACAAACTTTTCAGAAATTACGGTGGGCAGCAAGCATAACGAATTTCAACTGTGTGACAAATATGACAAGTTTCATGGAATTGACCATATGTATCACAGAACAGGAAAATGAATTCAGAAACGCTTTCATATTTACGCTTAAGAAATAGTCATATTCCGATTATTCATGTGCAATTTTTTTCTGTGATAAACATAACCGCATTTTAAAAAAAATATTCATTTTTTTAACCCTTTAATGGTCGCATTAAATTGCGGTTTAAAAAATCAAATTCATTATTGCCACCACTTAAAAGAATCTTCATATTTAATGACCAGTAAAATGATACCAGAATAAAACCAATTACACTATTTTATAAAACTGGTGGGAATCAAACAATTCTGAATAAAAGCCGCGAAGCTTGCAGCCCGTGAACGTCTTGGGTGCGACGATTAAATGGTTAATATGTTTCATCGAGATGCAATCACGATAAAAATGGCAGAAGAAATAAACAACGGAAACATTTTATAACGAAAGAGAAGGCACCACTTTTTTAAGTTATAATATTCGTAATATTTAGATTAAACATATCTGCCATTAAATAGTATGAAATTGCATTTAAATACTTTTGTGGAGTCAAAAAGTTTTAAATAATGAAACAAACAAACTGTTTTTGCCAGTGATGAATTTAGGAGGTGGCCCGGCGTAGGGGACATTACCCCCCCCCCCCGGGAAAATTTGAGATTTTTGGGTTTTCAATGGTCAAAAAGTGCAATTCCTCCACCGGAGCCACAAAAGTGCCTCCAGGAGAAAAGTGTTTGATTTCAACACCGGTTTTTGAACGTAAGGCGTGCGAGCAAATCAGTTAATTTGTTAAATTGAATAACTCCCATGAGTCGCATTTTGCTGGTCCTATCATCATTTTGAAAATAATATCTTCATCGTATACTTGTTTAGAGCATATCTTAAAAATTTATCTACTGAATTATTTATCAAAAAATTAATCCACCTCAATAAATATCATCTTTACTATCTGAAAGGTATACTAGAATTTTTAGATAATACTAATGTAAAATTTAGATATACAGTCGACTCTCGTTAATTCGAAATCGGATAATTCGAATCTTCGCTTAATTCGAACTAGTCATGGAGTCCTGAAATTTTCGATGGCAGAATAACGTAAAAAATTTTCATTAATTCGAACTAATTTTCTCTTGACTTCGTTTAATTAGAACTAACGAGAATTCCAATTTTTCACTTTTCTTTTCGTTCTTACGGATTTCAGATCATTTGAATAACTTTCTTTCTTTGATTTTTGTGAAAATTGTTCCGAACGAGTATACACATAATCCAACGCATTTGATATCCACTTTTTTAATACCCCATCTGTCCATCAATGACGCTTTAAATTTTTCTTCCACTTTGCGGTGCTTGTATCTAATCTTTTAATTAGTTTATGTATTTATATATTATAATTTAATATTAAGTCATAGTCTAATGCTAACAGGCAAAATAAATTTTCTTTTCGCTCTTACGGATTTCAGATCATTTGAATATTTTTCTTTCTTTGATTTTTGTGAAAATTGTTCCGAACGAGTATACACATAATCCAACGCATTTGATATCCACTTTTTTAATACCCCATCTGTTTATCAATGACGCTTTAAATTTTTCTTTCACTTTGCGGTGCTTGTATCTAATCTTTTAATTAGTTTATGTATTTATATATTATAATTTAATATTAAGTCATAGTCTAATGCTAACAGGCAAAATAAATTTTCTTTTCGTTCTTACGGATTTCAGATCATTTGAATATTTTTCTTTCTTTGATTTTTGTGAAAATTGTTCCGAACGAGTATACACATAATCCAACGCATTTGATATCCACTTTTTTAATACCCCATCTGTCCATCAATGACGCTTTAAATTTTTCTTCCACTTTGCGGTGCTTGTATCTAATCTTTTAATTAGTTTATGTATTTATATATTAGAATTTAATATTAAGTCATAATCTAAAGTAGCTAATCTTTTAATTAGTTTATGTATTTATATATTATAATTTAATATTAAGTCATAGTCTAATGCTAACAGGCAAAATAAATTTAAAAGACACATATAACATTAATTCCTTTGTAATGGTATCATACTAAGCATGTTTTTATTTCATATTTCCCATAATTCGAGCATTTTTTGTGATCCCGACGAGTTTGAATTAACGAGAGTCGACTGTATATTTTTTTTCCTTAAAACTGATTAAATATATCAGTAGTTATAATTTTTTTGTGAAATATTTACAACAATAATCAGATTAATTAACCAAACTTTCTTTTAAAAATATCACAATTCTTAAAAAAAAAAAAAAAAAAAAAAAAAAAAAAAAAAAAAAAAAAAAGTTTAAATGCATCACAGGACTGCCACAAGTGACTATTTTTTAATTCATACTAGCACCAGTTTCTCTAAACAGAAATTTTTAACAGACACTTGGCAGCATTTGCTAGAAAAACGTACTTCAAAGTTTTTATTAGAAAAATATTGGTGTGAACCGAATATAATAAAAATAGTCGTCTGTCGCAGGCCTGGCATCATGATTCTCTCTATAAATGGGAAAGCTTTTTCAGTTGCATATGTTTCATATAATTTTATTTAACCTCCTCAGTCCTGGTGTCGCCTGGAGGAGACACTAAATAACAGCATTTAAATTAATGTATGTGCTCGTAGAAATTTTAAAACTACTTCTAGACCTTTTTATTAAATGCAAGCATATCATAAGTATCAATAAATAACCTGATGTATCTTTGGAAACATTGCTTAGTAATTTTAAATCGGCTTTTGTGGTAACTTTTAATATTTGTCTCGGGACTGAGGATGTTAGAGAAAGAAAAAAATACCTGTAAAAATGAATAATAAAATTACCACTTTTTAAAAATATTTAGCTTCGACTGTTTCTCTATTCTATCTTAATTTGATCCAGATGGGTGTTTTGTGTGGAAAGAATAAAAAGTTCCTATTAATAGACAAAATAAATAAGTTTTATATAAAGTTTTCTCCAATGGTATTTTAAAGTACCGTCGATTCATAAAGGGTTAGACAAAATGTCCATGAAGATTATTGATTAAAGGTTCTGGTACAAACAATAAAACCTTCCTTATATAATGCGATCCTTTAATTCCTCTCGTTAAAGAATGTATTTTTTTCTGTAGATAAATACTGGTATCTTTGGGGTACACGCATCAGAGATGGGCCATCACTGTACCTAAATGATACACACGTATCACAGGTGGGCCACCACTGTACCTAAATACCATCTTTACTCGTGTATAGGGCGCACGCGTGTATAAGGCGCGCCCCTACTTTACAAGTAAAAATGAAGATTTCTTAAAATCTCGTATATAAGGCGCACCATAAATCTTATACGCTAATGAAGAATAACCAAATGAATTTCAATAATAATATAAAAAAAAAAAGTCGAAAGAAACATTACACCAGACCAGAAAACAAGACGAAAATGCATTTTTAAACTTCGGGTTGTAAGAGAATGACGGGAAATAGGAATTAGCGACGGTAAAGAGAATTGCTAATTAGCATTTAGATAATGTTATTAGCTCTGTTGTGTAAAAATCTGCAAGGAATGAAATAAATATGCCGTAATACTTCAATTAAGTAACATTTTCCGAGTTTTAATATCTTTGTATAATTTCTTGTTTCATATGTATATCGTTCGACTGCATCCAAGAGTAAAAAATTATTCCGTGTATAAGGCGCACCTAGGAGTTTTGCCCTATTTTTTGAAAAAAAAGTGCGCCTTATAAACGAGTAAATACGGTAATACATTCTGTCATTCTTTTGTAGAAATTCTTATTTTATTTCTACTTTTAATGATAAGAGATAAAGATAAAAAGCATTCTTTTTAATAAAATATTAAAAGTAAATATTATTATGGAGATAAAAATGAATTACATAACTCTTTGATATTTACATATCAAAGCATTTATACTCAGATTATTTATGATGATTTTTTTCCTCTGATAAACATGCACCTATTTAGAAAATACTAAGTCATTTTTTTAGTACAGCCGGCTCTCGATAATTCGAACTCGTCGAGACCACAAGAAATGTTCGAATTATCCAGAGTTCGAATTATGGAAAGTATGCGAGGAAAACTAAGGGGGTACTATTAGAAAAAAATTAATCTCATAGTATTTTAAAAATATATTTCGGCTGTTATCATCAGAATTTGATTTAATATCACATTAAAAGATGTAAATGCATAAACTAATTAAGGGATTAAGAACAAATACAAACGAAGATGAGGTAGATGTGCCGTTGATGAGCAGACGGGGCACTCAAAATATTGAATATCAAATACATGGGACTAAATGTATACTCATTTAGAACAATTCTGTCAAAAATGAAAGAAAGAAATTTATTTCAAGGATCTGAAGTCTGGAGAAAATAAGGAAAACTAAAAATCGGAATCACGTTAGTTCGAATCAGTGGCGCAGCCAGGAGGGTGGTTTTGGGGTTAAAACCCCTCCCAGAGCTAAGAAATATCGCTATAATTGCCGCTTATGTGAATCAAAACTAAACTTGGAATCCGTCGCTTTATTGAATCATATTTCATTTAATAAGGCGATTCAATTAAATGGCGAAAAATCTACTTAAAATTGTGAAAGTGCATTTTATATGGTTTAGTTAAGTAAAAATTGGTCATTTGAACTAAATCACATTTCTGAGATGCTAAAAAAATGATGATTTCCTGCCACACAGATGCTCTTTGAGTTTAAGTATTATACAGTGAATATTCTAATTAGTACTGATTCTATTGATCGGCGATTCAAATAACCGGCAATCACCTTTATCAGAAACTCACCCCCCTTTCCCCCCCCCCTTGGGCCGAATTCTGGCTGCGCCACTGGTTCGAATAAAACGAAGTCAAAAGAAAATATGTTCGAATAAATGAAAAATTTTAACGTTTTTCTGCTATTGAAAATTTCGGGGCTTCATGTTTAGTTCGACATAAGCGAAGATTCGATTTATCCGATTTCGAATTAACGAGAGCCGTCTGTATATTTTTCGCTGACATGCAAACACGATGAAAATGGTAGAAGAAAAAAAAATGACATAAAAATAATAAAGAGCTCAGTAATTTTATAAGAAAAATGATTATTTCATAATAGAAAGTCAAGAACTTTTAAGTGTAAATAAAGATGTGGATGTGGATAAACATTTTTTAAAAATAAATCTAAAATCTAAAAACAAAAAAGCATTATTTTATAAAGCGAAAAGTTATATGTTACATTTAGCAATAAATTTGAAAAAATAATAACATTTGCGTACAAAAAATTTAAAATTTATGTTTTTTGTTGATTCTGTTAACAGAAAAATAATTCTCTTTCTTCTAAATATTACTTTTTTCACATTCTTTCGTCGACGTTATTTCTTTTATTCCAAACATGACTGAAAAAGGTAATAAAATATAATAAATAGCATTCTTTTCAATGTTATACTCAAGAAATATATTGTGGAGCTATAAACGGAATTCTGTAATTCTTTGAAAACTACGTATTAGAAACTATACTCCGATTACTCATGCTAATATTTTTTTCTCTGATAAACGTGCACGCATTTTGGAGGTAAGTCAATATTTTTAATATATTGCAATGATACGTAATTACGATGAAAATGGAAGAAAAAAATACACAAAAGAAATAAAGAGCGGAAACATTTTATAATGAAAAAGGCTATTTCGTGATAGAAAAGCTTGAAGTTTTAAGCGTAAATAAAGATGTGGATGTGCATAAGGATTTTTTAAAAATAATCCTAATGTCTAAAAATAGAAAAAAAAAACATTATTTTATAATGCGAAAAGTTGTATGTTACTTTTAGCATTCAACTTGGAAAAAAAAAATAATATTTTCGTGTGAAAATTGTAACATTTATATTTTTTTATTGTTTCTGTTTAAATGAAGAATTTCTTTACAGAAAAATAACGCTTCTAAATATTTTTTTTTTCATTTTTTCGACGAAATTCTTTTCTTCTCTTAACATGAATTACAAACGTTAATAAAATATGATAAATGGCATTATTTTTAATAAAATATTGAAGAAAAATCTTGTGGAGCTGTAATCTGAATTCTATAATTCTTCGATGACGACTTATCAGAAACTATAAGCCAATTATTCATGGAAATACTTTTCCTCTAATAAACATGCACGCATTTTGGAGGTAAGTCAAATTTTTAATGTATTGCTCTAAGATGTAATCACGGTGAAAATGGAAAAAAAAAGAACAAAATACGCAAGAAAAATAAAAAGCAAAGACATTTTATAACGAAAAAAGATTATTTCGTGATAGAAATTCTAGAAATTTTAAGTATAAAAAACTGTGTTAAAATGAAAAGACATTTTTATATAGACCTAGTGTCTAACATTAAAAAAGTATTCTTTGATAAGCTGAAAAGTTATATGATACATTTAGAATTAAATATGAAGAGAAAAATAGTAACAATAAGTGCAAACAAATATCACGACATTAATATATTTGTTGCTGTTGTTGTTGTTGATTTCGTTTAAATGAAGACCTCCTTAATAGGAAAAGAGCTTTTTTTCTCCAAAATATTCTTTTGGTTATGTAATTATTTCTTTCAAGTTATTTTTTTAAAAAACCTCTCTGATAAAATAAAATAAAATACTTTCAATACGATATTACTTTTAATGAAATATTATAAAAAATAATAATGGAGTTAAAAAATGGCTTCTGTAACACTTTGATAATTACGTATCAGAAACCCTACTCCATTTGTTCATGCTAATATTTTTTCTCTCATAAACATGCACAGGGGTACAAAAATCTAGGCGCCAGCAGGCAGTCTCTCACTACTTAATTTATTTTGTTGTTTTTCGTTTAATATTGCGCATAAAATTCTTGTAAGAATGCTATTAAATTTTAACCGAAGAAAACTTTTATATTTTAGTGGTGAGAAACTGCCCACTGGCGCCTAGATTTTTGCACCACTGAACATGCAAGCATTTTGGAGGTAAGTTAATTTTTTAATATATTGCATTGATGAGTATTCACAATGAAAATGAATGAAGAAAAAATATACACAAAAGAAATAAAGAATGGAAACATTTTATAACGAAAAAGATTATCTCATGATAGAAATTCAAGAATTTTTAAGAATAAATAATGATGTTGATATTAATAAACATTTTTTTTAAATAAACCAAATGTCTAAAAATAGAAAAGCATTAATTTATAAAAACAAAAAAATATATGTATGTTACGTTTATTATTAAATTGGAAAAAAAAGGAGAAGATTTGCGTGCAAAAATTGAAAAATTTATACTTTTTGTTGCTTTTGTGTAAAAATAAATAAAATAAAATAAACGACTTCGTTTTCTTAAATATATTTCACATTCATTCGTTGAAATTCATCTTTTATTTCCAAACATGCATTATGAAAGATAATAAAATATGATAAATAGCATTTTTTCAATAAAATACTCAAGAAAAATATTGTGGAGATAAAAGCGAAATTCTATAATTCTTTGATAACTACTCAAGTGCTATTATTCAGGCTAATATTTTTTCCCTGATATACATGCACGCATTTTGGAGGTAAGTCATTTTTGTAAATAAATTTCTCTGATATGTATTCACGATAAAAATGGAAGAAGAAAAAATATACACAAAAGAAATAAAGAACGGAAACATTTTATAACGAAAAAGATTATTTCATGATGGAAATACAAGAATTTTTAAGTATAAATAATGATGCTCATGTGAAAAAACATATTTTTAACCTAATGTTTAGAAATAAAAAAAGCATTCTTTGATAAGGCAGAAAGTTATAAGCTACATTTAGAATTAAATTTGGGGAAAAAAGTAATAATAGCATTCAAATATAGTGATTTTATTATTATTATTATTTAGTTCATTTAGTTCAAATCTCATAAGTGGAAATAATTCTTTTCTTCTTAATTTTTTATTTTTTTTATTCATTATTTTGTAAAAATTATTTATTACTTTCAAATCTTAATGATAAAAGAAATAAATAGCATTAAGTAAAAAAAAAAAAAAAAAAAAAAAAAAAAACATTTTTTGGAGCTGAAAAATGAATTTCGTAACATTTTGATAATTACGCATCAGGAGCATTTATACTCCGATTATTCATGTTGCCTTTTTTTTCTGTGGTAAACATGCAAGCATCTAGAAAGTAAGTCATTTATTTAACCCTTTAACGATCATAGCATTTTCATTGCTAAGATGTCGAAATAAATGAATGACACCGGTAATTAAGAACAAATATATTTCTAAATAAGAAAACGTGATTTTTCACATACAAAATAAAAGGGATATTTTTAGATAAAAATACTGGTGTCAGTGTTGCGTATCGGAATTAAAATTTTGTGGTTTCGTGGCGAAACCAATGAACGTTAAAGGGTTAACAGATATGTAATCACGATGAAAATAATAAAAGAAAAATAAACGACGCAAAAGAAAGAAATAGAAAAAACATTTTATAACTAAAAACGTTGTTTCGTTAAAGAAATCCAAAAATCTTGAAGCGTAAATAAAATCTAAATGTGAATATATTTTTTTTCTTAAAATGTAAATATAAGAAAACTTTTTTATTCCATGATTTTATTTTACTAAACGCAACAAGCGTCATCAGATCAGAAACGAGCCTAACGAAAAAGACAGGCTATCACGGTGAATCACAAATATCTTTTTTTTACAGACCGCTAGAATGACGTAGTGCTCTATTCATGCACCCTCATTGGTGTATTCGAGAATCATGTGACTCCATCAGTCTGGAAAAAAAGGCTTTTTTTTTTTTTTTTTTTTTTTTTTTTTTTTTTTTTTTTTTTTTCGAAGCACCTTTGTCGTTTCAAGCCCAAGCTCGCACTCTGATTAGTTGTTGCTCTCGGCACTGTTTTCATGTAACTTGGCGATAATCATACTTGGCGTAGCGATAGATGTTTCCGTCGAGTTTGATTTCCTTCCGAACCGAGTACAAAGTAACTTTTTCTCTTGCAGCATTGGATTGGATGGAACGTGTCTTACTGAAAGCTGTACTCTTTAAAAGTTTTTACATACAAGAGCACAAGACCACGAGGATAAGAATGAAGGAAGAATAAGAATGAGTAGGTTAGGTTTTAGGTTTACTCGTTCACTTACGAGCGAAGTATTTTTCGCCAAGTATGGTTATCGCCAAGTTACGTGAAAACAGTGCCGAGAGCAACAACCAATCAAAGTGCGAGCTTGGGCTTGAAACAACGAAGGTGCTTGGGAAAAAAAAATCGCGAAAAAAAGACACATGAAATACACCGCTGCTGCCTGTCTTTCTGGATAGCCTCGATTAGAAATGAAGTATACTAAATTGAAAAAAAGGTAATATTTTCTAACTGTTAATAAATGGCCGATATGATTATTCCGTTGACCAAAAAACTAACGCTAAGGCACAGGATTAAATGACAATAAAGAATGCTTGTAAGTGTCGAATTCACTTGACATTAAACACGGTACATATGTTTTTGTTGTGTTATAAAATGATTTTCAATTAAAGTTTTAGTAATTTTTCATTAATGTTTAACCAATTTGTTTGTTCTTTTGAAATTTAAAATAAAAATTACGATTTTCTTATGTATTCGCCGAAATTCTTTTTTGTTTTCAAACTTTAATGATAGAATAAAATATAATACGATAATTAACATTCTTTTAAAAAATATTTAAAAAAAATTATGGATCTAAAAAATAATTACTGTAACTCATTGATAATAACGTATTACAAACTATATTCCGATTACTCACACTGATATATTTTCCTTAATAAACATGTACGCATTTAGAATGCAAGTGAAAAAAAAAATAAATAAAAATAAAAAAAAATTCACTGATATGTAGTTACGATAAAAATGGTCAAAAAGAAAAAAAAAACATTTTATAACAAAACAGGGTTTTTCATGAATGAAAGGTTTGGTTTGGTTTGGTTTATTTTTGAGGTCCGATTATCTACGCTAGGGATATAGGACCAGGGGGAGTGCCCTTCGTGGGGGTCTTTCTAAGGGAACCTAACCCGTATTTACGCAAGGTTCGAAGAAAACCACGAAATCTCCGAACGGTTAGGCCGACGCCGCGATTGGGTTCGAACCCAGCACCTGCCGTCTACCATTTGAGAGGTCCGAACCTCTCGGCCACTGGTGGGGCTCATGAATGAAAGACAATTACTCATAGGTGTAAATAAAAATGTAAATAAATAATAATAAAAAAAAATTATAATTTTATATCTAAGCATAAGAAGACATTTTTTCAGTCATTTTATTTCAATAAATTGAACAAGGAAAAAAATACATATATATTATTTCAAAAACATAAAATATGCAAAAATTCAACTAATACTTTTTTCTTTATTTTGCTCAGATGAAAAATCTTATAACTAGAAATAACTCGTTTACGCTTAATATTTTCTTTTTTTTTATCCATTATTTTGTAGAAGTTATTTTTTATTTTCAAACCTTAACATTAAAAGAAATAAAATATGAAAAATAGCGTTGAATAAAAAAATAAAAACATTTTTTGGAGCTAAGAAATGAACTTCATAACTCTTTGATAATTACGCATCAGAAATATTTATACTCCGATTAATCATGTTGATTTTTTCTCTTACAAATAACTTTCGAATTGCATTTAAAAAATCTGTTTTTTTTTTTTTTTTTTTTTTTTTTTTTTTTTTTTTTTTTTTTACCGATATGTAATCATGATGAAAATGGTAAAAGAAAAAAATGACACAAAAGAAATAAATAGAAAAAATATTTTATAACAAACTAGTTGGATGTGCCAATCCCAAAACTTTCTTCTTTCTCATACGTATATTTTAATATTTAAAAAAATAGTTACTCATTTTAATGATTTAATAATTTTAATTCAATACCATACGAACTTTGGTTTTTATCTTAAATTTCTGTTTCAATCAGTTAATTGGAATAAAAACGAATTTCCGTCTATACACTAGCCGATGAACAATAGAATGATAAGCAGATTTTTTTTTAATTCAGGGAGGACCTATTTGCCTGACCAAAAAATAATTATATACAAAAATTTTAGTTCAGTTCTAGGACTAACTTCATACACTTTTTGGTGGTGCAATATTGAAAATGGCATAAAATTGGCTATTGCAACGCCCCCTTCCAGAGGATTTTTTTTCAAATTCAGGGAGGACCAACTAGCCATAGCCATACACTTACACAAAATTTGGTTCAATTCGATATATAAATTCATATACTTTTGGCCGGTACAATATTGAAAATGGCACAAAAACCGCGATTGCAGCGCTCCCTTCCGGCGGAATATTTCAAACCTGAAGGAGGTCCTGCTTCCCACAGCCAGAAACATTCACAAAAAATTTGGTTCATTTCTATGCATAACTTCATACAATTTTTGATGGTAGAATGGCGACATACATACAGACACACACAGACACAGACACACAGAGACACAGAGACAGAGACAGAGACACACAGACACACGGACAGACTGACATTTTGTAAAAACAGGTTTTTTGGAATCTCTGACCCCTAAAACGTGTAAATCCGTTGAAAAACGGAAGTCGAAAAAAATTTCGATTACAATACTTTTTTCTATTTAAGATAGAAGAAAGTAAAAAGATTGGTTTGTGAAAAAAAGCCAAGAATTTTGAAGCATAAATAAATATGTAAATGTGACTGATATTTTTTCTGAACCCTTTGGGGACGAGCGACGCGTATGCGTGCCGCAAAACGGCTTAACAATTCTTCTTTAACCCCACCAGTAAAATTTTACTGTAAAATTTGCCTTATTTAATCGGGGCATTTTCTCGATTTAAAAGCCATAACTTTCTGTTTTTAAAAACCGGTGACAGAACATTAAAAATTTCGTAAAGGGCTCCCGTTGCGAAGAGGTTAATGTCAAAACACGAGAAAACTTTTTCGTTTCATGATTTTATGCATGATTTTACGCAATGAATGGTATATTGTAAAAAGATGCATTTATTTAAAAAATGGTATATTGTTTAATTTTTGAAAACTAATTCGATGCATTTTCTAAAACCAGGGATCCAAAATTATTCATTTTTGATTATCTCTTAAAGTTGTGGTATTTAAAATTAAAAATAGGTAACTATGTACGGGAAGATGGGGATACTTAAGCCATTTTTTAAATTAAAATTTTTTAAAATTTTTTATAATTTCTTAGAACAAAATAAAATATTGAAAATGAAAATTTGATATTTTTTCTTCAATTGATAACCACTTTCAATTAATTCTGAATTATTTTTCTATGTCTAATAAATTTTTACTTTTTCTTTTATATCGTGGCTCAAGTATCCCCATGCAGGGGATACTTGAGCCATTCGTACCAGTATTTTGCAAAGAAAAAAACCGATTTACAATATACGTGAAAAAATGCATTAAACCTTTTTCAAATAAATTTGGTCGAATTTTCTGGTGTCGTTGTGACATTTCAGAATTAAAATTATGTGGTAGAAAATTCTACCAGCAGAGCTCAAAGGGTTAATCACCATACTTTCAAAATGATACCAAGGTATGTGATTTCATTTTTACACGTTCAGAACTATAAATATGTTACCATGTTGCCAGTTTTAGAAAGAAAATTGACCAACTGTAGAGATAATAGGGGTGGCTCAAGTATCCCCTATGCTCAAGTATCCCCACTCTCCCCTATGTCTGGTATGAGATTTCCGCTTTTTACAAACCATTATATTCTTAGAATAAATGTTATCTTTTTAAATCACAATAATTAGCAAGAGTTATTTTTTAAAAATATATCTATACTATTTCAAGGAAAAAAAAAAAAAAAAAACATGTGCGTGTAAAAATCTAACTAAAACTTTTTTCTTGATTTTTCGTAGATGAAAAATCTCATAACTACAAATAACTCTTTTCTCCTTAATATTTTATTTTTTTTATCCACTATTTTATAGAAATTCTTTGTTACTTTCAAACCTTAATGGTAAAAGAAATAAAATATGATGAACAGCATTGAATAAAAAAGTAAAAACATTTTTCGGAGCTGAAAAACGAATTTCGTAACTTTTTGATAATTACGCATCAGAAACATTTATACATCGATTTATTCATGTTGAATTTCTTTTTCTCTTATAAACATGCAAGCATCTAGAAAGTAAGTCTTTTTTTTAAACCGATATGTAATCACGATGAAAATGATAAAAGAAAAAAAACGACACAAAAGAAAGAAATAGAGAAAATATTTTATAACTAAAAAGGTTGTTTCGTGAAAGAAAGCGAAGAATTTTTAATCATAAATAAATATCTACATGTGATTTTTTTTTCTTAATGTGTAAATATAAGAAAACATTTTTGTTTCATGATTTTATTTTAGTAAATGTAACAAGCGTCATCAGGTTAGAAGTGAAGTATATTAAATTGAAAGAAAGGTAGTATTTTCTAACTGTTAATAAATGGTACGATATGATTATTCCTTTGATCAAAAAACTATCGACAAGGTATAGGATTAAATGCCAATAAAGAATGGTTGTAAATGTCGCATTCACTTGGCATTAAACACGGTATATGCTTTTGTTGTTTTCTAATTAGAATTTTTACTAATTTTTCATTAATGTTTAACAAATTTATTTGTTTTTTTGAAATTTAAAATAAAATTAACGTCTTTTTTATGTATGACGAAATTCTTTTTTGTTTTCAAACTTTAATGATAAAATAAAATAGGGGAAGATGGGGATACTTGAGCCATTTTTTTAATTTAAATTTTTTTAAATTTTTTATAATTTCTTAGAACAAAATAAAATATTGAAAATGAAAATTTGATATTTTTTCTTCAATTGAAAACCACTTTCAATTAATTTTGAAATATTTTACTATGTCTAATAAATTTTTACTTTTTCTTTTACATCGTGGCTCAAGTATCCCCATGGAGAGGATACTTGAGCCAGATGTCACATTCGCACCAGTATTTTGTAAAGAAAAAAACCGATTTACAAGATACACGAAAAAATGCATTAAACCTTTTTCAAATAAATTTGGTCGAATTTTCTGGTGTCGTTGTGACATTTCAGAATTAAAATTATAACCACCATACTTTCAAAATCGTACCAAGGTATGTGATTTCGTATTTACATGTTCAGAACTATAAATATGTTACCATGTTGCCAGTTTCAGAAAGAAAAATTGACCAACTGTAGAGATAATAGGGGTGGCTCAAGTATCCCCACTCTCCCCTACAATATGATAATTAACATTATTTTTCATAAAATATTTAAAAAAATTATGGATGTAAAAAATGATTACCGAAATTTATTAATAATATCGTATTACAAACTGCATTCCGATTAGTCATGCTGAAATTTTTTCTTTTATAAACATGCACGCATTTAAGATGTAAGTGAAATGGGGAAAGAAAAGGTATTTCACCGATATGTTGTTACGTTAAAAATGGTCAAAGAAAAACACGCAGAAACATTTTATAACGAATTAGGTTCTGTCATGAATGAAAGACAAACAGTCATACGCATAAATAACAATGTAAATTAATTAATTATTTAATTAAAAGAGAAAAAAAAACATTTTTTCCATAACATAATGTCTAAGTATGAGAAAAAAAATTTCTGTCATTTTATTTTAATTAATGGAATAAGAAGTATTTTGTAAAAATACATGTATACTATATTTCAAAAACCTAAAAAAAAATCCGTGTAAAAATTTTACAACTAAAACTTTTTTTTCTTGATTTTGCTTAGACGAAAAATCTCATAACTAGAAATAACTCTTTTCTACTTAACGTTATCTATTTTTATCCATTATTTTGTAGAAATTATTTGTTATTTATAAAGCTAAATGATAAAAGAAATAAAATATGATAAATAGAATGCAATAAAAAAAGTAACAACATTTTTCGGGTCTGAAAAATGAATTTCTTAGAATTACACATATTTGAAACGTTTATACTACGATTATTCACGTTGCTTCTTTTCTCTGATAAACATGCACGCATTTAGCAAGTAAGTCATTTTTATTTTATTATTTTTTTTAATCGATAGGTAATCACGATGAAAATGGTAAAAGAAAAAAAAAATGACACAAAAGAAATAGATAGAAAAAACTTTTTATAACGAAAAAGGCTGTTTCGTGAAAAAAGCGAAGAATTTTGAAGCAGAAATAAATTTGTAAATTTGACTGATCTTTTCACTAATGTATAAACACGAGAAAACTTTTTTGTTTCATGATTTTATTTTAGTAAACGCAAAAAAATGGCATAAGTAAAAAAATGCATTTCTTTAAAAAATGGAATATTTAGTTTTTGAAACTACTTTGATACATTTTCTACAACCAGGAGTCCAAAACTAATCGTTTTTTATAATTTGTTAAGGGGAGAGTGGATCTTTATTCGAGCCAAATCGTCGCAAAAAAGGTCTATTTCTGTGGTATAATAGTACCGAAACAGTTTTTTTTCTTATTAAAATATCAATTATAAAGGTTTTAAGAAGTAAATAATAAAGGTAAGTGTATTTGTATACTTTAAATCTGTTTTTCTCAAAACTAATTTTTCAGCTGAAATGCTTCTTATGACGTAATTTTTTATCAATATTTATGAAATTGATAAGGAAGTATCTTGATATTGTTTAGAAAGAAAATGTATAAGCTTTTTAAAATTCGTCTTTATTAGGATATCCAAATTTGATTTTTTACTTTTTAAAAGACAAAATTTTGATGATAATCGATATGGAATTTAGAAAAAAATCTGTAAAATATTTACTATTCAAAAGATTAAAAAAACTTACACAAATTTGTTCGTAATAGAGTTTTAAGTGATAAAAATGTAAAAGCAAGAAAATATCTCAAAAACTAAAACAAGAGGGGCATTTTAAAAATTTTAAAATAAATTAAAAAGTTTAATAAGATTGAAATTTTTTGAAGGTGTTCTATGTGCTTTTGGTGAAATGCGTATATATTAACGAAATTTTATACTGCTAAAATGAAATTAAAAAATAAAAATCTATATCCACCTAGCCCTTAAAGGTACGGTATTTAAAATATTAAGAATTATGTACATCAGGGATGAAATTTCCGCTTTTTTACCCACCCTTATATTCTTAGAAGAAACGGTATCCTCTTAAATCACAGAAATGAGCAAGGAGGTATTTTGTAAAAATATATCTATACTACTTCAAAACTTAAACACGTGCGTGTAAAAACTCTACAACTAATACTTTTTCTTGATTTTGCTTCGATTAAAAATCTTATAACTAAAAATAACGCTTTTCTGCTTAATATTTTCTTTTTTTAATTCATTATTATGTAGAAATTATTTGTTATTTTCAAAACTTAATTATAAAAAAAATGTGATAAATAACATTAAATTTTTAAAAATAAGTAAATAAATAAAAATTAAAATAAATAAATAAAAATAAATAAATAAATAAAAGCTAAAAAATGAATTTCGTAACTCTTTGATAATTATGCATCAGAAACCTTTATAACTCAGATTATTCAAGTTGATTTTTTTTCTCTGATAAACATTTAGGAAGTAAGTATTTTTATTTTTTAAACGATATGTAATTACGATAAAAATGATAAAAGGAAAAAATGACACAAAGAAAAAAACAGAGAAAACATTTTATAACGAAAAACGTTGTTTCGTGAAAGAAAGCCGAGAATTTTGAAGCATAAATAAATATCATCATCAGAATCATCAGAAATATTTATAACTCAGATTATTCATGTTGATTTTTTTTCTCTGATAAACATTTAGGAAATAAGTATTTTTATTTTTTAAACGATATGTAATTACGATAAAAATGATAAAAGGAAAAAAATGACACAAAGAAAAAAACAGAGAAAACATTTTATAACGAAAAACGTTGTTTCGTGAAAGAAAGCCGGGAATTTTGAAGCATAAATAAATATCATCATCAGAATCATCAGAAATATTTATAACTCAGATTATTCATGTTGATTTTTTTTCTCTGATAAACATTTAGGAAGTAAGTATTTTTATTTTTTAAACGATATGTAATTACGATAAAAATGATAAAAGGAAAAAATGACACACAGAAAAAAACAGAGAAAACATTTTACAACGAAAAACGTTGTTTTGTGAAAGAAAGCCGAGAATTTTGAAGCATAAATAAATATCATCATCAGAATCATCAGAAATATTTATAACTCAGATTATTCAGGTTGATTTTTTTTCTCTGATAAACATTTAGGAAGTGAGACTTTTCGTTTATTTATTTATTTATTTATTTTATACCGATATGTAATCACGATGAAAATGGGGAAAAAAATGACACAAAAGAAAAAAAAACAGAGAAAACATTTTATAACGAAAAACGTTGTTTCGGGAAAGAAATCCAAGAATTTTAAAGCATAAATATATATCTAAATGTAAATATTTATTTTTCTCTCTCTAATGTCTAAACGTATTTGTTGTTTGTTTGTTGATTTTATTTTAGTAAACGCAACGAATCGTATATTGTAAAAAGCGGCATTTGTTTCGAAAAAGGTATATATTGTTTAGCATTTGAATCTAATTTGATAAATTTTCAAAAACCAAGATTCCAAAACTCTTCGTTTTTTATTATCCCTTAAAGGTACAGTATTTAGAATATTAATAATAAATAAGTATATATATCCTCTTAAGACTTTTAATATTCTATAGGATATACGCATTCGCGATTTTTTTTCACTTCTATAAATAATGTTACAGAAAGAGAAATTCGTGTGAATGCAGCCTAACAGATAACAGAACTAAACAAAAACCAGATTATTGTGGAATCTACAGATCTAATTTTTATTTAAAGTTATTCATAAGAAAGTCTATTGAAATTTATTTAAAAAGTCCACATGTTTGTAACGATACACTATCTTTTCGCATTCCGAATACAGTCGGCTCTCGTTAATTCGAAATCGTCGGGGCCACAAGAAATGTTTGAATTATCCGAAGTTCGAATTATGGAAAATATGAAATAAAAACATTCTTAATATGGTACCATTGCAAAGGAATTAATTTTATTATAGTGTTTTTTTTTAAATATTTTCGTCTGTTATCATTAGAATATGACTTAATAATAAATTAGAATGTATTGTTTAATTAAAAAATCGTCTGCTTTTTATCCCAGTGCTTTTCCCTCTGCGTAGGGATAATATGTGTTTTTCCCTCTGCGCAGGGATATTATTGTTCTATTATGTTTACTTTATAGTTGAGTCTGTGAATCTTGACGATATGTGCATTGTGTTCCCTCAGCGGATTTTATTTGTGAAATGTGTTATTAAATAATGTGAAAAGTGATTATACAGTCTACTGCTTTCTTCAAAGATATCGACACAACATTTTGGTCGCAATCGAGTTCGGAGTATTGCGAAATTCAAGTTAAAAAGTTAATAGAATAATGCGTGCGTAAAATTCATTCGAAAGTAAAATGAGCTAATTGGAATAGTGCCAAATAGAATAACACAAAAAAAAAATGGATAAGAAAATATTGACTGATAAAAAAGTTTTAAAATCTTCAATTACAAGAGTGAAAAATAAATTCTTCAAAACTGATTTGAGTGCGTGTGATTTAGAACAAATTCAGTTATTTAAAAAAGAAATTGAAAAATTAGACGAAGAGTTAAAGAATTTATTTAAATCGATTTTTTATGCATGTGAAGAAAAAGACATTGATTTATTTATAGAAGAGAAGGATGAACAACAAGACATCTTAGATGAATTAACGGTAAAAATTGAACGTGAAATTAATGCTAGAAAAATAAATACGGACAATCCAAGAAAGGAGGTGAGTGAAATGAAATTACCTAAACTTTCTTTACCAACTTTCAGTGGAAATATTCATGAATGGTTAAGTTTCAAGGATTTGTTTACAGCAAGTATACATGAAAATGAAAATTTATCGCCTGCTCAGAAACTGCAATATTTAAAATTATCGTGTCATGGAGACGCGTTAAAAATAATAAAATCAATTCCTATTGAAGATTCGAAATACAATGTAGCTTGGCAATTATTAACGGAACGGTTTTCAAATAAAAGAGAATTAATATATTCTCATATAAGAAGATTATTAAATTTTCCATTCGTGCAAGGCGATTCACCGGCAGCAATACTTAATTTAGTGGATATGACGAATGAATGTGTTCGATCTTTCGAAATCTTGGATCAGAAGGTAAGTGGCTTTTCAGAAACTTTGTTGATTTATTTACTTTTGCAAAAACTTGACTCTAATATTAAATTGTGGTGGGAACGTCAGTTAAAAAATGACGAACTTCCAACGTTAGATCAATTAATAAATTTTCTGAAAGATTATGCTCGTTCATTACAATCTGCTAAAGGAAATAGTATTTATAAGAAAAACAGTTATCCTAAATTAACTGCGATGACTGCTTCTGGTTATAATAGTGAGTGTAAATATTGTTCTTCACCTAGTCATAAAATACCTAAATGCAGTGAGTTTTTAAAATTATCTGTTCGTGAAAGAGTGCAATTTGCAAAAAATAAAAATCTTTGTTTTGCATGTTTATCTGCTGACCATAAATTAACCAATTGTCAGTCAAAAAGAGTTTGTTCAAAATGTAATTTGAAGAGTCATAATAGCTTATTACACTATGAAAGACGAGAAACTAACTATCCAGATATAAAAAACCAAGTAACGCCTCAGTCCTCATATCATACTAGTGAGACTTCTTCTGAATCATCTAATAATGTAAATATGTCCATAAATTCATGTCTTGGGGAAATAAATTCAAAATCATTTGGCATACTTGCAACTGCGCTAATTAATGTGAAAGATAATTATGGAGGCAATAAATTACTGAGATGTATAATAGATGTCGGAAGTACTAATAATTTTATAAGTGAGCGTGCAATACAATTATTAGGTATAAAAAGAAATTCTGCTAATTTACAGATTAAATGCTTGGGAATGGGATACTCCGAAGAGACACGTGGTGTTGTAAGATTGGAATTTTCTCCACATTTTGATAAACAAAACACACGATTAGGTACTTTTTATATTTTGAAAAAGATAACGAGTAATCAACCAGTTGTATCATATGATATTAATGCATTCAGTCATTTAAAGAACATAACACTAGCTGACCCTAAGTGGAATGAACCGGGACCAATAGACTTATTATTTGGCGTGTCATTATCATTATCTATAATTAGAGGAGAAAAAATATTTGGAAAACCAGGACTGCCTTTTGCAGTAAATTCAGATTATGGGTGGTTAATAACAGGAGATAGTGATACTTTTTCAGAAAATAAACCAAATATTATAGTTAATTTTGCAAATGTTGAAACAGATTATGTAAAAAGGTTCTGGGAGTTAGAAAACATCCCCTCAAAAGAAATATACACAAATGAAGAAAAATATTGTGAGGAAATTTTTGATTCAACTCATTCACGCGATACTAATGGAAGATATATTGTGCGTTTGCCATTTAAAAAGCAGTGTAAAGAATTAGGGGAATCAAAATCGTTAGCTATGAAAAGATTTCTAAATTTAGAAAAACGATTTAATAGAAAGCCTGATTTGTATGAAAATTATTGTATATTTATGAATGAATATCTTGAAATGGGACACATGGAGAAAATACCAAAGAGTGAAATTCAAAAACCTGTTAATGAAATTTATTATCTGCCACATCATCCAGTAATCAAGGAATCTAGTACAACAACCCGTCTTAGAGTTGTGTTTGACGGTAGCGCAAAAACTACAAATAATGTTTCTCTTAATGAAAATTTAATTGTAGGTCCTAGAGTTCAACAAGAGTTATTTTTTATTTTGTTAAGATTCCGCACACACGCTATAGCTATTAATGCTGACATTGCAAAAATGTTTCGTCAAATTAAAATATTTCCTGAAGATCAAAATTTTCAAAGAATTCTCTGGAAGGATAAATTTTCCGATGATATAAGTGATTATCGTCTTACTACAGTTACATACGGACTAACGTCTAGCCCATATTTAGCTACTAAAGTTCTACAGAAATTAGCGTTGGATGAAAAATTAAATTTTCCACTAGCGTCAAATGTTGTATTACGTGATTTTTACGTAGACGACTTACTTACAGGTGCATCATCTCCCGAAGAAGCTATAAAACTAATATCAGAGTTACAAGAATTAATGAAAAGAGGCGGATTTGAGTTACGCAAGTGGGCCTCGAATGACATTAGTGTACTAAAAAACATTCCTGAAAATTTAATTCAGTCTAAATCAGATTTATCAATTGAAAACGATAACTCAATAAAGGTGTTAGGATTAAAATGGGACTCAAATCTCGATGTCTTTAAAATTAGTGTCACCATAGAACCAACATTAAAAGAAGTCACAAAGAGATCCATATTGTCAGATATAGCAAAATTTTTCGATCCACTTGGTTGGATCTCCCCCTTTATAATTTCTGCAAAAATTCTACTTCAGGAAAGTAATCTGGCATGGGACGATCCTGTTCCACTTCTGATTAAAAATAGGTGGATAAAAATTCGGGAAGAACTCGCATGTTTAACATCAATTACTGTGCCTCGTTTAGCAATTATTCCTTCAGCTAACACATTTGAAATTCATTCATTTAGTGACGCTTCCTTAGTGGCATATGGTGCAGTTGTTTACTTAAGATCCTTATCAAATGATTCGGCTGTATCAGTTAGAATATTAGCTGCAAAAACAAGAGTTGCACCTTTAAAAACAATAACTTTACCTAAATTAGAATTGAGTGCCGCCCTGCTGTCAGCCCGTTTGGTAAAAACTGTTCTAGATTCATTGTGTTTGGACATCTCTAAAATTAATTGTTGGACGGATTCAACAATAGTTCTTTCTTGGCTATCAACCGAATCAAGAAGATGGCAAACTTTTGTTGCAAATCGTGTTTCTGAAATACAGCAACTTGTTCCTTCTGAGTGCTGGCATCATATAAAGGGAAAGGAGAATCCAGCAGATTGTGCATCAAGAGGTCTATCACCCTCGGAATTATCATTGCATGATCTGTGGTGGAATGGCCCCAATTGGCTAATTGATCCATCTTTCACTTCTCCAAAATCACAATTAGGGAGTGTTTTCTGTGACGAAGCTTTATTAGAACAAAGGAAAAATTATTTTTGTGCTACAGCCCAATTAAGTGTGGAAATGCCTATTCTCTCAAATATATCATCATTTACTAAGCTAAAACGTGTTATTGCTTGGTGTTTGAGATTTCTTACGAATTCTCGTTTACCTGTTTCAAAAAGAAACTTCGGCTTTCTTACACATACAGAAATTCAGAGTGCCTTAAAGGTGATAATTAAACAAGTGCAAGAGTCATCATTTCCTGACGACATTAAATGTATGACTTCTGGTAAGTGTTTACCTCGCAATAGCAAACTGATTAATCTTTCTCCATTCCTTGATAAAGAAGGAATACTCAGAGTTGGAGGACGTCTTCGTCATTCAAATCTCACACAAGAACAAATCCATCCAATATTGTTACCAAAAAATCATCCAGTGACAGTGTTGATTATCAGATATTTTCACTTATCTCATTTTCATGCTGCCCCTCAGCTATTATTGTGTGTTATCAGACAGAAATTTTGGATTTTAAGTGGACGAAGTGCTGTAAGAAAGTTCGTAAGGAATTGTGTAATCTGTGCTCGTGTTTCTGCTTCTACAGCTAAACAAATCATGGCTGATTTACCTACAACTAGAGTGCAACCTACCCGTCCGTTTCTTATTACAGGAATTGACTATGCAGGACCTATATTGTGTAAATTTAAAAAAGGTAGAGGTTCAAAATCTTTTAAGTGTTATATTTCATTATTTATATGTTTTTCTACTCATGCAATTCACATTGAATTAGTGACTGATTTATCTACTCAGGCTTTTTTAGCTTGTCTGAAGCGATTTATATCCAGACGAGGAAAACCAAAAGAAATTGTAAGTGATTGTGCCAAAAATTTTGTCGGCGCGAGCAAGGAGTTGAAAGAATTGTATAAATTTGTGGCTTCTTCTCAGCATAATGAAGAAGTGACAAAATACTTAAATTCGGAAGAAATAAATTGGCATTTCAATCCACCCTCAGCCCCTCACTTTGGAGGACTTTGGGAGGCTGGCGTTAAATCGATGAAATTTCATTTAAAAAGAACCGTTGGCAATTCAGTTTTAACATTTGAAGAACTTTCAACTCTTTTAGCTCAAATCGAAGCATGTTTAAATTCTAGACCCCTTTGTCCTTTAAGTTCAGATCCTAATGATTTACAGGCCTTAACCCCTGGTCATTTTTTAATTGGTGCTCCTCTTACTTCAGTACCAGAAGTAGATATTTCAGAGGTACCTGCATCAAGATTGACCAGGTGGCAATTAGTGCAGAAAATACAACAACACTTTTGGAAAAGATGGAGCAATGAGTACCTTTCGACCCTACAACAGAGAGTAAAATGGTTTAGAGAAGAGCCTAATATTAAAATAGGTGATTTAGTTATAATAAAAAATGAAGGTCTCTCCCCTTTACAGTGGAAATTAGCTAGAGTGATCAAAACTCACCCTGGATCTGATAAAAAGGTTCGTGTAGTTACCCTGAAAACTGAAAATAGTGAATTAAAAAGGCCAATAACTAAATTGTGTAAATTACCTTTAGAGTAAATTTTTGAAACCCTTTCGGCTTTCAAGGCCGGGAGTATGTTTAATTAAAAAATCGTCTGCTTTTTATCCCAGTGCTTTTCCCTCTGCGTAGGGATAATATGTGTTTTTCCCTCTGCGCAGGGATATTATTGTTCTATTATGTTTACTTTATAGTTGAGTCTGTGAATCTTGACGATATGTGCATTGTGTTCCCTCAGCGGATTTTATTTGTGAAATGTGTTATTAAATAATGTGAAAAGTGATTATACAGTCTACTGCTTTCTTCAAAGATATCGACACAACATGTATAAATATATAAACTAAATAAATAATTAGAAACAAGCACAATGGAAGTAAAATTTGAGGTGTCACTGATGGACAGACTAGGAAAGTGGACTTTAAATGGATTGGATTATATGTATATTCGTTCGGAAAAATTTTCACAAAAATCAAAGAAAGAAAGTTATTCAAATGATCTGAAATTCGCGAGAAAGGAAAGAAACATGAAAAATCGGAATTCTCGTTAGTTCGAATTAAACGAAGTCAAGAGAAAATGAGTTCGAATTAATGAAAAGTTTTAATGTTATTCTGCCATTGAAAATTTCGGGACTTCATGTTTAGTTCGAATTAAGCGAAGATTCGAATTATCCGATTTCGAATTAACGAGAGTCGACTGTATATGGATTGAATGGTTGGACGGTTAATATGATAGCTACATAGTAGGTAAACGAACGGTATCGACAATATAGTGGGCGTTATATTTAATTTGGATTCTATAACTATTTATTCCAGTTTTTCCCGTTCCATTGTGTTTGTAAATTTCTATTTACATTCTGAAGATGACTCAATGGGCCTCCGTGGCTGAGTGGATAAGACATCATGCCGCTAATTAATTACGAGCGTAGGAGGTTGTGGGTTCGAATTAGGGATGGGCGTTATTTATCGTATTAGGATAAATAACAGTGTTATAACGCTGGAACCTAATATTCCATTAATATGTTACTGAAAAATCCCTGTTAAATAAATAACACATGGTTCTTAATGACAGCATTTTCCTTCACTTGTTTTAATCAAGATTTCGTTTTTTTTTTTTTTTTTTTTTTTTTTTTTTTTACTTCTAAAATAAGAATAATATTCATTAAAAACGTCCTTAATCGTTTCTTTTGAGACGTTTGCCGAACAATGTTGAATTCAGACACTTTTCTCAAGAGGGATTTCTGTGCTCTGGAAGAGGAACATTATAGAGTTCCGGGAGGTAGGGGAGAAGGACCCAAAATCTCGAACCTTCTGAGGAAACATCTCATTGCTCACCGGTACGCCTCTCCCCCGGACCATCCCCTTAATTCAACACTAGAACTCAGCATGACCCTATCTTCACCCCTAGTTATGACCTGCTCTCTTAGATATGTGATGCTAATTTTTTTGCAGTTCATCAATCACTATGACTAGTAGTGAATACATGCATGAATAGTAATAACTTACACCGTTAATTAAACACTTTTTCTGCTTGGTGCCTGATGATAGGTCACCATCATAACACACTTTCTCCTATTTTAATAATACAAAATACTACTGCACAATATCTAGACCACAAAACACAGAAATTTTTAGATCAGGAAAATATTTGAAAATTTATTAGATAAACTTCATGCTTGAAATGTTTTCCTCGATAAACAATATAGTATAATCATTATATAAATATATTATATATAACACATAGATTAATGATTCAAAAATAATTAAATTCTGTTTAAAACATCCCAAAACATGTAAATCGATTAAAAGTCGAAAGTCTAAAATCATAAGTTCAATTTTCCGGTTTTTCCATATAGAACCATTTTTTTTGGGGGGGGGGGGCAGGGGGGCCGTTTCTCATTTTTTTTTTTTTATATAATATGTCTATCGAAAGCTTATGCTTCATAAATTACAAATCTAGCATAAAAAATTTTCTCCCGTTATTCTGGGTCACGTTACGGACCCATAATGGGTTGGAATTTAAATTTCTCAAACTTCTTCGAGGTTTTTTGTCAAATCGGTATCTGAAAAAAATTTTGCCAATGTGATGTGTGTATGACATCTGTGCCATATAAATATTATTCAGTCTTTTTTTATTGCAATTTTTTATGTAAAACAATATGCATTATTTTTCATGCACAATTGCACATTAAATGAAAATTGTAATGTAATTTTTGTAGTAGTACTTTATAATAATGAATAAAAAAATAACATATTATTTAAAAGTATTTCCTGCACAACAAAAAGTTTCCTGACGATTACAAAAAATATGTCCTGACAATTCAAAAAATAAAAAAGTAATTGTCTAAGTTTTCACTTCTGTCGGCACTCCCAAAATGTCACTTTTTTTTGGGGAGGGGGGGAATATTTTGTGGAAATAAGTCTTATTTTTAATTTATGTATGGGTCCATATAAAAAAGAATGAGCTAGTGAACTTTGGAACCATTTTAATAAAACTCATATTCAAAATATTTAAATAATTGAGAAAAAAAATTATTAAAAAATTATTTTTAATTTAATCATTTTTTGATACTAAGTTAATGCAATTAAATTTCTTATAAGTTGAATTTGGAATGTTTAGATAAGATTTTAATATTTACAAAATATGAAATACAGTACAATATATTAAGTTTACAGCTTTCTGAAAAACATAAAAATAGTAGGATAAAATTTAAATGAGTTCAAAGTATTAGAATATTTTATTTTACGCATTAATATTACTTTATTAATATGAAGTAAATGGTAGTTAATATTTTGTAGCACCTTCTTTTGCTTTCATAACAGCGTACAATCGATCTTGCATACTATAGATATTTGCTATTAAGAAACTAGACGAAAAAACTGAGTCTGGAAAAAATTTCTTTTTCTACCATCTGTCCTATCTCATAAGTCTCTCTGTCCTATGAGTTAATACACTGTAAAAAATTTTTGTAAAATTATAGTAGATGTACCGTAAATTTCACGGTACTACTACCATTTTCACTCTTTACGGTATGAATACCGTATTTCTAAGTTATATTAAGCGTAAAAAAATACAGTTTGTTCTCTTTCGATTGAAAACGGTATTTACACAGTAAAATGATTGTTTCTCAGTAAAAAATCGGTATTTATACCGTAAAATAATTATTTTTCAGTAAGATAAATGACATTCTAAACATTTTCGTAGCATTTCAATAGATGTACCTAAATTTTACGGTGCTTCTACTGCTTTCATTCTTTACGATATGAGTACCGTATTTTTAAGGCATATTAGGTATAAAAAAAATCCAGTATCTATGCTATTTCGATTATAAACAGTATTTGTACCATAAAATAATGTTTTTTCATTAAAAACGCCATTTATACTGTAAAATACTTGTATTTCAGTACGGGAAAAAATTGTATTCTCGCCTCGGTGAACGGCAGATGATGTTCTTGCTGCTTAATGAGTGCAGATCTGAGGAGAGAAGGGGTTGGGGGGGGGGGCAAATTATTTGGAGGACCAAGAAGCTCAAAGGAGTCCAATAGTTACAATACACATTGTACATTTAATTTTTACGTATACCATAACGTAACAATAAAAAAGAAAAGGTCTATAATTACTTTTGTTAAATAGTATGAATATCTAATTAGCATCTTTAAATTCAGGAAAATAAACAATTTAATTTATGAGAGACGAACAAAGTAGTCTTCAAAGTCGAGGAGGTCTCATTAAAGATTCACATGCTTTTTAGCTCACAGGCTATCATAGCCTGAGAGCTTATGTGCCCGTCCGTTCTGTATGTTCGTTCGTGCGTAACGCGATAACTCGTGATAAAAATATCCGATCCACTTGAAATTTTGTATGTAGGTATATCCTGACAAGGCGCTTCCCTGATTAGTTTTTGGAGTTCATTCGATATGTATAAGAGGGGGAACGGGGGGCTCATGCCCCTCCCCTTAGTTGATATAAATGGGATTTTCATGCAGAATTAAGTTTTCGTTCAAAATTTAGATTAGGATCATTCTGATGAGGCGATTCCGTAACTGTTATTAGGTGTTCATTGAATAAGTATAAATAGGGGGAACAGGCGTTCTAATGCCTCCCCCCCTATATTTATATAAATGGGTTTTTGAAGCAGAATTTTCAGATTTCGTTCAAATTTCTGAATAGTTTTGGAAGTTTAATGGTTAAGTATAAAAAAGGGGGATAACTCCTTTTAAATTATATAAATGCTAAAGGGGTTTTTATTAAGAATTATCTAATTTGCTCTGAATTTTGGATATAGATTTTTTATATGATAAAGCATGTCTTTGATAGTATAGGAGGTTCAATGATTAAGTATAAAAAAAGAGGAAAGGGAAGAGCTTTTTCCCCTTCTTATTTTTTTTTCGAACGGAATTAACCCTTGAAAATATAAGGCTTTAATGTACAATTAGTATTTGTAGCCTGTGAGCTCAATGCCATCAGTTTAACTGGGCAGTACTCTTTTTTATGTATCTTGAGAGTCTGTATAAGAGGGAAGGGCATGTGTGACTGATCCTGGGCACGTCACGGCTCTCGACGGCCTGGATAGATGTCTTTTTCTAGTGCGAAATTTCAATCTAATATATTGAATGAGTTCAACCAATCCTTAATTTTTATTGAAGAATTATAGCATTCGTAGAAGTGAAACTCTAGGATTTTAAACTAGTGTAATTAATCAGTTATTCAAAGTCATGTAATTAAAATTAAAATATTGTATACCATTGAATATATACCAGTGATATACGTTAAAAGGATTTATTCATCCTTGTATGCTCTTTGTGTTTTATTCAGTTGGATCCTTTTACCGGTCGTGCGAGACAAAGAAGCATGTAACATTTTAATTATTTTTAAGTGAAAGGAATTACTATGCAAGTATTTTTATTACATTTTTAACTTGCATAAATTCTTAATAAAGTTCTTCTTTAATGTTATGTATCTGTCTTATTAATTTATTTTAGATCTAAAAACATTTTTTTAGGTATGAGAAATAAGAAATTTGCCAGCTAAAAATTACTTAAAATTCAAAATTTATTGAAAAAAGCTAATAATACAATGTTAAAAATTTCCATTCAAAGTTGAGTTAATTCATGAAGCAAAATAAAGAGAAGCACCAAGATATGGTATATCTTATTTTTCGAAAATTCCAAGCTGGACAGCACGATCTGTTTTACCATTTCTTTTTCCGTATTCAGCAAGACAATTCCTTAACGTTCCTTACAATACTAATGCATCGAAAGTCGCATCACTCAATATTGAAGATCGGTGGCTAGTACGTTGCCTGTTTAAGAAAAAAACGAAATGGTATCGGGTGTGCTCAGATGGTGAAATTTTGGAGACTATAAATACACACTTCCCGCGAATAACCCCTGTTAAAATTTAGACAAAATTATCATAAAAGCAGAAAAAAATACATGCTTATTAGAAAAATATATTAAAATACCAAACAGTCAGTTGGCTTAGATTTATGCATAATCCATCGGTACAACTACAAACACCGGTCCCCTTTCCTCTACCATTCTCATAAGTAGCTAAAATTCAAAAATTACGCATACGTTGTTTAAATTTTAATGACCTCCGGCCACAATCTTGATGAGCTCAGAGATTTAGTAATTCACAATCCTGTTGATCTAAATCTTAAAAAGGGGGAAAGTTTCAAAATCTCTAAAAATCTTAAATCAAAATTTTAGAACCTATCTCACTCAACATACTGACAATAATGCTATTTCGCCATACGGCGCAGTGTCGAATTCAGACATTTTTCTCCGGGAGGGACTTTTGTGGCTCCGGGGGGGGGGGACATTATAGAATTCCGGAGGAAATGGCACTTTTTCACCAGTAAAAACACAAAAATTCTATTTTTCCGGCGGGGGACATTTCATTGCTTAGGAAATGGGTGTTCCCCCATCCCGGGCACCGCATGAATTCAACACTGATACGGCGAGACTGCTATTTTCGTTAATGAAAGGGTCTCTCGTACGGTAACTCACTCTCTTTCTACCCCCCCTTTTGATGCTTTGCCTCCTACGCCTCCTATCAACACCCCCTATAGTGGGTGTTGCTCCTATCCGGATGGAACGATTAATCGACCTTGTTCTTCTTAACACACTGTTAAAGATGTCTGTAAAATAATGATTCTCTGATCGTATATTTTGCACTCAATTTACCATCTTTCAAGTAAATTATAGAAACACGATTAATTTACAAAAATTCCATTCGACCAGTAAGGGGCTAATTGTTAATTTTGGATCCCCTCCCTCCCTTTGGATATCATACGTTATCATCCATCAACTCCCCCCCCCCCCCCGATAATGATATCGTTATCAAAGTGTAAAAAATTTTTATTTTTAGGATTTAGTTCTTTTGTTTGGAGTAATATACAAAACTGGTTAAATTTATTTTTCGGAAACTTTATTGATTCAAATGAAGATAATTTAATAAAATATCGCTTTATTCAAATAAAATTTTAAAAAAGTGACGATTTAAAAGTATATTATTTTATAAGAGTTTTTCTTACATAGTGCATTTAACAGTAATTAAGTCTTGTTGAACTTGCCCTTCCAACGAAGGAGGGATGAGGGGGGGGGGCGAGGGGAGACGCAGAAATTCTTATCAACAGAACAAGTGGATAACATTCTTTCGCTTTTATTTATTAGGAAACACAAGCGGCATTTAAAAAAAAAATTATTATAAGATTCCTCGATCCATGTTTATATATGCATACACATATGAAGATGAATAGGAATGTCAAAACGTTGGGGTATACCATATTTTAGAATTAGATAATTTTATTATAATTTAATGATTTTAATGATAGCTTTGTATTTTCATAAAAATAGATAACTGAATTTAAAAAAAAAACACAATGTAATTTTTTTCAACAAAAATCCACATTACAAAGAAAAAAAAGTTTTGATTGGGTCAAAAATGATATTAATATCAAAAGGCAACACCCTCCCCCTCCCTAGAGATATCTTACGATATTATCTTTCAGACAACCCCTCCCCCCAAAATAATAATGTTATATATGTACAGCCCAGTGTGACCGTTTTTTCAAGCTAAAAGCAGGTAGATTTGGACTGACAACAAGCTAAAAATAAATTCGATGGTCCTGCCTTCTATTGATGGTCAATATATCGATAGACTGACAACTATCTTTTAGCCTGAGTTTTTAGCTTGATTTAGCTTGTTGCAAGTCCTACAACAGTCCAGATTTCTTACAACAATCCAAAAACGGTCACACTGGTACAGCCCCTAATAAAAAAATTATCATTCTTGTTTCTAGTAAAACCATCATAATTATTGACTAATCAAAACATTGTCCATGAAAATGTCTAGATTATAGGTAAGATAATGCAGTACACGAAATTTTGTTTTCGACGGAAGTACTGATATCAGATCTTCGAGTCAAAAGCCTCCTTTACGGGTAGTAGTATAAGTCTCAGTGTTTGCCAACCAACCAACCTAATGGTGTCAACTTGTTGATGTGGATCAATGGAAGCTTGCTGAGTTATTCAAAGTGAGTTATTCGGTTATATTTCTTTTTTTCCTATAACTTACATAATTAGATAAATAATTTGAACTGTATATATTTTAAATTTCTTTGTCTTAAAAGTATGTAATTAATTTGTTTGTGTTACACTACCTAAGAAATAGAAAATAAATCACAAAAGTGCGCGTTGGATCAATTTTTTTTTAATAAGAATATTGACGTCTGTAAGTTTTAGAATATTTTCTGTTCAACATTTCAACTATTTCTCTTTAAATTTAATCCTTTTAATTAGAATATTTGCATAATATTAGTAATATACACTAATCTTATGTAAAAGAAGGAATTTGACTTATTTCATTCCTCCTTTTGCTAGACTGTCCCATTCCCCTCCACTATTGTTTTTATGTTAAATTGCTTATATAAACAACAGTGCTGCTGTTAAGTTTAGTTTAAATTATGGATAATATATAACATTAGGTTTTCTAAACAGGAGAACTATTACAGCTACACGTAAACAAGTCATTAATATACAGCAAACATTAAAATTAAATGAAGCAAATTTACTTTTTTTAATAAGCAATTTTTTTAATACAAATTTAAGTTTATGTTGATCAGCAACTTTTTTCAACAGAATATAGCTGCATCTCAGTGGCGTAGCCAAAATAGGTGACACCCGGGGCGGATGTAAATTGTGTTACCCCCAGCCACCATGGTGTCATCCCCACCCCCCTCCGATCCGTTATATTTTTTCATTCACAATTGCACGCTATTATAACAAATTATTACATCATTCCTCATTTACCTTTTGCCTTGCACTACCAATGAAAAAAAAAAAAAGAGTAACGGCTTTTTTTAAACCCATAATTCGCATAAATCAATGTGGTGTCTGTATGTGAAGAAAATTCTTTCTTTTAAAGTTTGCTTTTCTTAGCCACTCGTTAGACAGTTTAGTTTTTGTTACCTGGTGCATATATCTTATTTAAACACTCCAGTCTGCATAAAATTTCAACTTCTCTAAGAAAAGAAAATTAACTCTATTTCGTCGTACGCTAGAAATTTAATTTTATTTCAGAATTCTTTTGCAAAATCACATAAGATTATATATATCTATTTGCAAATAAATATCGGGTAACATCCTTTAAAGGATAACACCCGGTTCGGACCGCCCCCACTAGCTACGCCACTCCGTCTATCTAGTATGTGATTGATGCTTAGAATAATACATAACGAGAAAAAATTTCTGTCCCATTCCATCCCATTCTTCCTTTCTAACTAATATTGTAATAAATTTTAGTACTATTTATTACTAATATTAGAACTAGTACTAATATATCCCGTACTACTAATAACAATAATTAATTAAAGCTTGAAAACATAGTATATTAACACACGAAAAAAATCCTAAAAACCCGATTTAAGTTTAAAACAAAATCTGATTTAAATAAAAATATACATAGATATTTTTAAAACAATAATTGTTTTACACCTTAGTTGCTTTTTAAAAGCGTGCAGATTCATTCATATGCCATTCATAATGCTGATTTTAAAAATAGTGAGAAATGGTGTTTATATTAAGACTTTGTTTGGTTTTAAATGTTTATAAAATATAAAATAAGGCTTGTAGATTAATTGCTTATAAAAGTAAAGTCATCGTCATGTTTAATTTTATAAAACGCAGAAAAAAAAGAGGGGAGGGGTGGGAATTAAGTCAATTTAAACCAGAATAAACCAATTTCTATGGAACTTTTAAAAATCAGCTGGCATATTTGCAATTATGATTACAATTCTGACAGCTCATATCTATGTGTTATTAACAGTATTTATGTTTTCACTAGTTAGAAACTGGGTTATTTATTAAATTCTAAGTCAATTAAATTTCATTTAAACTAATGTTTGAGTAAATAGTCGATTCGGTATTTTGGGATTCAGAATGTTATACACGAATATAAGTGTCATTAAACTAATTAAAAAACACTTAAAAACGTGTTACTTATAATTCAAATACTTTGCTAAATAAATGCGAATTACGGCCAATATTGATCCCACCCCCTCCTTCCTAGGAAAAAAAAAAAGCAAGCAGTTAAAGTCTAATTACTGGAGTGATATATATATTTTTAACACGTTCGCTGCCTCTCGCCCGAAAGTGCGTGCTATGGCGCCAACGTTAAGGGGCCACTCATGAGCCAGCGCGGTATGTGGGGTGATGTCCAATAGCCAGTCACGCGCTGGCGCGGGAAATTCTTTTACTGATTCTTTGTTATAAAAAGTAAATCGGCTTCTGAGAAAAACCCACTTCTACAGTGCGGCATTATCTAGCATCACATCTTTACGTAAGCGGCAGCGAACGTGTTGTCTTTTTTGCACACAGAGAGAGTTTATTAAATCGGATTTAAGTCTTTATGTTAAAGGTTTACTTTCTGTTAAACTTTTTTTTTTTTTTTTTTTTTTTTTTTTTTTTTTTTTTTTTTTAATTTGGATGGTAAAAATAATGAAATGTCTGATTTTGTAAAGGTGCCTATTATTAAATGAATTTTTTTCTTAAATAGGCCCCAAATTTTGCTTTAATTGAGCCTGATTACGTAAATTTACATTCAAAATTTAGAGTTTTACATATTTAGATCTTAGACCAAGGGTGCAAAAATATAGGCACCAGCAGAGTCAGTCACGCGCCACTAAAATTTAATAGCATTCTAGCAAGTAATGTGTACAAATTATTAGATGATACAAAACGAAATAAATTTTATAGTAATAGCATAGGAGCAACTAGAGGGAACAACTGGCGCAAAGTCTTTTAAAGAGAAACTTTGTGAAATATGCTTTAATTTATTTTTCTTCGGAAATGCATGAAAATAGCAGCTGTTTTGTTATTCAGAAACTGTCTAATTGCACTCAATTTTCTGTTTTTAAAAAAAAAAATGCAATAGATCGTTTATAGCAAGTTTTCAAAATTGACATTTTTGAACACATTCTCCGACGAATGCAGAAAAACCGGTAGAAAAGCTGGAGGAAAAAGGGTGATTACGTGATCGAAATAGCTAAGCACTGGACAGGTAATTTACTTACATAAAAGGGAAAATTAAGTTCGATTCGAAATCTATTCCATAGTCAGGCCTTCCAATTTTATATCTTTCTGTTAAAAAGGAATTTGTATATGAGTCAAAATGTATTGCGCTTGTTGAGAGGAGCTGTTGAGAACTCCCTAGCCGTACCTTCCATTCCACATTTTATCACATCTTTTCAATATTGGAAGGTTTACGGGAAGTGTAAATTATAATTATCATCTATTTGGGATCTTCGAAATCAGCCTGCGTAATTTTTGTCATAAAATATTAATAACTGTAAAAACCATTGATTTACAGCATAACTATTTAGTTTCTTACGTACGCCAAAACCTTGTGTTATTTTTTTTTTCAAATTGATTATTTAGAGAAGTGAAAGAATATGGTTTATATATATGTATATATTTTTTAATTACATTTTATTTTCGATAATGAGTAATTTTAATATGACGGAAAAGGGAGGGGTCTTCATCTGGTATTTTATTTATTTATTTTACAGTCAATTATCGTCCAAACTCTTCAAAAATTTTTGGAATTAAAACATGTTTTCACAGTTTTTGACAAGCAATCCAGAAAAAATATTGATATTTACTAATAAAATGACTGGTATAAAGATTTTTTTCATTTGGTATATTTAAGTCATTAAGAAATAAATGTTTATTTTCAATAACAGGAAATTTGAAATGGAGAAGGAATATGGCTACCCAGTTTCATTTTTGAAGTACGGTGGAGGAGTAGACTTGGAATTATCTACTACCCAGTGGCAAAAAATATCTCGATGGTCTGCGACAGATAGACTGCTATAGAGGCAGAAAATAATCCATAGGTAAAATGTTTTGCAGTTGTAAAGTTAATTAAACACTTACTTGTAACGATTTTATTCGTTTTATTCACTTCTATTAATTACTAACTCAAGTTTTTGGATTAAGTAATAAAGTGTTAAATGTAATAGAGAGCAAAATAAATATCCATGAAAAAATGATCTACAAAGAAGAAAAAAAAAATCTGTAACACCCGTCTACATTCTTTAACTTTCTGGTAAATGGCTTGTTATATGAATAATAATTGCAACAAATAGTGGCTATGACTGAATATCGGCACTTTTTTGTTGCATAAATACTAATCACAGTTTATTTTTTTAATTTTTCAAAAAGAAATACAATCAAACACAAATTAAAGTCGACATTTGATTTTTTTTTATTAACGACTTGATACATTTCTTATAATATTTCAAACCCATAATTCTTATGATAAAATAATGACTTTTAGTTATTACTAATACAGGGTTCGTACAACTCTACCACTAAATTTTTACAGTATTTTCAGTGCATTTCACTGTAAAAAAATATTGCGAAAATTGTGAATCGAGGAGGTGTCAGCGAAGTCTGTTTCTTAAAAATTAAGTATAAATTTTCTTATCATTAATAGTGGTACCAGAGTCCTTACAAAATATAAGGAGTGTGCGAACCCTGTAATAGCATAATTTTATTTGTAGGTACTTTAAAATTCACACATAATTCAGCTAAAATGGCGTCTCAGTATTATCATTGTTATACGCATACTTTTTATTTATTTCTAGTTAGAATTTAAAAGAAAAAAAAACTTTTTAACCTCTCCTCCATTCTCCAAATAAACAGAGTTATTAAATTGATTTCTTTTCCATACCCTGCTCTTCATTATAATTACAGATTCACTGTCGCCAGATGCCACTCATGGCAAATTTTCCTGCCACTTGTAACTTCTGGTGTTTACGGGTGCGCGGGACACAAAAATATTAAAATTTTATTAAACAGTTTTATTGCATTAAAAAAATTCTTCTTAAAATGACGTTTAAAACCTTTAACGATAAAACATTGTTTCTCTTTTTACTGAATTAAGAGATATTTTTTTCGTTTTGGTTTCTTTTTAAAATGTAGCTTTCAACGCAATCGTTCTCATAGAAATGACTTTTTCCGAGAATACTTTTTTTTCTTGGTGAGTTTTTTTCACCATTTCTTGTATTTAAACTGCGATAACTGAAGAACTGTTAAAGAAAACTTGTTAAAATTTGGAACATGTCTTTTACAATTGTTTTATTTTAATTTTGATTCAGCAAATTAAAAAAAATATTTAAATTTGAAAATATGATTTTAAAAAATTATATTTTTTCAATTTTTTACATTATTTTTAAATTTTATTTAAATTAATATTTTTTAAACTCCTAAATCAGAATTAAAGCTTATATATTTCTGTTCATATAAATGAAAAGAAATTCTACGAATAATATTTCGAGTTATAAAGATTTTAAATTACCCCCACTTTTTAATAACTATTAAATTTAAAAATTAAAAAACATTATGAGAAACTAAGTCACGTGCTTTTGCTTCCAAATGATATGGCAAACCATCAGAAAAAAAAATTCAAAATTTTAACTCAATAAATAACAGTTACTTGAAAATATATGCTTTATTGAGTGAATATATTGAATTAAGGATTTAAGCTCCGACATTTCCATTTTTGTTTAAACACATAGCCTACACTCGGCTGGGTAATAAATGTTCAATCTAATATTAATCCTGTTGTAGTGTTATTTACAGACCTCTTGCCCCCCCTCCCCTTTTAATATTTTTATTATTATTATTCTTTTTTTTTACACAGGATGCAGTATCTATTTTTTACTATGCATTTCTACTTTTTCAACTGTTTGTTACAGCTTTTTTTAATATGCAGATGCTTCTACTTTGAAAGCAGTTCTGAAAATAAAATAAATTGCATAAATAAATTGTTACAAAAGTTGAAAAAGTACATACACACAACAATAGATATCAATTTAAAGTATCACATCCAAAAAAATAATAATATAAAAATATTAATATACAAGTGAGAAATTTGTAAGATATTTTCCCGTGATATTAAAATTAATATTGGAATTTAGCCACGGTACTGTTGTAGGTTCTTAAGAGTAATGGGAAGGTCCCACACCAGTCATGGGAAGAAATGAAAACACTAATGTAAATTCTATGGGAGTATAAATATTTAATTTGGATATTAATATTTTTAAATGATTTTTTTTGTAGGATAAATGAAGACGATCTACCCGGGGTAGTTTATAATTTTTAGATGTTTTCTTAATTTGTTCTTCACTTACAGAACTGGTTCTGAAATTGAAACTACCCAAATATACATAAAAAATCAATAATTAATGTAGGAAAAAGAAAACTAGCCCAGTTGTAGATCATCTATTCTATGTAATATATATATATATATACAGGGTGTTTCTAAATTCATATTCCAAACTTTAAGGGGTGATAGTACACATCAAGACAAACAATATTTAAATAGGAAACCAAGGGTCCCAAAGTCTTCCGAAGGAGATAGGCGCCATTAAAGTTTAGGGTCCAAAAATTCAAATGATTATGAAAAACAGAAAAATTGGTCGATTCGTTTGCAGTTTTCACTAAAATTATTCTTTATGTCAGTATTGTCTTGAAAATAAATTATAAAGATAAATTTCAAAAAATGACGATAGAGGGCGCTTTAGACTTTAGAGTAACGAACAACTATTTTTTACCGTTATTTTTTTCATCTCATTAAAGGTTTCGTAAGCTTAGACTTAAATTTTGAGCTCAAAATCTGAATAGTTGGAAGCAGTTAAGTAGCACAAACTTAACTGTGTTCAGAGGGTTTTAAATTCAAATGATTATAAAAAACGGAAAAATTGGTCAATTGATTTGCGGTTTTTACTAAAACTATTCTTTATGTCGGTATTTTATTGAAAATGAATTATAAAGATAAATTTCAAAAAATGCCGATAGAGGGCGCTTTAGACTTTGGAGTAACGTACAACTATATTTTACCGTTATTTTTCGCATCTCATTAAAGGTTTCGTAAGCATAGACTTAAACTTAAATTTTGAGCTCAAAATCTAAATAGTTGGAAGCAGTTAAGTAGCACAAACTTAACTGTGTTCAGAGGGTTTTAAATTCAAATGATTATAAAAAACGGAAAAATTGATCGATTGATTTGCGGTTTTCACTAAAACTATTCTTTATGTCGGTATTTTATTGAAAATGAATTATAAAGATAAGTTTCAAAAAATGCCGATAGAGGGCGCTTTAGACTTTGGAGTAACGTACAACTATATTTTACCATTATTTTTCGCATCTCATAAATTTTTTTTAGAAGCTTAGACATAAACTTAAATTTCGAGATGAAAATCTATATAGTTGGGAGTGGTTAAGTAGCGCAAACTGAACTGTGTTCAATGGGGGTGGGGAGGTTCAAATTTCAAATGATTATAAAAAACGGAAAAATTGTTCGATTCGTTTGCCGTTTTCGCTAAAACTATTCTCTATATCAATATTTCCTTGAAAATAAATTTTTAAGATTAATTTTAAAAAATACCGTTAGAGGGCGCCTTAAACTTTAAAGTAACCAACAACTATTTTTAACCGTTATTTTTTGTATCTAATTAAATGCTTGTAAAAGTTCAAACTTAAATTTTGAGCTCAAAATTTGCATCGTTTTGAGTAATTAAGCGCGGAAATTTAAAATGTGTTCGAGGGGTGGGGAGGGTAACATTTTAACTCCTGAACACTGTTCAGTTTCCGCTTCTTAACCCCTCCATCGATTTAGAATTTGAGCTCAAAATTTAAATCGAAGCATTTGCAAGCATTTAATTAGATACAAAAAATAACGCTTAAAAATAGTTGTTGGTTACTCTAAAGTTTAAGGCGCCCTCTATCGGTATTTTTTGAAATTAATCTTTAAAATTTATTTTCAAGGAAATATTGACATAAAGAATAGTTTTAGCGAAAACGGCAGACGAATCGACCAATTTTTCCGTTTTTTTAAATAATTTGAAACTTGAACCTCCCCACCCCCATTGAACACAGTTCAGTTTGCTCTACTTAACCACTCCCAACGATTCAGATTTTCATCTCAAAATTTAAGTTTACGTCTAAGCTTCTAAGAAAATTTTATGAGATGCGAAAAATAACGGTAAAATATAGTTGTACGTTCCTCCAAAGTCTAAAGCGCCCTCTATCGGCATTTTTTGAAATTTACCTTTATAATTCATTTTCAATAAAATACCGACATAAAGAATAGTTTTAGTGAAAACCGCAAATCAATCGACTAATTTTTCCGTTTTTTATAATCATTTGAATTTAAAACCCTCTGAACACAGTTAAGTTTGTGCTACTTAACTGCTTCCAACTATTCAGATTTTGAGCTCAAAATTTAAGTTTAAGTCTAAGCTTACGAAACCTTTAATGAGATGCAAAAAATAACGGTAAAAAATAGTTGTTAGTTACTCTAAAGTCTAAAGCGCCCTCTATCGTCATTTTTTGAAATTTATCTTTATAATTTATTTTCAAGACAATATTGACATAAAGAATAATTTTAGTGAAAACCGCAAACGAATCGACCAATTTTTCTGTTTTTCATAATCATTTGAATTTTTGGACCCTAAACTTTAATGGCGCCTATCTCCTCTGGAAGACTTTGGGACCCTTGGTTTCCTATTTAAATATTGTTTTTCTTGATGTATACAATCACCAATTAAAGTTTTAACCATGAATTTAGAAACACCCTGCATATATATATATATATATATTAAAATCAAAGAGAAAAAATTGAAAATAACGTTCCCTTAGAACTATTATTAGCATTCTTGTTCCTTCTTCTGAATATTGAAATAACCACTTAAGATAATTTTGTGAAACCATTTCTACAAATTACTTTTGTATTTTCTTCAATAATTTATTTTAATGCTTACAGCCATGTTGAATGTATCTTTTTCTTTCAGGTATTTGATGTTGATCAACCCTGTGTTTAGTACAAACTACAATAAATCAATTGGCGGATAATAATAATGCTGAAAGTGAACAAAACCATTGGAATTTGTAAATAAAAGTAAATGACACACTGTGTAAAAGAAAATAATTGTATACATAAATATTATAAGTATGTATTATGATATAGTGTGTTAATGTAATTTAATTGTTGTAATAAATATCTTTTTTATATTTTATTTGCTTGTTTTAAATATGTCTGAATCATAATGATATTAATTTATTTTTTAAACGTTCTAAAACATTTATATTTTGAATTTTAATATGATTTTCCAACCCTCTCCTTAACAATGGAGAGCTTTGACACAATTTTAAATTTTTTTAAGCATGAAAGTATAAATTTAGTCTTGACTATTTACCAATATGGAATTAAATTACATTTTTCATTTTTTATTAATTATTTTTCGCGTTATAAGCAATTTTGCCCACGACAACTATTTTTTTACTTTTCTTGATCTGTGTGGAAAATTAAAGCTTGTTATTACGATTGTAAGCTATAAACTACATATCAATTCTTGTAAGAATAGAATAATACCACATTTCCACAAAAAAAATCTATAAATAAAATAAAAAATACAAAAGCGGTGATTTGCTAGACAGTGGCATTCTAAACATTTAACTGAATGTAAGAAAATTTAGATTTGTGTGTTGAGAAAGAAAATAAAAATCCTAATTTCCAAGTAAATAACAAGAATATCAATGTATATAATTTTAACCACTTTTATTAATTTTACTTTATCTTTTAAAAATTTATGTGATTTGTATTCTCTTTACGCCCTGAAATGTAACAGCAGTAACTGTTTTAAAATAGTGGTATGAAAAATAAATGTATAAAAAGGTGTAGAAGTTGGCAGCTATGTAAGTATAATTGCGCAATTCGACAAAAAAAAAAAAAAAAAAAAAAAAAAAAAAAAAAAAAAAACTTAACAAATAAAGAAAATTTAACATTTATAAAAAAGAAATATAAAATATATTTTTTTGTTTTTTTACCAGTATACATATCTTTGCACAACTTGGTGACCCACAATTGGTATTATTAAAATTTTTATCAAATTTTCAATGTTCTATCAAATATCTTATTAAAAATTTTTTTAAATGTATTCTCACATATCTAATATTTTCCGCCAAAATAAATTTTTATAATAACTAAGACTTTGTATTCACTATATATATTCGTCGATTCTGATCAGAGAATAACACATAAGAACATCCCATGTTTTACAGGATAATATAAAACAAAAAAAGACTGTAAAGAGAAACTTGTCTGTTTTAAAATATACAATGGGTATGACAAGAGTTTAAAATGACTATGTTTTAGAAATGATGCTTGGTAAGACACTTTCCTGACGTCATTTCTGAAAAATAGTCCTTTTAAACTCTCGTCATACTTATTCTATATTTTTAACAAATAAGTTTCTCATTGGAGTCGTTTGTGTTTTTTTATCCTGTCAAATGTGGGAGGTTTTTTTTTTTGGATCATTTTGTATTTTTACGGTATATATACCGTATATTTTATTTACGGTACACATGCTGATTATAACTGCTTTTACGGTACATATACCACACATTTAATTTACGGTATATATGTTGTATAAATATTTTTTACGGTATACATACTGTATATTTAACATACGGTATATGTGCTGTATAAGTATTTTTTACGGTACATATAACATATATTTAATTTACGGTACAAATGCTGTAAGAATATTTTTTTAAGGTACATGTACTTTAAATATTTTACGGTACATATACCGTTCAGTTAAATTACGGTACATATACTTTAAATATTTTACGGTACATATACCACAAAATTTTTTAATTTATGTTCAGTTAAATTACGGTACATGTACTTTAAGCATTTTACGGTATATACACCGTCCAGTAAAATTACGGTAAAAGGAAGTGGCACAAAGTTGACGGTATAACCACCGTGTTTTCTGACCAAAATTTTTTACAGTGTACTTGTTTTATGTTTTGCAGCTGCTCTGTTAGTGGCAGCACGCGTTGACTTGCTGTAAAAAAATTCAGTATGCATTTCATCTCAGATTTTAAAACATCAACGGCGCTGATTGAGAAAACGCGGTATATGGAGAATAGATTTTTGAAAAATTCGTTTCCCTCTGTTTGTTAAAAAAAGTTTTCATCATATGTTTTCTTGTACTTTCTATTTTTCCTTTTTTTGTATTTTCTATAGGATACATTATTTTATATTCAAAAATATATGTGCGCCAGATTTTTTCTTAAATGTTGTTGCCACACCAGTGGCCGAGAGATTCTGCCCTCAAAACTGGTAGACAGTAGGTACTGGATTAGAACAGAACCCAATCGCGGCCGTCAGTCTAATCATTCGGTGTTTTCCATGGTTTTCTCGGAACTTTGGATTTCCATGCGTAAATACGGGTTGGGTTCTCTTAAAAATATTCCCCCCCCCCCCACGGAGGGCACCCCCTTAGGGCCCATATCCCATGTGTTGTCCATTTGGGAGCATATTTAGCGGGTACACGACATTTCGGTCCCGCCATTTCGGTCCCGCCGTTTCGGTCCCGCCGTTTCGGTCCTGAGACATTTCGGTCCCTGGCCATTTCGGTCCCGAGACATTTCGGTCCCGAGACATTTCGGTCCCTGGCCATTTCGGTCCCGAGACATTTCGGTCCCGAGACATTTCGGTCCCTGGCCATTTCGGTCCCGAGACATTTCGGTCCCTTGCCATTTCGGTCCCTGGCCATTTCGGTCCCTTGCTATTTCTTTACCGGCCACCTTATAACTTGGTTTCTGATTGATGAAGGCCTACTAAACGCTGTAAGCTCAACATTGTTCTGGCTTTTTTTAATATTTTTATTCTCCTGCCCCCCTTCCCTCAAATTTTATACAAAGCTGAATATAATAGTCCAATAAGTTTAATCTATTGTAACTCGTGATAATAAAATCACAGCAAGTTGAAAATTTGATTAAATAATGTTATATAATTTTACACTGTCTTTTTTATTATTATTTAACATAATGAATATTTTAAGTTTTATCATATATTCTTTGTATTAGGTATTTTATCTATACAAAAAAGTAAAATACATATTTTATTGATTGTTTTAGCACACTTTCTTAGAATCTTTAAATTAGTGATTTCCTAACTAGGCGTGCTACGAAAATTTTTTGTTTAAAAAATAAAAATGCTCCAACGACCTTTTTTATGTAATAATTATTGGTTGCAATTTTTTTTTTTTTTTTTTTTTTTTTTTTCTCACAGTTTTCTCACTTTTTGAAGACAATTTTTGTGAATTAATTTTATTGAAAGTGGGCTTATTTCTTTGTAATAAAATGATTATTTTTCAATTTTATATAATAATGTAATTATTATTTTAAATAATTTTATTTTCAAATTTTAACTGACAAAACTAAGCTTTTTTAATTTATCGTTTATTTATTTATTTTTTATTTATTTGCATTACCTTTTCGCTCCCACTTTCAGAGAAAAAAATTGACAATTCTTATTTTAATTTTATTATTGAATGAATTAATAGTTTTAAATTTCAGTAACTTTAAATATAAAATAAATAAACAGGTAAACAATAAGTTTCAGTTTATAACTACTACAAAACATAGTGATAAATTGAATATAAAACAGATTATTTATTGAGTTTATTTAAAGTAAAATTCGAAATGCGTATTAATAATTTTATCAATTTAATTAAATAAAGATTCATTAAATTAAAAATACATATATTTAATAAAATATTAATTTGATTTTAATTTTAAAATCACTAACTGTTTTGAGATTTAATTTATAGCAATTATTCATCACCATAAGTTTTTATTCAAAAATTATTATTTATTTCAAAAAAGGGAAATTATTATTATTATTATTATCATCGAAAAATCAGTAACGTAACGTAATAATTAATTAAACATAATAATGCAACACTGTAACAATGCGTAAAAATATCTCTTAACAGTGTTAGGTAACATTATTATCCAGATGCAGATTTAAATTTTCTGAAACAAAGTTATAGTTTACAGTTCACAAAAAGCAATCATATATTAATTAATTATTTTTAAAGAGAAAGAAAAACATCATAAACTAACCAATAAATGAATAAATAACATATTTATTTTGAGAATCCTTATAATTTTTATATATCCTAATGAACTTGATAACATTATAGTAGCTGAAATTTAAAAAATATGTTTTTTCATTTTTGCTATAATAAGAGCTATAAACTAGATTTTAAACAAGTAATTGATAAATAAGTCACTTAAATAATTAATAATTAAATTAATTTTGAATTCTTATTAATAAATATGTTTGATAAAAATAATTTTTTTTAAATTTTTTTTTAAATTTAACAGCATAATTATTAATGCTTTAAAATTTTCTAAGATTATGTTAATCATTTAATAAAATAATGTATAACATTAAGTAAGAAACAAATCAAAACCGAGTGCCGGGAATTTTTAAACACTTATAATTTTTTATGTTGGTGTTCCTATAAAATTTGAAATATATGCATATAAGTACCAGCTAAGTACTACTATTAACCTCTTTTAAGCAAAAATTCTGCATGTCAATCAATTGTCAACGCCCATCTGAACAAATAGTCATCTTTATACAAGATAGCTAGAAAAGCTATATAGTTAGCTTTATTCTACTTATCTTGATCTTTATGCACTTGTCAGATGAAATCCCTCATTCTATAATACAATGTCCTTTTTACTCTGGAGTTCAAATGCGGGCGGACCTCCCAGATTTGACTTGTGTTTATTTCGCTCGTAGTTTTTGAATGTAATAAGCATAAAAAGTGTTTAATGTATTAAAAAGGATTTGTAATTCCTGCATTGTTATATGTAAAAAGGTTGTTACACGTAAAAAGTTATTTCGTAGCAATAATTGTTATATGTAAAAAGATTAAAGCAAACTTTTAAATAGTTTTTTTAATAGCGAAATAAAATAATTATTTAAAAAATATAATGTTTTAGTCAATCCCGATGCAAAACTTAAAAAATAATGTGGCTTTATCACAATTCCATGTCAAAAACACCTTTAAAAAAAAAAATTGTAAAATGCCATAGTCTAAAAATGATGTGCCGTTAAATAATAGGATGAAATAAAGATTTCTAAAACTATTTGCAGATTCTTTTTTTCATTATTAAACACATATTGTACAAATTATATGCAACTGAGAATGTGTAGGCCATGGACATTTGCTTAAGCAAATTAAATTCGACTTATACGTGTTTTTAAATTACCAGATCTTCATAATTGAGGAACTTCTATATAAATCCACAGAACAAACCTCCCCTCACTCCTGAAAACAATTACTTCTGTCATATGAAATTTGCATGGCGTTTGGATCCGCTGCAATATGTTTGAGTTTGGATCCGAGTTATAGGTGTAAGCGGTTTTTGGGTACTTGTTACTTCTAATTAATCGCATTACACTAAAACTTTATGTGGCTTTCAGTTAAAAAACCAGTGTTGAATTCAGACACTTTTCTCCGGGAAGGACTTCTGTGGCTCCGGGGGGGTTCAATAGAGTCCTTGGGGATTACACTTTTTTACCACTGAAAACACAAAATCTAAAAATTTCCGGGGGGGCATTGATAGCTCTGGGGGGAATGCCCGCCCCTGAATTCAACACTCTAAAATGTTCCCTATAAAATTATGTCAGATATTTCCCGTGCACAAAATTTCAGCTTGCTGGAGAAGGGGCCGAAATGTCTGAGGACCGAAAAGTCCAGGGACCGAAATGTCTCGGGACCGAAATGGCCATGGACCGAAATGTCTCGGGACCGAAATGTCTCGGGACCGAAACGTCTCGGGACCGAAATGTCTCGGGACCGAAACGTCTCGGGACCGAAATGGCCAGGGACCGAAATGTCTCGGGACCGAAACGTCTCGGGACCGAAATGTCTCGGGACCGAAACGGCGGGACCGAAACGGCGGAACCGATATGGCGGGACCGAAACGTCCTGCTTCCTATTTAGCAATTGTTTATAAATTGTTTATTGTACCTGTTACAAAAATAACAGGATGTTGGATCCTGTTACCAGCGATACTGTGGAATGATGAAACCTGTTAACCAAAAATAACCACATTTCCCACCTCTAGTTCGAATTCTACTGGCTCTATTGCACACACTGTTTGTGTGGAGCTCCTGGTTGTACTTCTCTTGTGTTGTAATATTTCCTTGTGTACTATCTCGTCCCTGTATATTGACAATGGTTTATAAGTGTGTCGAGCACACAAGTCAGATGTATGTTGTTCAATAAAACAAACAAGATTACTCAATGAAAATGGGTTGAAAAACGTCAATTTTTAATATATTTTAAATGTTTTATCATAGTGACGCCTTATAAGCAAAATAGTTATATAATTTCTTACCTTTTCATTGTTAAATATATATAATTATTATTATGATAAAATAACAGATTGTTTCTTATACCACTATTTTAGCGAGCTACGTGTTATATAAAAAAAACTTGCAGTAGAAATGTACGAAATGTAGAAAAATGGAAACATAAGTAATTTTACTGTATGTTAAGATATTATTTGTAGAGTCAATTAGTAATAAAAAAAATATTAAATAAATATTTATATTATGTTTTCAATGTATTGCAATGCAAAAAAATAAAGTAAAAAAAAATTCTATTTTGAGATACACCAAGATTCACCAATGGATTTTATCAATAAAACAATAAACCAAAACGAAGAATTAGAATTGAATTGAATTATTAAAAAAAAAATAATAATAATAATAGTGAAACGAGTATATTTGAATAAATAAATAAATAAAATGAATGCAAATGAAATTTGTAGCCCCCAAAGCAGAATCATCAGGCCCCAAATGCTCTGGAACTACAAATGAAGTGTGCGGTTTCATCCACGTATTAGCCATGAAATAGCAAAATAATACGTATTTGGGGCTACCAGCACACAAAAACCAAATTATTAAACAAGGAACAGAGTAATAAATAATTGAAAAAATGAAAATATATATATATATATTAAAACAGTAGCGTGCAGCAAATAGTGTCAGTAACATGAGCACAAACTAACCCTATTTTTTCACGTGGAAATGATAAACTTTTCATTAATATATAAATTGGATAAGAAGTAAGAAAACCAAATATTGAGAACAATATATATATATATTGTTCTCAATATTAATCAATATATATTGATGGTTATATATATATATATATATATATAACCATCAATTGTAATACAATATATGAACGATTGAATTAAAAAACTTACGCCACATTGAACATGGAAATAAAAAATAAATAATTAAAATGAATACAAATGGAAACAATAAATCCACTCTGAAAGTCATTTCTATTATAAATGCTGCTGAAATATTTACCATGAAGATTTCCTTAAAACTATTGCTATTAACAAAAAACAAAAACAAAAATATATTTTAGTAAATAAATTCAAAATGCGTTTCTACGAAATTTTATGGTTTCGAAGATTTGCATATGATTGAAAAAGACATAGAAACTGTTCACTATTTAACAATTAATGACATTTAATCCCTTAATTGGCGCTTTCTTTTCCGTTCAATAAATTAAAAATAACGGACCACAATTTTTAAATAAAATGTTCCTAAGACTAAGTCTAAACATTTCCGCCTTTAAATAGTATGAATAGGTATGAAAATTTTCCGCGTTTTTTTACCAGTATAATCTTAGAGAAAATGTTATTTTACTCAATCGAAAAATGCTGCAATTTAACAGAACAATATTTTCTCTAATATTATACTGGTACGAAAGAACGCGGAACACTCTCATCCCTATATGAAATTATTATTATTTTTTTAAATTGTGCTGTCAAAAAGTTTTAAGTGATGAGTAAAGCAAATTCGTCTTGCCCGAACGACGTGCGGGCAAATCAGTTAACCCTTTCCGGCACGGGCAAATTCCGTACTAAAATGAGAAATTATCGACTGAGACCGGAATTCACAAACTAACTTTAAAAATATTTTGAATTCCTTAATTTAAGCTCTTATTGTAAAAGCAAAATTGTACTAAAATATTACTGGAGCCGTTTGCAAGTTTGGAATTAAAATTAGGTATCCCAGACCGGGCACAGTGTGCCGGAAAGGGTTAAGAAATTGAGCTTCTTCTTCTTCTTTTTTTTTTTTTTTAAATCATAGATCCCATTTCAAGTCAGTGTTTCCATATTGTAATTTTAACTTATTTAATCTTCCAAAGTTTGAGAATAGATAATATGAAAATTGAATTACTAAAACGCTGGTTTTAAATTTAAAGGATTCATTCTAGTCAAATCACCAGTTTTTTTCTGATAAACGGTTTTAATGAGTTAAGGCTACTAGTCATGCTACTTCAGAATTCTTCTCACTAATTTTGAGTCTGTGAGTGTTAGGTATTTTCGAACATTTAGAAAATCTTCACAGGAAATTAATATTTTCAATTTTTTTGTGTCCCTTCTTAAAAAAGTCTCTTTTTTCCCGTAACCCTTTCCGGCGCACTACTCTTTAAAGTTGGAATTTAAAGAAAAAAAAATTAGGCAATCTATTTATGCCTAGAGGAGTACACAGGTATTGTTTTGTAAAGATTGCACTAACCATTTTAATTATACTGCTGTTGCCGAAGTGGTAGCCTCCCATAAGTAAAGCATTGATAAGCGCAGTGAGAAGAGCATTGCTGTGAAGCGTGTATTACAGTAAAACATTTTAACTATTATTTAAAAGCAGTAGAGTTTGATCTCTGTGGTGCTGCCATCTAGAACTCATAAGAAAGATTTAAAGTAGCCATTAGAGTAGTTTTTGAAATATTCACGGAGTTTTTGTGTTTCTAAACAGGGGGCACTTTAGGTGTTGCCGACCCGGCAACACTGCGCGTTAAGGGGTTAATTCCTCAAAATAATACTAAACTATATAGAGTATTTCCATGAAAACTTGTCATGTCTATCACACGGCTAAAAATCGCTATGCTTGTTGGCCACCAATATTTTCGAAAAGTTTGCTTCACCTATTCAACAGATGAGATATGTCTGATAAAGTAAATCACATTTTTCTGTTCTAAAATACTGGTAGCTAAAAATCGTTGTATGTGACAGACATAACATGTTTTCACGAAATTGGATTGATACTCAATTTTATTTGATGCGTTAAAATCTTATGAGCTTTAACCTTTTCAGTAGCAGAAAAACTATGCACTTGAAAGGATGAAAAAATTGTCTACACCAGAATTACGAAATTAACTTCTTACAGAAAATAAACCGGCTACTAAGCACTTTCTATATATATGCAAAATTTTATTAAAATATTTTTTGTGTTGATTGACATTTTTTCGAATTAAAATTAAGTGGTAACATTGTTTGACTACCGTCCTTGAAAAGATAAAGGTTGTTTTAATTTACTGGTGGAAGTTCGTCCAAGCGGTAATCAACCCCAGCAAAAGCAATTACAGTTTAGGCTTCTCTACTTTAAGGATATATCAGTTTCTTTTTATTAATACACCAATGCTTTAAATCCCTAAAGATATATACGTACTACAACGACTTTCATTTTTTATATTTTTCCTTAATTTTGTTTTCATGCTTTAAAAATATATTTAGTGAGCATAATAAAATTTCGTAAACATTGTCAAATAAATATTTCTTAGTATTTTTTTTTTTTTTTCAGTAGAATGCTGAAAGTATTTCCTAACAAAAAACTGTCAACTATTTCATTAAAATTTTTTCATTTCGTCGTTATTTTCAAATATTTGAAGAATGTTTCCGCCACTGAAAAATGATTTCTGCAATACTCTTTTTTGTACATCATGAAAACAATTTTCTCATATTTTTCATGATGATTATATTTTATGATAAACATGCAGGCATTTTAAGGAGTAAAGATTCCACTTTTTTTTCACCCTTTGCCTATGCTATCAGAAGGAAAATGGTCCATGTAGGAGAAAAAAACAACCTGAAATAACATTCATAATGGTAGAAACCTTAGATTGCAAAAGAAACATACGTTAACCCTCTAAGCGTTTGTCCCGTAATATTCCGTACCCTAAGCTCCAGGTTTCACTGCAATATAAGCAATGTTAAAGATATTATAATTCTATAAATTTAATGAATTTTCAATCATTGAAGAATGATTAAGACTCTCAAGGATTACATTTATATTCCTTAATAAGATTTTTTATGTAATATTGAAAGAATCATATTTTATTAGCAATTAAGACAAAATGCAGAGAAATCAACATTACAAATTTACCCATTTGCAAGACGCTTGGAGGGTTAATCAGAATCATAAACTTTGAATTAGTAAAGAATGAAATATATAAATGTCAATTTTTATTTTCATAAGAATTTGTGAGAATTTGAACACATTCCTTGAAAGTTTTTTTTTTTTTTTAACGCAACAAAAACTATAGATGTTACCATTTTGTTATTTTGCAGGGATGTGACCCAAGCAAAACATGTTTTAAGCCAGAAAAAGTATATAAAGGAAAACACATTTTCTTTGTAAAAAGCACTCTGGAAAGACATTTCTAGTTGAAAACGTGTTCAACACCGTTCGCTGACTCTAAAAATGATATTTCTATCTTCAGAAGCCGGATTACAAGCTCATAATTCGCGGCGAGAATCTTTTGCTTGATTTTAAATCGTTTATCATTGTTTATAAAAATTTAAAAAAAAAAAAAAAAAAAAAAAAAAAAAAAAAAAACAATTAATTCTAGTTTAACCCCTTAACCCTTTGCGGCGCAGGGCAAATTAATTGCTTAAGTGTTGAAATTAATGACTGACACCGGAATTTAAAAACAACTTTATTTGTAAAAAATAAGAAAACGCTATATTTCACGCATTCAATAAACAGTAATTTTTTTAAACAAAATTCCGGTGCGAATGTGACGTTTGGGAATTAAAATTAAGTGGTATATCTATGAATCCACTGCACCGCAAAGGGTTAACTGGTTCCTCTTTTACGTGCAATAAATTGAAAATATGTGTTTATACCACTTTTTTTAAGCTGAAATATTAGTAATATTTATTCTAAACATTTCTACCTTTGAATAATATGCTATTCCATTTTTAAAAAAATTAGTGGTGTCAAAAAGATTTAAATGATATATTAAGCAAATTCGTCTTGCCCGAACGGCGTACGGGCAAATCAGTTAAGTGATTAATCGCGACAATGTTGTTAATGAATAAAATAAACTTTAGAGTAAAAAATAACTGGTGAGAATAATAAAGGATTCCCAGCACTTTAATTTCTTCCTTGATTGCCCGTACGTCATACGGGCGACGTGCTTTTGCCAATCATGATTTGTCCGTACTTTGTAAGGGCAGCCATATCCCAAACATGATTAGTCATTCTCACCCCGAAATTATTATTGTAAATTTGGCATCATTTAATCGGGGCATTTTTCTGATTCAACTTGGCAAAAAATTACTGTGTCGGTGATAAAAGATTAAAAATTCTGTAAATGGTATGAAAAAAAAATACGAATTATTTAAATGTTTTTTCAAAAATATTGATCAGTTAACCCTTTAACGATCAAAGCTTTTTCATTGCTAAGATGTTGAAATAAATGAATGACACCGGTAATGGCGAACAAATATACCGTAATTCAGGGTGTATAAGCCGCGCATCAAACAATTCTTTTTCGACCCAGAATTTTTTAAGAAACAAATGTTACTACTTAGATCGACGTAAATATTTGTCTTCAATCACTAAATAAGATTTCTGGGTCCAAATAGAATTGTTTGATCAGCGGCTTATACACACGAAATTACGGTATTTGAAAAGTAATTTTTCGCATGCAGAATAAAATGGATATTTTTAGTTAAAAATTCCGGTGTCAGTGTTGAATATCCGAATTAAAATTTTGTGGTTTCGTAGAGAAACCAATGAATGTTAAAGGGTTAAGTGGTTAACCCCTTGGGGACGAGCGACAAGTATACGTGCCGCTAAAAAGGCTTAAGAATCCTTGTCTATCTCCACCAGCAAAATTTTACTGTAAAATTTACCTTTTTTAATCGGAGCATCTTCTCGATTTAATAAAAATCGAGATAAATTTCTGTTTTTAAAAACAGGTGACAAAACATTAACAATTTCGTAAAAGTCTCCCGTCGGGAAGTGGTTAACCCCTTGAGGGGCAAAGCACTTTTGCTACTAAAATGTTAAAATGATTGATTGACACCGGTATTTATAAACAGTTTTATATGAAACAAAGTAAAAGCTGTTCTTCGAGTATATCATATGAAACAAAAGTTGATTCTTAAATTTTGGTGTCAATGAGGCATTTGGGAATTAAAATTAAGTGGTATATAACATATACCGGTGCCCTTCAAGGTGTTAAGTGGTGCTCCAGACTTGCTTGAATTTCCAGAGTATCACCGGCGTATAGAGAAGTGCCGCTGGGACACGCTTGCGCGTCGGTTTACCTTTTCAACAATTGTGTTTATTTTCCAAAATATGGTTCAAATAGTGAACTTACTGCATGCGAGGTCCGCACACTCCTTGGAATTTTCAAGGACTCTGGCACCACTATTAAAAATAAGAAAATTTACATTTAATTTTTAAACCACAACATTCGTAACGCCCACCTTCATTCTTAGATTTTGCGATATATTTCTGCAGTGAAACGCTTCGAAATGACTCTTAAAATTTAGTGGTAGAACTGTACTAACCATGTGCATGCCAATGTTTAATTAAATTGTAATGTTAAAATTAAAAAATAATGTTTGTTTCGAAATAACATTTCGAGACAAACATTTTTTAAACTACATATTTAATTAAGATGTTTAAAAAGTTTATAAATTTTAAGTTTTTTTTTAATCCCCTCGACTTCAAAAAAAAAAAAAGTTTTGCTTAGTTTTTATTCTTTTTTTTTTTAAATTTTGAAATGAGTATTATAAAAGATTGCACATGAATTTTTCAATACACTTAAAATTAAATTTAATATATATATATATTTTTTTTACCGATACATATGCAGCATAAAAGGATGAAATCTAACACAACTTCATATCCTTTTATTTAAAAAAATAATAATACTAGTCTGAAGACTGCATTTCATCTAATAACTAAAAATATGTGAGATTGAGAGTTTAAAAACAGTAAGATAGTTTTAATTAATAGTGTATATGTTTCAAGTATTTACTGAGATTTATTTTCAAAACAAACAAAAACAGCATCCTAAAATTCCTCCTCTATGGTTTCTTCTCTACTCCTCTTCTATGGAGTTTATTCTATCGACGAAAACTTTCAGAGTTTTTAAGCTATGTTTTTGAGACTTTAACAAAAGTTGCTCTAATATATTTAGCTTACACAATATGCAAATGTAATTTTGGTAGCGTTTACGCATGCGCATTTAAAAATTATTTAGTAAACCTGCTCATTTTTCATACACATTTTATTATTTTTAATTCTGATTGCAGGATATTGTGTACAATGCTGTTTGTCATATTTTCAGAAAAGAACATTGTTTATATTAAGAGCTTTGCAAATTATAAGCAAAAAACTTTGAAAAATTTGGGGAATTTTTTATAAAAACGTTAATTTCTCTACGAGTATACATGCTAGCCGTATAAAAATGGACAAAATTTATTACAATAAGCCACTTAATCATAATATACAGTTTCAACCATTTTGCTACATTAGTTTTACAGGTTAATCCAAAATATATTCGTTCTTTTTCAATTTATTGACGGTCCCCTATAGACTTTTGGGAAATTTAACCTACATTATTATGTTCACACAGTTAGAGTTTCAGGATAATTCCTCATGTATTTTTCTAGCATATTTCATGCATTTTAAAATGTGTAAAATCGCAAGTGGCCGATCATATTTGGCCATAAAGTGTATATACTTAAAATTAATTCATTAATTCTCATACTTACTAATGAAATAATTAAAATGCAACATTGTATCTATTATTTAATTAGAATGCGACTTAATATTTATCTGGTTTCAACAAAGTATATTACATGATTGCTAATAATGCCAGATTTTTTTAATAGTTATATTTTTATGCAGGAATACCTTTTTAGGAAATCGGACAGTGTCAGTAATTAAATCAAATAAACACTTTTGTAAGAATATACTGGTATTAAAAAAAATGGGAAATTAGTAGTTATGGTATTACATTGATGAAAAATAAATTCTTTTTTCCATGGATAATTAGAGTCAGAAGTATTTGTTTCCGAATTTTTCAAATAAAACTCTTTTCTTAACAAACATGCACGAATTCATAAAGCAAGTCAGACACATTTTTTTATATCTTTGACATGCACGTAACTATAATAGAAAGATAAGAATAAGATAACAAGATTTGCCTTAAGAAGCTAGGTCGGATAATACTTAAAAAAGAATTGAAACTTTACCAGATGAAATACTTCTTATTTCGTGACTTAACTTTTTTTTTTCGTCAATAACTCGAAAAGAGTTGTAACTCTTTTTCATTAACCTTCTTACTAGATTAGCAGACATTTGTGTTTTCTTTTATTGCAGGATTATTTGTTTGTTATTTTTATATTTAATCTCTAAATTTTAAAATAAATTTATATATTTATTTAGAGATTTTCTTTTGCGAATTATATATAGTATATAATAATATATAGCATATAATATATAGTAATATAGTATGTAATATATAGTAATGTTTAAAGTTTTTCTATTATGTAATTAGATTGCGACAGAATAATAATATAGTCAGAACAAAGTGTATTACATTGAAGAAAGATAAATTCTTTTATCGTTTAATAATTAAGCAACGTAAGAATTCGTTTTCGGAATCTTTGAATAAAATTATTTCTTTCGCAAACATGCTGCAATTCATGTAGCACGTCACTTATAGATTTTATTTCTTTCCACATGCATAGAATTACAATTTGAACATAGGAATATTTTAACAGGATTAACCTTAAGAAGCAATATCGAAAAAACTGCTTGGAAAAAAGAGTGGAAACTTTACCAGATGAAACTTTTATTTCCTAACGTAACTCTTTTTACTTTCTTCTATCTTTACAAGAAGAAAGTATTGGATTCATGAAAATTTTCGACTTCCGGTTTTCGACGGATTTATACGTTTTAGAAGGTCCTGAACACGTTTTGACTATTTTTAGAAAATGTCTGTCTGTGAGTCTGTCCGTCTGTCTGTCTGTCTGTCTGTCTGTCTGTGTGTCTGTCTGTATGTATGTGACAAAAAATTTGTGGGCGCTCTATCTCAAGAACTAATGCTCTAAATTTAATAAAATTTTATATTCAGTTAGACCTTGATATGAATTAGTGCCTATTGGTTTTTGGTGAATATTGGCCAGCAGGTGGCGCTGCTATACTACGTTTTTCATGATTTTCAAGATTGCTATATCTCAAGAACTAATGCACAGAATTTCACCAAACTTCAGATTCTGTGACTCCTTGATATACATAGACGTTGATTAAGTTTTAGTGTAAATTGGCCAGCAGGTGGCGCTGCTATGCCACGTTTTTCATGATTTTCATGATAGCTATATCTCAAGAACTAATGCACAAAATTTCACCAAACTTCAGATTCCGCGATACCTTGAGATACATAGCCGCTGATAAGGTTTTGGTGTGAACTGCCCTATAGGTGGCGCTGCTATGCTAGATTTTGCACGATTTTTGCGATAGCTATATCTCAAGTACTAATGCAGAGAACTTCATCAAATTTTAGATTCTGTTACTCTAGAATATATAACATAATTAGACGCTGATTACATTTTGGTATTAACCTTGCAACAGGTGGTGCAGCTATGCTGCATTTTGCACAATTTTTCCGATAGCTATATCTCAACAACCAACGCACAGAATTTCATCAAACTTCAGATTTTGTTACAAAATGACATATAACATAATTACACGATGATTACGTTTTGTTATAAATCCTTCAACTGATGGTGCTGCTGTGCTATATTTTACACGGTTTTTTTTTTAAACTAGCTATATCTCAAGAACTAATGCACAGAATTTCATCAAACTTCAGATTCTTTTACACCATAACATAATTAGACGCTTTTTTACGTTTTGGCATAAATTGTCCAAGATATGGTGTTGCTGTGCTTTGTTTTGTAATTTTTTTGTTATAACTATATCTCAAGAACTAATGCACGAAATTCCATCAAATTTCAGATTCTGTTAGGTCTTGACATAAATAGATGTTTATTAGGTTTTAGTATAAATTACCCAACATGAGGCACTACTAAACACATTTTCTCAGAATATTAATTAAATTTTGCGTTTTAGGCTTTTCGGATATCAGAATCTCATTAGGCTTGGTCAAATGTTCGAGGAAATTCGATAGTGGGTAACTTTGGAGTCACCACTTTTTTTTTTTTTTTTTTTTTTTTTTTTATATATATATTAAAATGTACTTATGAGATAGAAGAAAGTTTTGGGATTGCCACATCCAACTAGTTTTTAACTGTAACTCCGAGACGCTTGAAAAAAAGAGTGGAAACTTTACCAAATGAAAACTTAGCTCTTAATTCTAACCGTAACTAACTCCGAATCACTTGGAAAAAAGAGTGGAAACTTTTCCAGATGAAACTTTTATTTCCTAACTTAACTCTTTTCTTAACTGTAAGTAACTCCGAATTGTTTGGAAAAAAGAGAGGTAGCATTACAAGGTGAAACTTTTTTTTCCTAACTTAACTTATTTATTCTAATCATAAGTAACTCCGAATCGCTTGGAAAAAAGAGTGGAAATTTTACCAGATGAAACTTTTATTTCCTAACTTAACTCTTTTTTTTAACCGTAAGTAACTCCGAATCGCTTGGAAAAAATGAGAGGAAGCATTACCAGATGAAACTTTTATTTCCTAACTTACCTCATTATTCTAACCGTAAATAACTCCGAACCGCTTGGAAAAAAGTGTGGAAACTTTACCTAATGAAACTTTTATTTTCTAACTTAACACTTTTTTTAACCGCACGTGACTCCGAATAGATTGTAATTCTTTATCGTAAATCTACTTGCTAAATTAACATACATTTGTATTTTTTACATTAGAGGATTATTTGATTTATTATTTTTACATTTAACATCTAAATTTAATATTAATTATTTATTTCAATTTCAAAATTACTTATGCAACAATTAATGAATATATATATATTTTAATTATTTGATGTATTATTTAAATTGGGTATGTTAGAAGATTAATCAAGCCTTAGGAAAGTGAATTATATTGATAAAAATAAATGATTTCATTTTTAATAATTATGCCTCATAATAATTCGTTTACGAATTTTGTAAATAAAATTCTTTCTTTCACAAACATACACGAATTCGTGAAGCAAGTCAATCACAGATTTTATTTCCTTTCAATGCAATATAATGGAAAGGTATGATCAAGCTAACAAGATTTACCTAAGAAGTTGTATCAGAAAAACTGCTTTTTTAAAAAAAAAGAATGGAAACTTTATGAGAGGAAACTTTTATTTCCTGCATAACTCTGTTTTGAATCTTAGGCAGCTCAGAATGGGTTGTAATTCTTTTTCACTAAGCTTCTTGCTAGATTAACATACATTTGTATTTTTTATTCTATAGGATTATTTAAATATTTTTTTATATTTAATCTGTAAATTTTACTTTAATTGTTAATTTAATTTCGTATTTTTTATACAACGGTTTATCAGCATTTTTAAAATCTATTATTTAATTAGACTGCGACAGAGTATTTATTAATATAATCACAAAAAATATATTATGTTGATGAAAGATAATTTTTTTAATCCTTTTATAATTATGCATCATAAGAATTCGTTTCCGGATTTTTCAAGTATTTTTTTTTCTGTTACAAACATTTACAAATTCAAGAAGCAAATCAGACACAGTTTTTATTTACTTTCATATGCATGTAATTTTAATGAGGAGATAGGAATATGTTGACAAGAATTGCTTTAACCCCCTCTGGACGGGAGCATTTTACGAAAGTTTTAATGCTTTGTTACCGGATTGAAAAAAAAAAAAAAAAAAAAAAAAAGAAAGAAAAAGAAATTTGTGCCTTGTTGAATGAAGAAAATGGTCCGATTAAACAAGGGAAATTTTACAGTAAAATTTTACTGGTGGTGATAACCAAGGATTCTTAAGCCTTTCAGCGGCACGTATACGTGTCGCTCGTCCCCAAAGGGTTAAGAAGCTACATCTAAAAAACCACTCTAAGGTAAAAAAAAAAAAAAAAAAAAAAAAAAAAAAAAAAAAAAAAGACGTGACATGGTACCAGATAAAATTTTTACCTCCTGCTTTAACTATTTTTGGCATCGTAGGTAACATAGAATGGGTTGTAGTTCTTTTTGTAAATTTTCTTGTTAGATTAACTACAATTTCTATGTTTTCTGTAGATTTATAAGATTCATTATCTTTACATTTAATCTCAAATTTTTGTGTTAAATTATCTTGTTTAATTTCATATTTACTTACACAATAGTTAATTAGTATTTTTAGTGTTTTAATTAATTAAATTGCGACTTTATATTAATATAACCTGAACAATATGTATTATATTGAAGTAAGATAAATTCTTTCATCTTTTAATAACTATGCATCATAAGAATTCTTTCTGCCAGATTCTTCGACTAAAATTCTTTCTTTCACAAACATATACGAATTAATGAAGCAAGTCAGCCAAATTTTTTATTTCTTTTCACATTCATGTAATTATAATAGGAAGAAAGGAATAAGTTAACAAAATTTGGCTCATGTAGATGCATTGCAAAAAACATTAAAAAAAAGATTATAAAGGAAATATATGAATAAGTTGCCGAGATGTGCAGTAAGAAACTTTATGGTAAACTGATAGAAAAAAGAGTGGAAATTTATCTTGTTGAAAAATTATTTCATGGATGAAAGTTAAGAAACATAGCATGTAGTGCTGAATGGAAATATGTAAAGGGAAATAATTAAATAATGCCCTTTTTAGGTGCGTTCGTAATTATATAATACGTAGCACCTATAGTGGTCGTTCAGTCCGTCCGTCTGTCCGTCCGTCTGTCCGTCCGCATATAACAACACAAAAACCACCCAACCGAATCGTTTGAAATTTAAAATACATAACTATTACATAATTTTGTCGAGTCATTTCAAATTTTATGAAATTCGGATGCATAGATCAATTACAGGGGCAATCAAAAGTATTCCATTACATTACGGTCAATGGGGAAAAAAGTTTCAAATGCATTTTAATCGTTTGAAATTTAAAATACGCAATTATTACACAATTCTGTCGAGTTATTTCAAATATTTTGATAATCGTGTGCATAGATCAATTACAGGGGCAATCAAAAGTATTCAATTACATTATGGTCAATTAGGAAAAAGTTTCAAATATATTCTATACGTTTGAAATTTAAAATACATAATTATTACATAATTTTGTCGAGTTATTTCAAATTTTATGAAAATCGGATGCAAAGATCAATTACAGGGACAATCAAAAGTATTCCGTTACATTACGGTCAATGGGAAAAAATGTTTCAAATGCATTTTAATCGTGTTACACTCATGCGAACTTAACAAAATTTATATGCAACTATAAAGTACATATTATAATATACATCATACATAATTTGTTTTGCAAAGAACATTTGTTATTGATTTACAAGGCCACACAAAAGTATTCCATTACATAATGGTATAGGGAGAACATTGTTTGATGAGCGTTTTAATTGTAATTCACTATTTACAATTTTATGAAGTTGATATATGAAAGTAATATTTTTAAAACTTCGTTATCGTACGAACGCACCTAATTTGCTACGCTTCACGTGCAACTTCCAACTTGTTAATTATTAAATTCTAAGTTACAGCTAACATTCTTTATAGGATATTTCCATGGGTTTTTGTAGTGTACGTCACATAGCATACAGCTGTTATTCTTGATGGACAGCAGTACAGTAAAACCTCTAAATAACGGACACCTTGGGAGCGCAGAAATTGTTCGCTATTCGGAGGTGTCCGCTATTGGGAAAACCTTCAGCGATAGAAAAATTGCTAATGAATGCATGATGTTTCGTTAGTCGATTTCAAAATATCCTAAAACCTCTGTTATATGATTAACTAGAAATTAAAATAATTTTTAAAGCAATAAAATTGAAAAAAAAAATGTGCTTACCTTTATCTTTTGTTTATTACTTTTTTACAAAAAAAAAAAAAAAAAAAAAAAAAATTACAAAAGTTTGCTTTTACTTGCGATTACATGTAATTTGTTTTCCAATGTGAAGTTTTAACTCTGTCAATAGTTTTAATTCTTTTGAATCATCTTTTTGCCAAAATAAAATAAAAAACTAATAAATAAATAAATAAAATAAAATGGTATAACTGTTTACTGCATTTTTTTGCTTCTTAAAAGCATACAATCTCAAATCATCCGAGGGAAGAGGTTGTGGTCACAGATAAATGTAGGGGGAGAGGGGATTTTCTCCAGCTCACCCCCACATTTATCTGTGATCAGAAAATTTGTGATACATTGCCCTAATAAAATCAGAGGATTTTTTTTTTCCTCGTTAAAAAGTAATTTTTCATTCTTTTTTGCCAAAATTACTGTCCGCTATTCGGAATGTCCGTTATTCAGAGGTTAAATATACAAAAATTTAAGTTTTGGGAGTGGGGATTTAAAAACTGTCCGTTAAATAGAGGTGTCCGCTATTCGGGAGTGTCCGTTATGGAGGTTTTACTATATTTTCAAAAAACTTACTTCGCTTTATCCAATTAATGAAATAAATAATTCAGTGATGGAATATTGGTGCAGAAGTGAGGTAGGTCTATTGACACTACTAATGTTTTATTGTAATCTTTACCGTAACAAAAACTCAGAAATTCTCTCAGGGGCCGTCTATAAATGATGTCACTCCTGGAGTGAGGGATTTATGAACTTGTGATAATTTGTGACAAGAGGGTGGAAGGGGATGAGAAGAAAAGTGACAACGCACATTTTGTTAAAATAAAAACATTAAAAATAAGCAAATGAAAAATTAAATTTATTTTAAAATTAAAACATTTTGTGTTCATAAAGTAAAGATAAAATTTAAAAACAAATATACAGCAAAATTCGATTTGAAATTCCTAAATACTTCTGTTTTCAATTATTCTTTCATATTAATACTGTATTACTATTGCATATTAACTATAATTATTGTTGTAAGCCTTAATCTTATTTCCTGCAAAATAAGTACGCAAATCATTTTTATTCTTATTCTCACAAATGTCATTAAAACGCACAATTAAAGTTTAAAAATAAAATTTTAAATATGATCTATAGCGTAGTGTTTAGTTTTTGAACTACTAGTATATGTATATGCAGAGCTACCAAGTCTCCGGCTTTTTGGATACCAGTATTTTAATACAGAAAAGATAGTTTTATTTGATTGGAACATTTGCAAGATTTAAGATAACGAGATTTTCTCTAAAATAATTGTGGTGTGAAAAAAGCCGGAGACTTGGCAACTCTGTATTTGTAATATAGCGTGACATGTGTTAAAGGGTGGAGGGGGTTATGGTGAACTGTGAAATTTTGAGACAAAGTAGGGGGGGGGGTCAAAAATATTGATTCATTTATGGAAAGTTTCTCACTAAGTGAGCCAAAAAAAAAAAAAACTGCTAAAATTTAGTGGTGTTTATAGGTTCCACATCTGCGGCATAAATCCGATAAAAGAAATTACATTTTTTTCGTTCCAAAATACGGTAACCTAAAATCTTAGTTGGTGACTTGCACTACAAGTACTGATGGAACTAGCCTGTAAAATTAGCAATCGAAAGAATTCTATCAAAATCATTGGTAGCACCAGTGGATTGTAATCAATTTTTGCAAAATTTCTTGCTGATTTAACTTTTTTTATGGTGCAGGTTTAATTGATTTATTATCTTTATAATTAATTAAATAAATTAATTAAATACATTAATTAAAAATAAATTAATTAAATATTTGATTACATTATTTTTATGTTTGCTTATGCAACACTTAAACAGTAACATTTTAATTTTGATCTAATAATTAATTAGACTGTTACAGAAAATTAATCAAGCTTCAGCAAACTATTATATTTGATGAAAAATAAATATTTTCTGACTTTAATAATTATGCATCAGAGGAATGTCCGGAAGTTTCTGCATTTTTCGATTTGTTTCTTTCATTCATAAACTTGCACGAATTGTTTAATCGAATCAGCCACGGTGTTTATTTCCTTTCACTTGCATGTAATTATAATGAAAAGGTACGCATAAATTGGAAGCTGTATGGGAAAACTGAATAAAAAAATAACGGAAACTTACTTTGCCTAAGGAATCTAAAGCGCAATAATAAACTAAAATAAGTAAAAAAAAAAAAAAAAAAATAAGAAAATCATGTTCGTTTTATTTATTAAATTTTAAGCTACAATTAACTTTTTTATATCAAATTATCTTTTGATACGTACAATAAAAGACATTTAATGGAAGATATAGATGGGTGCAATCCTACGGGAAATTTTACAAGCAGGGAAAACCCTTTGAAAACCTCAAGGCCTGAAGACAGGAGGCGATATGTTATCAATAATAGACTGAGTCCTAGAGTCACTAGGACCTAGTGATCACTAGTGTTAAAAAAAATACCAGAAAATTTAGAAATGATAGGGGCAATTTCCTTTTGCTTTATTTGTGGAATATTTATCATGTTATAAAGGATAGTAACTGTTTAAATTTACTGGTCAGAATTCGGATTCAATTAAAAAAAAAAAAAAATCAGCGAGATGCGGAATGTCTCAGTGTTGCCGCATCTGGCTGAATTTTTATTGGGAAATTCCAAATTCGCATTAGTATGTTTAAATAGCAATTTTAATTTTAAGATATGATAAGTACTTCACAAATAAAATAAAATAAAATTACTATTCAAAAATTTCTGGTGTCAATTCCAATTCTAATGAAGTCCCATTAGTGTTAACTTCACGACTCTCCTCAGAGCTTGAGAATTTCGATGGCATCGTTTAAAATTCGTTTTCTCGGAAACTAGTTGCTAAAATCTGGAATCCATATCCACTGGATTTTGCTGAAGACTTATGACAGACAGTTTTTATTTTTTCTACGATAAATATATATTTTTTTATTTTACTGCAATGGCGATTTTTCGAAAAAAAAAAATATTCTGAAATTGATTTTTTTTAACACTAGTACTCCCGAAAGGAGTTGATTTCGACTCCGACATTCTGATTAAATTTCAATTCGAGCCAGATTTTTTTTTTTTTTTGAAATAAATTAAATTTTAACTACGTAGATTTACATTAGATAAATAAATTAAATGATTTTGAATAAAAATTGTGGTGCTAAATATTATTATTAAACTTGAGTAAAATTTCAGATCGTTCTAGTGTTAAACTATCTGCCACATAGGATCTTATATTTGCACTCAATGGTGTAAAAAACTATTCGCCAGCGAGCAGTCTCTCCCCAGTAAATATTATCGGTTATATTTAGTCGAATGATACTAACATACTCTAATTACTTGAAAATATGAATATTCTAATACTACGAATAATGTAATACTTTTGTAAGAGTGATAATAAAATTTAAGCGACGAATAAAATAATAATGGTCTGGTGACGCCTAAGTTTTTGCACCCTGTTAATACTTTATCACAAAAAACATTTTTATAGAAACCGCTCGAATACTTTTGGATTTAAACCCTTCGCGACGGGACTATTTTAACGAAACTTTTAACCCTTTCCGGCGCACTACCCTTTAAAGTTGGAATTTAAAGAAAAAAAAATTAGGCAATCTATTTAGGCCTAGAGGAGTCCACAGGTATAATTTTGTAAAGATTACGCCAACCATTTTAATTATACAGCTGTTGCCGAAGTGGTAACTCCCCATAAGCACAGTATTGTTAAGCGCAGTGAGAAGAGCATTGCTGTGAAGCGCGCATTAGGGTAAAATATTTTACCTATTATTTAAAAACAGTAGCGTTTGATCTCTGTGGTTCTGCCATCTAGAACTCATAAGAAAGATTCAAAGTAACCATTAGAGTAGTTTTTGAAATATTCACGGAGTTTTTGTGTCTCTAAACAGGAGGAACTTTAGGTGTTGTCGACCCGGCAACACTGCGCCGGAAATGGTTAATGTTTTGTCATCGGACAGAAAATTGTGCTTCTTTAAATCTAGAAAATACTCCGATTAAATAAGGCAAATTTAACAGTACATTTTTACTGGTGGGGATAAACAAGAATTCTTAAACCTTTTTGCGGCACGTATACGTGTCGCTCGTCTCCAAGGGGTTAATGGGGTTTGTAGCTGAAAAATGAAATTTTACGGAGAGCTACTTGACTAATATTATCCTCACTTGGCGAAGTTCTTGCACAGTTTTATCAAGTACTGAAGTATACATAAATATGAGTGGGAATTTCGTGTCTTAATGCTAGTTTTACGCAGTACAAATCACTTTAACATTCACTAATATTCCAGTTACTTCCAGAAATTGTAGATTTATCAAACTCCATAATTTACGCAAATATAGATCAGACTCTGCTTGAATACTAGGTCTGAGTGATTACATAAAAATGGTGATTGCTGAAAACGGATTTTGTTGTTGCTGTTGTTGTTTGTTTGTTTAAACGTTTGTATGGCTTTTTAAGTTTAGAAATCATTATTTTGTGGAAATTAACTTTGACTGGGTTTATCTCAGAAAAAAAAGCGGGAAAAAGCCTTAAATAATTATTGTTTAAATCATTGTTAAATCATTATTTTGTGGAAATTAACTTTGACTGGGTTTATCTCAGAAAAAAAAGCGGGGGAAAAACCTTAAATAATTATTGTTTCTGAATTTCAAACGACCGCATAAGCCAAGAAATAAATTCGCTTTCAGCATCCACCATTTTTTGTTAAAGCATTTACGCCTAATATATGAAAATGACCATTCCGCATATCAAAACTAGAATTATACGGAAATACCTCTCAATTTTATTCTGGTTTCGAATATTTTTTCAAGGCAGTGTAAGGCTTTTAAATCTCTCGCTGCATAGACGCAAGTTTTCCCGGCAAAGTGTAGTAAAATCAGGGCTGCTTCAGGTGACAATTTTTATATTATGTTTACACCACTATTTCAAAACTATGCATTCTGCAGTGTATTTCTCTTGCAAATTTTGTCAAAGTATGTGTGAAAGATTTCTCTTTCGAAAAAGTGTAAGAGGAAAAGTGTAAGAGGATTTAAAAATAGTTGCCTGTAGCATCCCTACCAAATTTACGCAAACCGCGATTTTCACGGGGATGTAATTTTCAGTCTAACTCAGTCTAACTATTCAGTCTCCTTGATTATTCTCACCAATTATTTTTCATTGTGTTTCGCTTATTCCATCAGTACATGTTCTTCGATTAAATTGGACGAAAATTTACGCATTGGAAGACGAGGGATTAACCCCTTAACTTATTTGCCCGCACGCCATTCGGGCAAGACGAATTTGCTTAATTCATCATTTAAAGCTTTTTGATACCATTATTATTATTTTTTTAAATAATTTCATATTACAGTCGAACCTCGTTAACATGAACATTAAGGGCAGGGGTGCAAAATTCTAGGCGCCAGCGGATATTCTCTCACCATTAAAATTTAAAGGGTTTCTTCGTTTTAAATTTAATAGCACTCTGACCATGAATCTTTCACAAAATATTAAATTAAGAAAAACGAAATAAATTTAGTGGTGGGAAATTGACTGCTGGCGCCTAGATTTCTGCACCCCTGCTTAACCTTCCGTCTACCAGACGGGTCCATTGGACCCGACAGCAATATTTCTGGTGTCAATGGTAAAATGAGAAATTGTCGATTGACACCGGAATTTATAAAGGACTTGTCTAGATATTACGAATTCCTTAATTTAAGCTTTCATTGTAAAAGCAAAATTATATTAAAATATTACTGGTGCCGTTTGCAAGTTTGGAATTAAAATTAGGTGTTGCCGTAGATAAATGGGTGTTTTGTCTGGTAGACGGAAGGTTAAGGGGAATAAAAAAGTTTTTCATGTTTACAGTAATTCATATTATCAGTATCAAATCTTTGTATTCGTCTTTTTATAACGGATTGTGAAAGCTTTGCATATTAGAAGTAATTCATGTTAAGCGTATCAATAAATATAAAAACTTTGTTAAATCACCATAAAAAGAAAAATTAAACAGGACGCGTTTCGAGCTGCAAAATTACCGCTCGTCATCAGCTGATCCAAACACGTGTCACAACGGACAGAGTGGAAATAACAGTGAAATAAAGAGGGAGGAGATTACAAAGAGTGCGACAGGTGGCGCTGCTTGTCAGAGCCAAGGAGGAAGAGAAAAGTAAAGATAAACTAAAAGAAGGAGGGAGGCGATTACAAAGAGTGCCCCAGGTTAAAAGAATCCAGGTGGCAGAGAAAAACTAATAAAAGATAAAGAAAACAATTGAAAAATAAATAAAATAAAATAAAATAAAATAAAAATAAATAAAAATAAATAAATAAATAAATATCAAAATAAAATTAAATTAAATTAATTAATTAAAAATGATATAATAAAATAAATAAATAAAAATAATAGATAAAAAAAACTAATTAATTAAATAAAAACTAAAAATAATTATAGTAATAATAATAAACTACAAAAGTAATTTCCATGCAGGAGAAAGGGAGGGGGATGAAGAGAGATCGTTGACAAGAGTATTACAATTTTTATAAATAAAATAAGCTTCGTGAGTATCTAAATGAGAAGGAGAGGCAGGATTAGAAATAATTCTGGCCATGAAAAAAATTGAAATAATAACCGGAAGACCAACAGTGAGAAGCAATGGAAGACCTAGATAATTCCTGATTTTTTAATGTATCTCTGATGCTCATCAAATCTTTTCTACAACGCTCTTCTGGTCTGACCAATATAACCCAAATTGCAAGAGCAAGGAATAAAATAAACACCCCACCGGTTCTCAACAGAAATAGGATCTTTCAAAGACGAGAATTTAATTTTATTCATAGGTTTGAAGATAACTTTAAAATTGAAACGAGAAAGGATTTTAGCTATTTTGAAACAAAGAGGAGAGTAAAAAGGTAGAACTATAGAGTTAATATTAGACGAATTATTAGAATCAGTAAGAAGACGTTTAGGCTTATTAAATTTATACAGAGCTTTGTCAATCAAAGAGGTATTATAACCACGAGTGAGGGCAAGAGATTTGAGGTAACTAATTTCCTTATTTAGAGCAGAAGAGTCAGAAGAAATCCGAAGTGCTCTGTAAACAAAAGTATAAAAGGAAGCCACTTTATGCTGTGGAGGATGGTTAGAAAAAGCATGCGGAGGTAGAGATACAGCGAAAGGTTTTCTATAAACAGAGGTAGAGAACCGATCAGGGTGTTTTGTGACCAAGACATCGAGGAAAGGAAGAGAATCATTCTCTTCGATTTCAAGAGTAAACTGGATGCAAGGATCAACAGAGTTGACAAGAGAAAGGAGATTTTGGAGATCCAGCTCAAAAGGAATTAAGATAAAAGTATCATCAACATACCTACACCAGAAGGGAAAATCAAATAAACTGAAGAGTCTTTCTTCCACAAAATGCATATAAATGTCACATAAAAGAGGAGATAAAGGATTGCCCATGGCTAAACCATCCGTTTGAACATAAAAGGAATTATTAAATTGGAAGGCAGTTTGCCTAACACAAATACTAACTAATTGCAGGATCTCGTCAATCTCGATCGAAGAGTAATGGAATTCGCGTAGCCTTCTTTCCAAACAGTCAATTGCTCCTTGAACCGTTCCTGCTTTCCACATGTTCATGGTAAGTCCTTTTTCTTTCTCCTTGCTGCTTGTGTGTTTTGTTTTTTAATGAATTTTTTTGCCTTTTTTATTTATTTTTACTGTGTTTTCTTTTTATTTATTTATTTTTTAAATTTTGTTTTATTTATTTATTTATTATTACCATTATTTCTGGCCTTGTTTTTTTCTTTTCTCTTGTTATGGGTTCTTTGCTTATTAATCGTTTCAAGCATCTTCGTTTGAAGCGGGCTAGGTTTTTGAATAGGCTTAATTTTCTTTTAAGGTGTAAACGTTCACACGTTGTTCCTAAGTTCATTAATATTATTTACAAGCTTCCTTCATCCTTTCGCGTTCAAAATGCCTTAACCAGGAGTACGTTTGCTGTTATTAGAGCCATTATTCAAGATGTTCGGCACTCTCTTTCGTGCATTGAATATGAATTATATTCGTTACATTTGCTGTTAAGTAAATCTGTTATTCATTTCCCTTTTCTTGAGAAACGGATTTTTGCCTACGTTGATTACAAATCTAAATGTCACAGTGCCATATTGGATAAAAAATTTTCGTCACTTCTGACTTCTAATTCTCCTGGTCCTGGTATCTCTCCTCTTCGGCAAAATTATGTTGTCAATTTATCGTCTCATTCTCTTACTGATTCCCAACGTGATGTTCTCTCTTTTGGTTTGAATTTTTCGCGCGTTTCCAAACCTTCTATTCCGAATTTAATCGCTCCGATTGAACATTCTTTCAAAAATAGTAAAATTTCTCCTGGTCAACTTGATTCTCTTCGCTACCTTTTGGCTAACGTCATTTCTTCTAACAAATCTTCAGTTAAATCTAATCTTTCTTCTTCTCAAAAATCTGCTATCAGTGAACTTAATTCTGTCCCTAACCTTCTTATTACTAAGGCTGATAAAGGCGGTCAAACCGTTCTTCTTAATAAGTCTGATTATATTTCTCATGTGGAATCTATGTTAAACTCCGGTCCTTATTCTAAATTAAAGAAAGATCCTTCTACTAAACACCTTTCTGATATCAAGGAGGTCGTTAATAAGTCTGTCATTCTTAATAATAACACTAAACGTATGGTCATTCCTTCTACAGTTAATTGTGCTCGTTTCTATGCTCTTCCTAAGGTCCATAAACCTACTCTTTCATTTCGCCCTATCGTTTCTAATATTGGTACTGCTTCTTATAAACTTGCCAAGTTCCTTTCTAAGTTACTCGCTCCTTTATCTTCCACTAATTTTCACACTGTTAAAAATTCTATTTACTTTGTTGATAAAATTAAACGCCTTTCTCCTTGTAATTACAAAATGATTTCCTTAGATGTTAAATCCCTCTTCACTAACTTCCCTGTTCAAGGAGCAATTGACTGTTTGGAAAGAAGGCTACGCGAATTCCATTACTCTTCGATCGAGATTGACGAGATCCTGCAATTAGTTAGTATTTGTGTTAGGCAAACTGCCTTCCAATTTAATAATTCCTTTTATGTTCAAACGGATGGTTTAGCCATGGGCAATCCTTTATCTCCTCTTTTATGTGACATTTATATGCATTTTGTGGAAGAAAGACTCTTCAGTTTATTTGATTTTCCCTTCTGGTGTAGGTATGTTGATGATACTTTTATCTTAATTCCTTTTGAGCTGGATCTCCAAAATCTCCTTTCTCTTGTCAACTCTGTTGATCCTTGCATCCAGTTTACTCTTGAAATCGAAGAGAATGATTCTCTTCCTTTCCTCGATGTCTTGGTCACTAAACACCCTGATCGGTTCTCTACCTCTGTTTATAGAAAACCTTTCGCTGTATCTCTACCTCCGCATGCTTTTTCTAACCATCCTCCACAGCATAAAGTGGCTTCCTTTTATACTTTTGTTTACAGAGCTCTTCGGATTTCTTCTGACTCTTCTGCTCTAAATAAGGAAATTATTACCTCAAATCTCTTGCCCTCACTCGTGGTTATAATACCTCTTTGATTGACAAAGCTCTGTATAAATTTAATAAGTCTAAAGGTCTTCTTACTGATTCTAATAATTCGTCTAATATTAACTCTATAGTTCTACCTTTTTACTCTCCTCTTTGTTTCAAAATAGCTAAAATCCTTTCTCGTTTCAATTTTAAAGTTATCTTCAAACCTATGAATAAAATTAAATTCTCGTCTTTGAAAGATCCTATTTCTGTTGAGAACCGGTGGGGTGATTATTTTATTCCTTGCTCTTTCAATTTGGGTTATATTGGTCAGACCAGAAGAGCGTTGAAGAAAAGATTGGATGAACATCAGAGATACATTAAAAAATCAGGAATTATCTAGGTCTTCCATTGCTTCTCACTGTTGATCTTCCGGTCATTATTTCAATTTTTTCATGGCCAGAATTATTTCTAATCCTGCCTCTCCTTCTCATTTAGATACTCACGAAGCTTATTTTATTTATAAAAATTGTAATACTCTTGTCAACGATCTCTCTTCATCCCCCTCCCTTTCTCCTGCATGGAAATTACTTTTGTAGTTTATTATTATTACTATAATTATTTTTAGTTTTTATTTAATTAATTAGTTTTTTTATCTATTATTTTTTTTATTTATTTTATTACATCATTTTTAATTAATTAATTTAATTTAATTTTATTTTGATATTTATTTATTTATTTATTTTTATTTATTTTTATTTTATTTTATTTTATTTTATTTATTACTTACCCATCATACGTAGTTATAGGGTAAGTCTTGCAATCGTTTTGAAAATCGAAAAATTTTTTTTTGACGGATTTACACGTTTTAGATAGTGGAGATTCCGAAAAACATATTTTTAGAAAAAAAATTTTGCCGTCCGTCTGTCTGTCTGTCTGTCTGTCTTTAAACGCTCTATCTCCTGAACAAATTGAGATAGAGACTTGAAATTTTGTATGTTGTTAGTATGTAAGAATGGGACGAACCTTATTTAATATCAGCAACCTCGATTATCCGGAACTATTTTTTTCGGACTCTCGAAAAATTCGTTCTGATGAAAGGTATATAAAAATTTTCAAATTTTTTTATTCTAAGGAATGAACGTAAAAGGCAATAAAATAACACACATTTTGCATATAGAACGAAGTCGATCGGATTATTAGTTGCCGAGATATTTGTAATCTTGTTTTCCACATTCTTCGATTTTTCATGACCCTGTATTTCATTCAAATTTCAATTCAGAAGTATATTTGAATTGGAAACGAGACGCTTAATCTGACGCAGTTAATTGTTAGTTAATAGAATTATTATTTTTGGAGTTATAAGGATGTTTCTTTTACGCAGTTCGGTACTACTTGATTAGTTTGGCGTTTTATATAATTTGTCTAAATTGGTACATCAGCAGTTCTTTAATATAGCATTACTATGTATATTAACAATATTTAAATTTTGTTTATGAATTGCAATGCATATAAATAGTTTCACATGTTTTATTTTCATATACATATCCATGATGGGTAAGTATTACGGTGGCCCCCAACGACTAGTTTTTCAATTGTTTTCTTTATCTTTTATTAGTTTTTCTCTGCCACCTGGATTCTTTTAACCAGCGTCACCTGGGGCACTCTTTGTAATCTCCTCCCTCCTTCTTTGAGTTTATATTTACTTTTCTCTTCCTCCTTGGCTCTGACAAGCAGCGCCACCTGTCGCACTCTTTGTAATCTCCTCCCTCTTTATTTCACTGTTATTTCCACTCTGTCCGTTGTGACACGTGTTTGGATCAGCTGATGACGATCGGTAATTTTGCAGCTCGAAACGCGTCCTGTTTAATTTTTCTTTTTATGGTGATTTAACAAAGTTTTTATATTTATTGATATATATTTATCGCCAGTAGTTTCGGTGTTTCTTAATCATGTTAAGCGTGTTCACATTTACGAGGTTTTACTGTGTATACATACGGAAATGTTTAGACTAAATGTTACGAATATTTTATTTAAATAATAGTGGTGTGAATCCGTTATTTTCAATTTATTGAACGGAAAAGAAATAACCAGTTAAGGGATTAGATTAAAAAATTTGAATAAGACGCTCTGCGCGAAAGGATTAGATGAGCAATTTTTATATCTGTTTTGATAAAGCAATTGCAACGTGACAAGATTAACCTTCCTACCCTGAATGGGTCTAATCGACCCATAACTATAATTCGTTTTATACGATTCGAACCAGAACATTTTTCAGAAAAAATGTTAATAACAGATTCAGATAAATAAGTCAATTAAATACATGAAAATATTTTAAATAATATTTCTGGTGTAAAATGTTTTTAACAAACTTGAGTAATATTTGAAGAGGGTAGGAAGGTTAAACTGTCAGATCGAGGAAAGTATGGTCAAAATAAATATATAACTATATATCAGCCCTTTATATTGACAACTTACGTACGGGTTAAATGAAATATGTTTTTTAGAAAAAAGCGAAAGTGTAAATGCATTTTCCTTGAAATTTAAAATTTAGAATAATTTGCCGTTTCTGTTACAATTAGTTTTTCTGTGTTGTATGTTTGTTTTATCCGGTCCGGTGGAAAACGTTGGAAAAATGTAAAATCGAATCTCTAGTTGAAAAAAAAAATCATGAAGCAGATTTCATATATTTTAATTAATTATGATGAGTTACTTTTTTGAAAAAATGCTAAAAAAAAAAAAATCATACCTATAAAAGTTACCATTTGGACATACTTGTAAAATACATGGTTTATTTTCTAAACTATCACTGAAAATTATATAAACTAGTAAATCTACAGATCAGGAGCCTCAACGCCAGCTTTGCGCATCTTTTTTTAAGCACACTTTGGGTAATATTCAACTTCCTGGAAACTGTAATTTAAAATTTTCAAATTACGTAATTATTTATAAGAATAAAATAAGAATAAGAAATTTTCAACCATCAAAAGTGTAAATTAAAGAGTTAGTTATGCTAGGATATTCTGAAATTTTCATGATCTATTATTTTTGTTTTTTTATTATAACATAGTAGATTTCTTCAGTAGGGGCTCCGCCCCCCTGAACCCCCCGTAGTCTCATTAAATTTAAATTTGTAACTTTCTATCAATTTGCTAATGGTTATCGTATATCTTGTATTTCTTTATACATTTTGAATTATAAGGATAAGTAACAGTTTTAATAAGCAATTTTCATTATCCTCATACTTTTACACACCTGCCCACCACAAACGTTATACCTGATGTATCAGGAACTTTTGAAAGTGTAAACTCAGTAATCTAGGGTTTTACAATTTTGTTTCCGAAAAAAAAGAAGTTTTGATTGCATTTTTGTGGCAGTTATCGCAGACAGACAGACAGAAGAACAGACTGACAGGCGGAAAACAATAAATTTTGTGTCGATAAAAAAAGCATTCACTAAAGTTTCGGCAATGACGTCATTATTCATGAGTTATTGCTATCCATGTTTCTTGTATTTTTAACGACTATTATAAAATACCTGTTTTATTTCAACTATGACGTCAAATTTTACCAAGTGAAATATTGGTTTAAAATATAATTATTTTTTATTTCTTTTACTTCTAATTATGTCCCCATTTTTGTCAGAAAAATTCTTATTAACGAAACAAATTTCCGTGTTTAATATTTAACAAAGTACTATATTTATTTTTATTTTAATTCTGACATCATGTTTATTTTTTTATTTATTTATTTATTTTTTATTTTTTTGTTTTTTTGTTTAATTTTTCGAATGGAAATTGCTCAATTGAAACTTATTGCCGTTGAAAAATTATTCCAGATTTCGAATTTTTTTGGCAACGATAAAAGAAATTGGTTAAATTTTATCTAAAAAATTGCGATTGATTTTGTATGAAAAAGAAAGAAATTTTGAATTATTAAAGAAAATATTTGAATAAAATTTATGAAACATAGCCTATGTTCTGTTCTGGGTTATGTTATATTTATACGCAAAGATACAAAGACATTAATTAATTCATTAGTTTTGACGCTGACTTCATTTAAATTTTCGTACACGCATTCAAATTTATAACATTATAAAAATAAGGATTAGGATGAATGGTTGCTTAGCAATCATTAAGAGAAAATAAAGAAAATGAAATAAATACATTTGAAATAAGTAAATCTCTGAAACAAATCAGTTTATATTATTGGAAAACATTCATAAAAAAATCTCCAAAATTTACAGTAATAACTTTAAAAATCTGACAAATACGCAGACAAAATTTCAAAACAATACGAATAATTTAACTGGTAAATTTCAGTATCCATTTATCACATTGAATTCCATTAATGAAATGTGTCATTTTCTCTCAAGGAAAAAAATTTAAAAATCATTGGATTTGCCATAGAAAAGCATTATTGCGCAAAATAAAATATTCTATATTTTCCGATCGAATGAATCAAATCTAACAAAAAACTATACAGCTTAATTCCAGTGCCTCACTAACATGCCCACTTAATTTCAAGCCAACCGGATGTTTTTTGCATTAGTTATCGCGGAACAGACAGACTGACAGACAGAAACCAAAAAATTTCGTGTCTCCAAAATAAGCCTTCACCGACGTTTCGGCAATAAGTCATCTGTTAAGATAAAATAATTAAGCAAATGTTTTTTGCATTAGTTATCGCGGAACAGACAGACTGACAGACAGAAACCAAAAAATTTCGTGTCTCCAAAATAAGCCTTCACCGACGTTTCGGCAATAAGTCATCTGTTAAGATAAAATAATTAAGCAAACACAACTATTTTGTTTATATAAGTAATGTGTACTAGAATACATATTTGGGTATATTTGGCTATACACTATTATTTCCCAAAATAACAAACTTCTGTAAAAGATTTCATGAAGTGTTTAAAGTGCTTCGTAATCTATGCTTAACGCATGATTTTTCTTACTTGTTGTGAATTCTGCCCACTTATGTATTATGTTTTTTGCCCGCTTTGACAAAATGTGTGCTCGTTTAGAGACTTTGTGACTTACTTGTTTAAATTTTTTAGCAGAGAATTGTAATCATAATACATTAAATGCATCTGCTAGTGCAATACAAATTGTTTAAAAAAAGAATTGAGCTATCAAAAATATAAAAATTACGTACTTTCTATTTCGAAAGAAATTTCCCTTTATATTAAACAAGTAAGAAAAATCATGCGTTAATCATAGATTATGAAGCACTTTCCAACACTTCATGAAATCTTTAACAATATTTCTTTAATTAGGGAAATAAGGGGTATATAGCCAAATATGTATTCCAATGTTTTTGAACAACCCTGTATTTGATCTGTCAGTTGATATACATATTATATAATGGGAAAATTTAGTTTAGCTAGAAAAAAAGCTTAAAATTCTTTTTGAGCAATTTTCACTAATAAATGGAAAACATACTTGAAAACTTTTTTTCAGCCCTGTAGTTTACCTTGTACCTTTATTACACGTTAGTAAGAAGCTAAAATTAATTTTAAAATAAAACATTCTTAAAACAACTGAAATCTCATTGTTATAAATTACCATTCATAGGTGCATACGATTTTCATAAAATTTGAAATGACTCGACATCTAATAACTAGTAAATCTGCAGATCAAGAGCCTCAACGTCAGCTTTGCACATCATTTCTTTTTTAAAACACACTTTGGGTAATATTCAACTTCCTGGAAACTGTAATTTAAAATTTTCAAGTTACGTAATTATTTATAAGAATAAAATAAGAATAAGAAGTTTTCAGCCAACAAAAGCGTTAAATTAAAGATTTAGTTATGTTAGAATATTCTGAATTTTTCATGATCTATTATTTTTGTTTTTTTATTATAACATAGTAGATTTCTTCAGGGGGGCTCCGCCCCCCTGAACCACCCGTAGTCTCATTAAACTTAAATTTGTAACTTTCCATCAATTTCCTAATGGTTATCGTATATCTTGTATTTCTTTATACATTTTGATTTATAAGGATAAGTAACAGTTTTAATAAGCATTTTTCATTATCCTCATACTTCTACATACCTGTCCACACCTAAATCTGATGTATCAGGAAATTTTGAAAGTCTAAATTCAGTAATTTAGGGTTTTACAATTTTGTTTCCGAAAAAAAAAGAAATTTTGATTGCATTTTGTGGCAGATATCGCGGCCAGACAAACAGACAGACAGAACAGACTGACAGGCTGAAAACAATAAATTTTGTGTCGCCAAAATAAGCCTTCACTGAAGTTTCGGCAATGATGTCATTATTCATGAGTTATTGCTATCCATGTTTCTTATATTTTTAACGACTACTATAAAATACCTGTTTTATTTCAATTATGACGTCAAATTTTATCAGGTGAAATATTTGTTAAAAATATAATTTTTTTTTATTTCTTTTACTTCTAATTATGCCTCCATTTTTGTCAGAAAAATTCTTATTAACGAAACAAATTTCCGTGTTTAATATTTAACAAAGTACTATATTTATTTTTATTTTAATTCTGACGTCATATTTATTTTTTCTTAGTTTAATTTTTCGAATGGAACTTGCTCAATTGAAACTTATTGCCGTTGACAAATTATTCCAGCTTTTGATTTTTTTTTTTTTTTTTTTTTTGGCAACGATAAAGGAAATTGGTTAAATTTTATCTAAAAGATCGCTATTGATTCTGCATGAAAAAGAAGGAAATTTTGAATTATTAAGGAAAATATGTGAATAAAATCAATAAAACATAGCCTATGTTCTTTTCGGGGCTATGTTATAGTTATACACAAAGATACAAAGACATTAATTCATCAGTTTTAACGTTGACTTCATTTAAATTTTCGCCTTCAATAATTACACGCATTCAAATTTATAACATTATAAAAATGAATGGTTTCTTAGCAACCATTAAGAGAAAATAAAGAAAATGAAATAAAAACATTTGAAATAAGGAAGTCTCTAAAACAAACTCGTTTATATTATTGGAATAGATTTATAAAAAATCTCCAAAATTTACAGTAATAATTTTAAAAATCTGACAAATGAATAGACAAAATTTCAAAACAATACGAATAATTTAACCGGTAAATTTCAGCATCCATTTATCATAATGTGACATTTTCTCTCAAGGAAAAAAAAATGGAAATCATTGGATTTGCCATAGAAAAGCATTATTGCGCAAAATAAAATATTCTATATTTTTCGAACGAATGAACCAAATATTACAAAAAACTATACAGTTTAATCCCAGTGCCTCACTAACATACCCACTTAATTTGAAGTCAATCGAATGCTTTTTACGGAAGTTATCGCGGAACAGACAGACTGACTGACAGACAGACAGACAGACACAAAAAAATTTCGTGTCTCCAAAGTAAGCCTTCACTGACGTTTCGGCAATTAAGCAAACACAACTATTTTGTTTATATAAGTAATGTGTACTAGAATACATATTTGGGTATATTTGGCTATACACTATTATTTCCCAAAATAACAAACTTTTGTAAAAGATTTCATGAAGTGTTTAAAGTGCTTCGTAATCTATGCTTAACGCATGATTTTTCTTACTTGTTGTGAATTCTGCCCACTTATGTATTATGTTTTTTGCCCGCTTTGACAAAATGTGTGCTCGTTTAGAGACTTTGTGACTTACTTGTTTAAATTTTTTAGCAGAGAATTGTAATCATAATACATTAAATGCATCTGCTAGTGCAATACAAATTGTTTAAAAAAAGAATTGAGCTATCAAAAATATAAAAATAACGTACTTTCTATTTCGAAAGAAATTTCCCTTTATATTAAACAAGTAATAAAAATCATGCGTTAATCATAGATTATGAAGCACTTTCCAACACTTCATGAAATCTTTAACAATACTTCTTTAATTAGGGGAATAAGGGGTATATAGCCAAATATGTATTCCAATGTTTTTGAACAACCCTGTATTTGATCTGTCAGTTGATATACATATTATATAATGGGAAAATTTAGTTTAGCTAGAAAAAAGCTTAAAATTCTTTTTGAGCAATTTGCACTAATAAATGGAAAACATACTTGAAAACTTTTTTTCAGCCCTGTAGTTTACCTTGTAACTTTATTACACGTTAGTAAGAAGCTAAAATTAATTTTAAAATAAAACATTCTTAAAACAACTGAAATCACATTGTTATAAATTACCATTCATAGGTGCATACGATTTTCATAAAATTTGAAATGACTCGACATCTAATAATTATATATATTTTATGTTTCAAACTATTCGGTTGGGTAGTTTTTGAGTTGCTACATGCGAACAGAGGGACGGACGGACAGAGAGACGAATGCGCAACTCGGGAACCCGGGATTCTTTTCCCTTCAATTCAAAACAAAAGCGACTTTTCTAAGTATCCGGGATCGGAGGAGATAGCGTTACATACATACATACATACGGTCGGATTTTAATAGTGTAGATTCTTGGTTGTAAATTTTAATTTGCTGACAGATGATTTTCGCTTCTGTTGAAAAAGTTCATTAATGAAACGTCAATGTTTGAAAATATATTTTTAGTTTTAGAAAATTTATTTTAATTTTTATACCATCTGCACAAATTGAAACTTAATTCTTTTTAACTTTAAAGAAAAAAAATAGCTTCAAAAATACATTAATCAGTTTTATTTTCCCCTTTTTTCCGACAAAAAAAAAAGCCTTCCACTGCTAATTTTTAGTTTTTACTGAAGTTTTTTATCTGTATGTAACTTATAATTTAGTATTCGTAAAAAATATTTCTTATCCATTTTAAATAGGACGTCATTATTTTTCTAACTCCATGAATTACTGCTATCCATGTCCCGTTTATTTTTAACGACTACTATAAAATACCTCTTTTATTTCAATGATGACGTCATAGTTTACCAAATAAATATTTTATTTAAAATATTTTTATTCCTTTTATTTTTAATTATGTCGCCATATTGACAAAAAAATTCATGTTAACGAAACAAATATCAGTGTTTAATATTTAACAAAAAATAGTATATTTATTTTTATTGCAAATACGACGTCATATTTATTTTTTTCTTTTAAATTTTCCTTAGTTTCAGTTTTCGCATGGAAATTGCTCAATTGAAAATTTATCGTCGCTGAAAAATTAATATTCGAAATTTTGATTTTCTTGGCAACGGAAAGAAAATTGATTAAATTTTATCTAAAAAATGCCGATTGGTTATGCATGAAAAATAATGAAATTCAGAATTATTAACGAAAATATTCGAATAAAATAAATAATACATAGCCTTTGTTCTTTTCTGGCTATAATTATCTATACGCAAAGATACAAAGTTGAAGTTATGCTATTGAAGCATTGAAGTTATGTTATTCAAACTTCCGTACACATTTTAAAATTTATAATATTATAAGAATAAGAATTAGGATAAATGGTTGCTTAGCGACTATTAAAAGAAATGAAGAAAACGAAATAAATACATTTGAAATAAGTAAATCTCTAAAACAAATTAGCTTATATTATTGGAACACATTTATAAAAAATGGCCAAGATTTACAGCAATAATTTAAAAAATCTGACATATGCATAGATAAAATTTCAAAACAATATGAATAATTTAAGCCCCGTACTGGCAAATTTCAGTATCCATTTATCGTTGAATTCCATTAATCAAATGAGTCATTTTCTCTCAACAAATAAAAATTTGAAAATCGTTGGATTTGCCATAGAAAAACATTATTGTGAAAAATAAAATATTCTATATTTTACGAACGAATTAATAAAATATAACAAAAAACTATACAGCTAAATCCGAGTGCCTTACCAATATACACACTTAATTTCAAGTCTTTCGGATGTTTTTTGCGGTAGTTATCGCGAAACAGACAGACTGACAAACGGACAGACATACAGACAGACAGAAACCAAAAAATTTCGTGTCTCCACAGTAAGCCTTCACTGACGTTTCGGCAATTATATATATTTTATGTTTCAAACTATTCGGTTGGGTAGTTTTTGAGTTGCTACATGCGAACAGAGGGACGGACGGACAGAGAGACGAATGCGCAACTCGGGAACCCGGGATTCTTTTGCCTTCAATTCAAAACAAAAGCGACTTTTCTAAGTATCCGGGATCGGAGGAGATAGCGTTACATACATACATACATACGGTCGGATTTTAATAGTGTAGATTCTTGGTTGTAAATTTTAATTTGCTGACAGATGATTTTCGCTTCTGTTGAAAAAGTTCATTAATGAAACGTCAATGTTTGAAAATATATTTTTAGTTTTAGAAAATTTATTTTAATTTTTATACCATCTGCACAAATTGAAATTTAATTCTTTTTAACTTTAAAGAAAAAAATAGCTTCAAAAATACATTAATCAGTTTTATTTTCCCCTTTTTTCCGACAAAAAAAAAGCCTTCCACTGCTAATTTTTAGTTTTTAATGAAGTTTTTTATCTGTATGTAACTTATAATTTAGTATTCGTAAAAAATATTTCTTATCCATTTTAAATATGACGTCATTATTTTTCTAACTCCATGAATTACTGCTATCCATGTCCCGTTTATTTTTAACGACTACTATAAAATACCTCTTTTATTTCAATTATGACGTCATAGTTTACCAAATAAATATTTTATTTAAAATATTTTTATTCCTTTTATTTTTAATTATGTCGCCATATTGACAAAAAAATTCATGTTAACGAAACAAATATCAGTGTTTAATATTTAACAAAAAATAGTATATTTATTTTTATTGCAAATACGACGTCATATTTATTTTTTTCTTTTAAATTTTCCTTAGTTTCAGTTTTCGCATGGAAATTGCTCAATTGAAAATTTATCGTCGCTGAAAAATTAATATTCGAAATTTTGATTTTCTTAGCAACGGAAAGAAAATTGATTAAATTTTATCTAAAAAATGCCGATTGGTTATGCATGAAAAATAATGAAATTCAGATATATTAACGAAAATATTCGAATAAAATAAATAATACATAGCCTTTGTTCTTTTCTGGCTATAATTATCTATACGCAAAGATACAAAGTTGAAGTTATGCTATTGAAGCATTGAAGTTATGTTATTCAAACTTCCGTACACATTTTAAAATTTATAATATTATAAGAATAAGAATTAGGATAAATGGTTGCTTAGCGACTATTAAAAGAAATGAAGAAAACGAAATAAATACATTTGAAATAAGTAAATCTCTAAAACAAATTAGCTTATATTATTGGAACACATTTATAAAAAATGGCCAAGATTTACAGCAATAATTTAAAAAATCTGACATATGCATAGATAAAATTTCAAAACAATATGAATAATTTAAGCCCCGTACTGGCAAATTTCAGTATCCATTTATCGTTGAATTCCATTAATCAAATGAGTCATTTTCTCTCAACAAATAAAAATTTGAAAATCGTTGGATTTGCCATAGAAAAACATTATTGTGCAAAATAAAATATTCTATATTTTACGAACGAATTAATAAATTATAACAAAAAACTATACAGCTAAATCCGAGTGCCTTACCAATATACACACTTAATTTCAAGTCTTTCGGATGTTTTTTGCGGTAGTTATCGCGGAACAGACAGACTGACAAACGGACAGACAGACAGACAGACAGAAACCAAAAAATTTCGTGTCTCCACAGTAAGCCTTCACTGACGTTTCGGCAATTATATATATTTTATGTTTCAAACTATTCGGTTGGGTAGTTTTTGAGTTGCTACATGCGAACAGAGGGACGGACGGACAGAGAGACGAATGCGCAACTCGGGAACCCGGGATTCTTTTCCCTTCAATTCAAAACAAAAGCGACTTTTCTAAGTATCCGGGATCGGAGGAGATAGCGTTACATACATACATACATACGGTCGGATTTTAATAGTGTAGATTCTTGGTTGTAAATTTTAATTTGCTGACAGATGATTTTCGCTTCTGTTGAAAAAGTTGATTAATGAAACGTCAATGTTTGAAAATATATTTTTAGTTTTAGAAAATTTATTTTAATTTTTATACCATCTGCACAAATTGAAACTTAATTCTTTTTAACTTCAAAGAAAAAAATAGCTTCAAAAATACATTAATCAGTTTTATTTTCCCCTTTTTTCCGACAAAAAAAAAGCCTTCCACTGCTAATTTTTAGTTTTTAATGAAGTTTTTTATCTGTATGTAACTTATAATTTAGTATTCGTAAAAAAAATTTCTTATCCATTTTAAATATGACGTCATTATTTTTCTAACTCCATGAATTACTGCTATCCATGTCCCGTTTATTTTTAACGACTACTATAAAATACCTCTTTTATTTCAATTATGACGTCATAGTTTACCAAATAAATATTTTATTTAAAATATTTTTATTCCTTTTATTTTTAATTATGTCGCCATATTGACAAAAAAATTCATGTTAACGAAACAAATATCAGTGTTTAATATTTAACAAAAAATAGTATATTTATTTTTATTGCAAATACGACGTCATATTTATTATTTTCTTTTAAATTTTCCTTAGTTTCAGTTTTCGCATGGAAATTGCTCAATTGAAAATTTATCGTCGCTGAAAAATTAATATTCGAAGTTTTGATTTTCTTGGCAACGGAAAGAAAATTGATTAAATTTTATCTAAAAAATGCCGATTGGTTATGCATGAAAAATAATGAAATTCAGAATTATTAACGAAAATATTCGAATAAAATAAATAATACATAGCCTTTGTTCTTTTCTGGCTATAATTATCTATACGCAAAGATACAAAGTTGAAGTTATGCTATTGAAGCATTGAAGTTATGTTATTCAAACTTCCGTACACATTTTAAAATTTATAATATTATAAGAATAAGAATTAGGATAAATGGTTGCTTAGCGACTATTAAAAGAAATGAAGAAAACGAAATAAATACATTTGAAATAAGTAAATCTCTAAAACAAATTAGCTTATATTATTGGAACACATTTATAAAAAATGGCCAAGATTTACAGCAACAATTTAAAAAATCTGACATATGCATAGATAAAATTTCAAAACAATATGAATAATTTAAGCCCCGTACTGGCAAATTTCAGTATCCATTTATCGTTGAATTCCATTAATCAAATGAGTCATTTTCTCTCAACAAATAAAAATTTGAAAATCGTTGGATTTGCCATAGAAAAACATTACTGCGCAAAATAAAATATTCTATATTTTACGAACGAATTAATAAAATATAACAAAAAACTATACAGCTAAATCCGAGTGCCTTACCAATATACACACTTAATTTCAAGTCTTTCGGATGTTTTTTGCGGTAGTTATCGCGGAACAGACAGACTGACAAACTGACAGACAGACAGACAGACAGAAACCAAAAAATTTCGTGTCTCCACAGTAAGCCTTCACTGACGTTTCGGCAATAATTATGCAAAAAGTACGATTATTTTTGCTGCGACAACAACTTTTGTTTTCATTGTTATAAAGCTTAACAAGAATTTGTGGAATAAATTAAGTCTGTTAAAAGATTAAAATTTTTGGTAATCCTTTCCGGCTCACTGTGACCGGTCTGTGATACCTAATTTTAATTCCAAACTTGCAATCGGCACCGATAATATTTTAGTAAAATTTTGCTTTTATAATAAAGAGCTTAGATTAACCCGTTCCGGCACGGGCAAAATCTCATGTAAAATGAGAAATTATCGACTGACAGCGGAATTCAGAAACGAATTTTTTAGATACTGTGAATTCCTTTATAAAAGCTTTTATTGTAAAAGCAAAATTTTACTAAAATACTATTTGTGCCGTTTGCAAGTTTCAAATTAAAATTAAGTACCCCTGCTTTTTCAGCACAGTGTGCCGAAAAGGGTTAAAGAATTCAAAATATTAAAAGAAAATCGTTTGTGAATTCCGGTGTCAGTCCATAATTTCTCAATATACTATAAATTTTGCCCGTGCTTAAAAGGGTTAAAGCTTTGTCATGATTAAACCAATCTTTCAAGAGATATTTATAAAAGTCCAGAAGCTTCTAATTTGGACTGGAAGATTAATTAACATAATTACAACATTCCACAGAAGATTAAAACTTTCTCTATAGTTCTACCATCATAAATCTCTCATATATACTTATAGTGCGATATATTAGTGATATAATAAAAGGTATTTTACGTTAGATCTTATTAATAATACAACACTATATTTAATTCTTTATTAGATGAGAAAAAGATATAAAACGCTGGTTTGTCACGATAAAGAATTCTATTGGATCTACGGATTAAGTGGAAAGATAAATACGAGAAGTTCTACTGACAATTAATTTTGTATGTTACGGTTGAACACTATAAATAAATATATTGCTTATATCAAATTTTCCGCAACAACTTTTCAGAGATATGTTTTCGGGTGTAATATTTTCATAATTATTTTAATTTAATAAATTAAGCATAATAGATTCGGAGCCGGTGATATCAAAAGAACCGTAATCGCGGAATTATAAAAAAAATGTAAATTGATACAAAAAATTCATATGAACAATATCACCTAGGTATGACAAACGAAGATATGTTTAATTAAGGTGCCTGTCTACTATTACCCCCTTAACTGATTTGCCCGTACGGCCTTCCGGCAAGACGAATTTGCTTAATTCATCATTTAAAGCTTTTTGACACCACTATTTTTTTAAATAATAATTTCATGCTATTTAGACTAAATGTTACGAATATTTTATTTAAAAAATTGTGGTGAGAATCCGTTATTTTCAATTTATTGAACGGAAAAGAAAGTACTAGTTAACCCCTTGCGGCGCGGTGGTATATCTATGAAACCACTTAACCCCTTGAGGGGCGGTGGTATATATTATATACTACCTACGATTGGTGAAGATTTACACCAGAAAAATGTTATTAAATTTCACTTTTCTAACTTTGGTGGAAAACAGTCGTGAAATTGCTTTTCTTCTTTTTGATATAACTTTATTACGAATTTCCGGTGGGAGTTCAGAATTACTCAAACGTAATTGCTTGCCCCTCAAAGGGTTAATTTTAATTCCCAAACGCCACATTTCCACCGGAATTTTGGTAAAAAAACCCTCTCGGTTTATTGAATTCCTGCAAAATAGGCTTTTTTCTTAAATAGGAATAAAGTTGTTTTTAAATTCCGGTGTCGTCATCAATTTCAACACTTAAGCAATGAATTTTCTCCGCGCTGCAAAGGGTTAAGGGGTTAACCCTTTGAGGAGTAAGCGAAAATGTCTCTGTACTATTCAATTCTCACCGGAAATATCGAAAAAATTTCTTTTAAAATAAGAAAGGGCAGTTTTTCAACCATTTTTCCGCCAAGGTTAAAAATGTAACTTCTTTGGCAATTTAGGTAAAATAGGTTTCACTTGTCCACAAAATGTTCTATGACGAATTTCGCTCACTTATATCCGTGCAAGGAATTTCAAAGAGAAATATTCTCTTGCAGCAGGATTATTACTTGAAGTTCTTGTGCCTGTTTAATTTTGTATGGGTTGAACCGGAGTTCTTTACGGACAATTTTGTACGCCATAATTCACGGTACATCCATTCGACGTGCGAAAGCACATATCATGCTTTCCATTGTTGCTTTCTTCAGTTTTAATGCAACAACTTCCTTGTTCCCACAGAAACGTGTTTCTTTCCCCTCCCATGTGTAACACATAGCATACCCGTTGCTTCAAACTTTGCATCATGTATCATAACTTTGCGAATTCATTGCCCTCGATGCATTTCTCTTATTGAATTATTCTTTTGCAAAGCAGGTCTTTCATTGCTATCGCATTCAGAATATTTAACCCCTTCCTGCGCGAAAAATTCTGTTTGTAAAAGGAGAAATTATCGACTGACACCAGACTTCACAAACGACTTTTTTAGAAATATCGAACTCCTTAATTTAAGCTTTCATTATAAATAGAAAATTTTATTAAAATATTACTGGTGCTGTTTACAAGTTCGGAATCAAAATTAGGTGTGTCCGGACTGGTCATACCGCACCGGAAAGGGTTAATGAGAAAAGCACAATCTTGAATAGTTAGAGATATTGTCGATTCATTACAGTGAGAATGACTGAGGCTTTCTTTTATCAGGCAAATCAAATGACGTGTAAAACACATGTGCATAAATGTAATTTTCTTCTTCCCGCCTTAAGCCTATTACAAGCCATAGAGGTTTTGCATAACTCCTTAAGCAAAACGCTTTAGAAACGATAAAAACAATTTAAACTGATCTTGAAACATTTAATCTTCATGTCTTAACCGCTAATGGGGTGCCGGTTGCAGTCTGCAAACGGTTAACTTTAATGCACAAATTTTCATATCTAACCAATATTTGTTTAGTGTAATTTGATTTTCGTAATCTACATAAAAAGTGCTTTTTGGGTATTTCCAAATAAATTTGTGTAAAAATTGTGGTGTCAATAAGTTATTTGAACATTTTTGGAGCGTAAATGGGCGCCCCTAAAAGGGTTATAGTCCGGGAGCCGACCGTCGATTTACCTATGTATCCAGTAAAAGGACCGGACATACATCAAAATGTAGGTCTCAATGTGCACATTAAGAATATCACTGTCTGCCAGATCCTATCCTGCCGGAACGCAAGGCAGCCGCACTTTTATGACGTCAATTTTGAGTGTTTACCTATGTATCGAGTACAATGACCAGACATACATCAAAACGTAGGTCTCAATGTGCACATTAAGAATATAACTGGCTGCCACATACATCAAAATGTAGGTTTCAATGTGCACATTAAGAATATCACTGTCTGCCAGGTCCTATCCTGCCGGAATCCGGTGGCAGCCTCACTTTTATGACGTCAAGTTTGAGTGTTTACCTATGTATCGAGTAAAAGGACCAGACATACATCAAAATGTAGGTTTCAATGTGCACATTAAGAATATCACTGGCTGCCACAAACATCAAAATGTAGGTTTCATTGTGCAGATTAGGAATATCACTGTCTGCCAGGTCCTATCCTGCCGGAATCCGGTGGCAGCCACTCTTTTATGACGTCAATTTTGAGTGTCTGCCTATGTATCGAGTACAAGGACCGGACATACATCAAAATGTAGGTCTCAATGTGCACATTAAGAATATCATTGTCTGCCAGGTCCTATCCTGCCGGAACCCGGTGGCAGCCGCACTTTTATGGCGTCAATTTTGTGTGCTTACCTATGTATCGAGTACAAGGCCAAGACATGCATCAAAATGTAGGTCTCAATGTGCAAAAAAATATGTATGCATTTTGAGTAAAAATTAAAATTAAAGCCAGTGATATTCTTAATGTGCACATTGAGAACTACATTTTTATGTATGTCCGGTCCTTGTACTCGATATATAGGCAAACACTCAAAATTGACGTCATAAATGCCCGGCTGCCACCGCGTTCCGGCAGGATAGGACCTGGCAGCCAGTGATATTCTTAATGTGCACATTGAAACCTACATTTTGATGTTTGTGGCAGCCAGTGATATTCTTAATGTGCACATTGAAACCTACATTTTGATGTATGTCTGGTCCTTTTACTCGATACATAGGTAAACACTCAAGCTTGACGTCATAAAAGTGCGGCTGTCACCGGGTTCCGGCAGGATAGGACCTGGCAGCGAGTGATATTCTTAATGTGCACATTGAAACCTACATTTTGATGTATGTGGCAGCCAGTTATATTCTTAATGTGCACATTGAGACCTACGTTTTGATGTATATCTGGTCCTTGTACTCGATACATGGGTAAACACTCAAAATTGACGTCATAAAAGTGCGGCTGCCTTGCGTTCCGGCAGAATAGAACCTGGCAGACAGTGATATTCTTAATGTGCACATTGAGACCTACATTTTGATGTATGTCCGGTCCTTTTACTCGATACATAGGTAAATCGACAGTCGGCTCCCGGACTATTAAGACCGTTTCAGACATCAAAAATCACAAATTAGCGATCTGTATTATAACGATTTCTGGGATGTGTGCATAAATGCAAGTTGCTTGCGATCTCAATTGCTTTTAACGCTAACTTGTGGTTTGAACTTTTAGAACACGAAAGGATTATATTACACGGATGACTCACTCAACAGTTGTCGCATTTAACGCCTTTAATGGTAATTTTTGTTTATGCTGATGCTCCTTAAGATTAAAAGAAATGTTAAACATGTGTAAGAAAAGGTTAAGTTAAATTTCGACGCTTATTTCATTTAACCCCTTGAGGGGCGGTGGTATATATTATACACCACCTACGACTGATGAAGATTCACACCAGAAAAATGTTATCAAATTTTCCTTTTCTAACTTTGGTGGAAAACAGGTTCGGCCGGGTGGGAAGGCCTACCAGTTGGTTTTAGCACAACAAGTCCCACCCATTGGTGGAAAACAGTCGTGAAATTGGTTTTCCTCTTTTTGATATAACTTTTTTACAAATTTCAGGTGGGAGTTCAGAATTACACGAATGCAATTGCTTGCCCCTCAAAGGGATAACAATATTGCATTCAGCGCCATTTTCCCCCTGGTGGTGAGTATTATAACGTGTTTCTTTTTTTGACAAGAAATAAATTACCACGACCTTTAAACTGTTACCGAGTTTTAGTGCAGTAATTTCCAGTACCAACATTTGTTCCAGTAGTTTCCCTTTTATGACCATTACAAAGTGGAACTTTAATTATAAGGACCCTGTATGTCTTTGATTACGGACTACGACTAACGACAATTATATTACAATTTGCAGTTTTTATATATGAGATTTCTGTCACAGATATCAAAGCAGAAGCATATAAAGAGATGATTAAGTTTTCAAACAGTTTTGTAAATAGACCGTTCTGATATATTTATGCGTTATTTATAAAAACCATTAAGAAACTCATAACTTTTTCCCCAAAAAAATGAATGCTTATGCTTAGTTACTGTTAGTGAATATATTAAATAAAAATTAATATTGAATTTTTTCTGGTGTGACTTAAAATTTCTGAATAAAAAATCCATTAGATTTGGCAACACTTTTTTTCAGCCTTTACAGTTCTAAAAAAAGTAGTCCATTGAAACGTATGGTATCTCGACCCGAATAAAAAGAAATAACAAGAAATTTATAGATGCCTACTTTTGCCTACCATTATTTTTTAACATAAATACATGGCTTAATCTAAATTTTCAGCGATTAAATTAGACAATTTTTTTGTTTGTTTATTAACCCTTTAACCGTTTGTTCCGGCTTATTCCGTATTTCACCTTCTTACGCTGAATCGTTTGCTACGGCTTTTCTCGTAAGGGATTTCATGTCAACGAAATGTTTATTCCGGCTTTTTCCGTACACTGTTTTTTGTTCGTGAAACGTTATGCCCGGCTTTTGCTTTCTCTTCTTTCCCCTCTTATAAACTGGTTGATTGACGTGTGGGCGCGTCCAAGTATGAGTGGTTCTGACTATAATCCTTTTGTGCTCCCTTAAGGAAGTTATTTCACTGTGAAGCTGCATTAATCTTCACTAAAATACCACCTACTTTCAGTGATTTTTTTTTTTTTTATTAATCATACAGTGAGTGATCCTGTTTGAAATAATCCTAAAATATTGGTATAATAATTGTAGCTTTTTTCATATGGCGGGAATACAAGAGAAAATTATAAGCAAGAAATTATCATATAAGTGTATAAAAAATATTATGTAATTGCGAAATTAATTTTACATGTTAATATTCACTTTCATACTATATATATAAGTATCATTTAATAATAAGATTTTTTATTATACTTAATTTCAAACTATGTATGATTATGATATTGCTATTTTAATATCATTTATAATTTTTATATTGCATAAAGCATGTTAGAAAAAAAAATCAATGTATGCACATCCAAAGAATAGAATTTTTCCAGCATGTAATTATTTGTTACTATATTTCATCTTAATATGATTTTTATGAGGTGTTAGCAGGATATATGTTTCTTTCTCTTTTGTAATAATGCTGAGATTATTCTAAATGCATAGATTTGTTTAATTTTGGAATTTTACTCACGGCATTCCCTTAGTTTTAAGAAAAACATCGTCGGAGGCTAACATCCAAATATTTAAAGCATTTGTATATCCCCTCCCCCCTTCAATAAAATAAGACTGATGTAATAAAACTTTATAAATTTTATTTGTATGCTCTGAAATTGTTTAAAAATAACAATAATAATAAATATCGGGTGTTTCTAGTTCCATTGCACGTACATTCTATTATTTGACTTATTGCAAACTGAAACATCCGTGCAAAGAAAATTAAAAAAATAAAATAATTAAGCAATTTGTATTATTTTATATGTTTACTATAAAATAGGATATTTCTTTTCAGAGTTATTTTAGAATGATAAGAAATCTCTATAAATTATAAAAATTTGAGAAATAATTGAAAAATCGTGTTATTATTCCGTTTGAAAGTTAGTGTAATTCTAAAAAAATTAAAAGTTATAATATTTAGATTAAGTTTAGTGTTTGTTCAGATAAATTTCATAAGCTAATTCTAATGAGGATGTATTTTTTATTCAATTTAAATTCTGGTATAAAACAAAGAAAATGAAATGTAAAATATAAAACTTGTATTACAAAAAAAAAAAAAGAAAAGAAAAGAAAAAGAAAAAGAAAGAAAGAAAGGAAAGAAAAAGGACCCTTGATAGTTTAGTATTCTAAACATAATTTTCATTATTTTATGCACGAATTTGAGTATAGCAGGGGGAAAAGTGCATTTTAAACAGAGTTAATTTGCATTTTTTGTTATTACTATTCTATATTTTCAAAGCATGTTGTACTTAATATGTTTCAATTAGTATCTTTAATTTCATGGATTCCTTCATTTCTCCGTTATTTATTTATTTATTTATTCGTTTTTTTCTGAGATTTGAAAAGAGTATTAATAAATTAAAGAGACTATTACGAAATAAAAATCAAACAGTTACTGTATAACAAGTAACAAACTTTTTAATAACATTTATATGTGTATGTTTAACTTTACCATTAAGGGTACATGGGAATCTCGTAAAGTAAAATGAAGCAGTTCTTGTGAAATACTTAACATCAAAATCATGCATTTGCTTAAAAATTTTAAACTTTATTAATAATTAAACTTTTTTTAAAGTAAATATACACATTATAGCTCATATACAAATCAAACGAAATTAATTTCATGCATAAATTTACTTTTCAGAATTATTTAACTTATTGCGTATTTTTTGAACAATATATCTGTTCGGTACATTTAAAAAGAAAAAAAACATTTGAATCTATCACTTTAAAATTTCTTGTGGTGTCAGAAACATGCTTTTTGAGAATTATAAGAAGCAATTTTCATTTTGGCTTAAAATAAATAAAAATAAAAATATTTCATAAAAAAAAAATTAGAATGCAATATTGTACTTAAAAAACACTTAGACGCATAATGTTAGATATTTTCAAAGTAACAAGACAGTTACATAATTTTTAAAGAGCTTTAATTGTTTACCTAAAACAGATTTTTTTTAAAAATGTACCAAAGCATTAAAAAAGAAAAATATATATCTTTATATATAAAAATCTTCTGTGCGTGTGTATGTAATTAAACTCCTCCTAAACGACTGGGCCGATTTTGATGAAATTTTTTGTGTGCGTTCCAGTAGATTCGAGAATGGTTTAGATTCACATTTCGTCGAAATTGATTCAGTACTTTTTTAGTAATTAGGCAAAAACTAATAGTTAGTGATTTTTCGCTAATTAAAAGTGTTGAATAAGTTCGATGAATAAAGTGCGGACGGAATGTCGGAGCGGTCTAAGGCGCCAGATTTAAGCTCAGCTTCTTGAAGAAAGAGATCGCGTGTTCGAACCCCACTGCTGACAAACGTGTATGCTTTACAATAATATTTCCAGTATTATAATTTTGATTAACCGACTTTAGACAATCGTTAACTTTTAACTAAAAAGAGAAAAATAAACTTTTCTATTAAAAATTGAACCGACTACAAAAATTACTGAAGAGTGGAAAATAATTTCCTTACATAATTGTAATAAGAAATTAAATTAAGAACGCAGTGTTTATCGTGCGTATTACTATATTTAAGTACATTTATTTGATTTTCTGGAGTAGGCGCCAGGAAGGACAACGTCTGTCGGTGACAGGACAACGTCTGTCGGGTCCGCTAGTGTATATGTATATGCATACACACATCTGCCAGTGCTTAAAATATATAATTTTAAAACGATTCTATCACCATGATCTTTTAAGTCATAATTATTTGGCACAATAAACTTTTATCTCAGATTTTAGGCCGATAATTCAAAAATAACCATTTTATATTTCATGTGCCCTTAACTAAATGGTATAACAAACGATCAGAACATTTTTTTTCTTTTTCGATATTTTGAATTCATGAACTCATATGATAAATATCGAGCATATATATGTTAATATACACTTGCGCATTTCAAAAATCCTTATATTGCATGAAAAGTTATATTTTGGATTGTATCTTTGAAATTACATTTACATCGAGTGAAAAAAAAAAAAGTTAATATAAATCACAATATTTCGTATAAAATTAAACTTACGTAAATTACTTTTTTTTTTTTGTATCGCAAAGGATCTGTTTCAAAAATTTTCAAAAGTCCTTAACCCCCTGACCGCCGAGCAAAAGGGCAAAAATGTAATGTTGTTTTATTTTTAATTTATTTTAAATGTTAATAAAAGTGGGTTTTTTTAACATGGTATGATCTTATCTGCTTATAAGCCTTGAAAGTATCAATCATAACTTAATTTCTTAAAAGTGGATTATATAAAAGTCACTGTCCTAACCACAAGCTATCCATATAACTTGTTAACCCTTTCCGGCATGGTCAAATCCTGTTACTAAAATGAGAAATTATCGACTATCACCGGAATTTACAAACGACTTTTTTAGAAATTAAGATTCTCTTAATTTAGGATTTCATTGCAAAAGCAAAATTTTATTAAAGCATTATTGGCGCCGTTCGCAAATTTGGAATTAAAAATAGGTATCCCGGACTGGGCATAGTGTGCCGGAAAGGGTTAAAAAAATCGTACAAATATCTTAGTAGTGCTTTTGCTTTACTTGAAACATAAAATAGATTTTCTATATAAATATAAATATTTCAAAATAAGTACTTTGATAACTATATCAATTTTTTGTTGAATGAAATATTTATACATAAAGTTTTATTTTCACATACTTAAAAAAATATTTTTATCAATGTTGCCATTTTTTCGGTTTACCTAACAATACACCAGTTTATAAACTTTTTTGTGTGAAGGGACGAGGGAAAATATCTAATTTTTAGGTATATTTCGCATGAAATGCTACCTATTGCGGTCGCTCCTATGTTGGAATTTCTGAAAAATTTTTACAGATCTACACCGATCATGACCCCTAGACCCCAAAACTACCATAAGTAAAAAACTTATATAGACACGATAAGTTCTATAATTCTACTGAAATATCCTCCAAACTAATACATAAAATCCCGTTCAAGTTCATTAATGGGCAAAATCGGACCAAGGGGTTCGAAAAGGAAAATTTTTGTAAAAAAAAAAAAAAAAAAAAAAAAAAAACATAAATTCTTAATGAAAATAGATATCGAATCAGTTTAAAATGTATATAAATTCTAAAAAAAATGGTCCAAAAGTTTATGCATGACAGATTTTTGATAAAATTAAAAATGGGCTCAAGCGGCGCAAAAAATAGGGTTTTTGGGAGAAAAAAACTCAGAATTTCGTCAATTCTTCAGATAAAAATCAAATATCAAATCCAATTAAATTTTTTATATAAGTTCTTAATATTATATAAAACTTTTGTATTTACAAGTTCTTGATAAGAACAACTCTCATTGCAACAAATAAATAAATAAATAAATAAATAAAAACGAAAACAAAAAGGAGGGGGGTGAACAAAAAAAATCTGTAACTGCGTCAATTCTTAAGATATCAAAACCAATTAAATTTATTTTACATCTTCTCAATAACATCTACAACTTTCACACAGAAGGGTTTTTAAAACCAATCATTATAGCAAAATAAAGTTAAAAAAAATGAGAGTGGAAAAAAAAATCTCAAATCCAAACAGCCTTTATTCTGACTCATTTTTAAATTCATTTTTGAATTTAAACGGACGCATTTTTCATTTTAAATGCATCCAAATGACAAGATTTCTTATTTGGAAATTATGTAATGTGATATATTGGCCAGTTTTTCGATTAAGGCAGAATATAGTTGTGATGAAAAAATGCTTTGAAAATGGGGCATTTTGAACAGAATTTCCCAAAACGATTGTAATTGAAAAATTGAGAAACTATTCAAAGAACAAAATTGCTTATTTTCCGACTCATTTTTAAATCCACTTTTGATTTTAAACGCGTCCAAATGACAGGTTCTTTTTTTTTTTTTTTTTTTCTTTGGGAACTATTTAATGTGACTTATTGGGCAGTTTTTTGATATATGCAGAATATATTTTTAAAAAATGCTATCAAAGTGGGCATTTTTAGCATAATTTTCCAAAGCGAAAGTGATTGAATAATTGAAGATTTATTCAAATAACAAATTGCTTATTTTCTGACTCATTTTTAAATATAATTTTGCTCTCAAACGCCTTTATTTGACAGTTTCTCTTATTTAGGAAATATATAATGTGCCGTAATGGTCGATTTTTTCATACTGTTAGAATATATTTGAAAAAATGCTGTCAAAGTGGGCATTTTGAACCGAATTTCTGTTAAGATGATTCAGATAAAAACAGTTCTTATAGAAAAATCAAGTTAAAAATTCTTCAAAAGCGACCAAATAAAATTGTTAAACTGGATTTATGTCTAATCATATATTATTTTTAGTTGTTGAAATGCGCACTTAACTTCCAAATCTACCTCCGCCTATAGGCCAAACCAACGGGGATTTTCTTTTAAATTTAAATACTTTGTGACAAATTCCATCTACTTCTTAGATCTGTTGGTACTACTTTTTCTGACTAACATTTTTTGCTTTGTTTAATCACTGATATTCTGATGGCAAATAAGGTAAAAAATGTTTTGAATGTTCAAAATGTTTTGAAAAAGCGAAGATTTTGGCTAGATTACGAATGACTTACACTGTAAAAAATTTTTGTAAAATTATAGTAGATGTACCGTAAATTTCACGGTACTACTACCATTTTCACTCTTTACGGTATGAATACCGTATTTCTAAGTTATATTAAGCGTAAAAAAATACAGTTTGTTCTCTTTCGATTGAAAACGGTATTTACACAGTAAAATGATTGTTTCTCAGTAAAAAATCGGTATTTATACCGTAAAATAATTATTTTTCAGTAAGATAAATGACATTCTAAACATTTTCGTAGCATTTCAATAGATGTACCTAAATTTTACGGTGCTTCTACTGCTTTCATTCTTTACGATATGAGTACCGTATTTTTAAGGCATATTAGGTATAAAAAAAATCCAGTATCTATGCTATTTCGATTATAAACAGTATTTGTACCATAAAATAATGTTTTTTCATTAAAAACGCCATTTATACTGTAAAATACTTGTATTTCAGTACGGGAAAAAATTGTATTCTCGCCTCGGTGAACGGCAGATGATGTTCTTGCTGCTTAATGAGTGCAGATCTGAGGAGAGAAGGGGTTGGGGGGGGGGGCAAATTATTTGGAGGACCAAGAAGCTCAAAGGAGTCCAATAGTTACAATACACATTGTACATTTAATTTTTACGTATACCATAACGTAACAATAAAAAAGAAAAGGTCTATAATTACTTTTGTTAAATAGTATGAATATCTAATTAGCATCTTTAAATTCAGGAAAATAAACAATTTAATTTATGAGAGACGAACAAAGTAGTCTTCAAAGTCGAGGAGGTCTCATTAAAGATTCACATGCTTTTTAGCTCACAGGCTATCATAGCCTGAGAGCTTATGTGCCCGTCCGTTCTGTATGTTCGTTCGTGCGTAACGCGATAACTCGTGATAAAAATATCCGATCCACTTGAAATTTTGTATGTAGGTATATCCTGACAAGGCGCTTCCCTGATTAGTTTTTGGAGTTCATTCGATATGTATAAGAGGGGGAACGGGGGGCTCATGCCCCTCCCCTTAGTTGATATAAATGGGATTTTCATGCAGAATTAAGTTTTCGTTCAAAATTTAGATTAGGATCATTCTGATGAGGCGATTCCGTAACTGTTATTAGGTGTTCATTGAATAAGTATAAATAGGGGGAACAGGCGTTCTAATGCCTCCCCCCCTATATTTATATAAATGGGTTTTTGAAGCAGAATTTTCAGATTTCGTTCAAATTTCTGAATAGTTTTGGAAGTTTAATGGTTAAGTATAAAAAAGGGGGATAACTCCTTTTAAATTATATAAATGCTAAAGGGGTTTTTATTAAGAATTATCTAATTTGCTCTGAATTTTGGATATAGATTTTTTATATGATAAAGCATGTCTTTGATAGTATAGGAGGTTCAATGATTAAGTATAAAAAAAGAGGAAAGGGAAGAGCTTTTTCCCCTTCTTATTTTTTTTTCGAACGGAATTAACCCTTGAAAATATAAGGCTTTAATGTACAATTAGTATTTGTAGCCTGTGAGCTCAATGCCATCAGTTTAACTGGGCAGTACTCTTTTTTATGTATCTTGAGAGTCTGTATAAGAGGGAAGGGCATGTGTGACTGATCCTGGGCACGTCACGGCTCTCGACGGCCTGGATAGATGTCTTTTTCTAGTGCGAAATTTCAATCTAATATATTGAATGAGTTCAACCAATCCTTAATTTTTATTGAAGAATTATAGCATTCGTAGAAGTGAAACTCTAGGATTTTAAACTAGTGTAATTAATCAGTTATTCAAAGTCATGTAATTAAAATTAAAATATTGTATACCATTGAATATATACCAGTGATATACGTTAAAAGGATTTATTCATCCTTGTATGCTCTTTGTGTTTTATTCAGTTGGATCCTTTTACCGGTCGTGCGAGACAAAGAAGCATGTAACATTTTAATTATTTTTAAGTGAAAGGAATTACTATGCAAGTATTTTTATTACATTTTTAACTTGCATAAATTCTTAATAAAGTTCTTCTTTAATGTTATGTATCTGTCTTATTAATTTATTTTAGATCTAAAAACATTTTTTTAGGTATGAGAAATAAGAAATTTGCCAGCTAAAAATTACTTAAAATTCAAAATTTATTGAAAAAAGCTAATAATACAATGTTAAAAATTTCCATTCAAAGTTGAGTTAATTCATGAAGCAAAATAAAGAGAAGCACCAAGATATGGTATATCTTATTTTTCGAAAATTCCAAGCTGGACAGCACGATCTGTTTTACCATTTCTTTTTCCGTATTCAGCAAGACAATTCCTTAACGTTCCTTACAATACTAATGCATCGAAAGTCGCATCACTCAATATTGAAGATCGGTGGCTAGTACGTTGCCTGTTTAAGAAAAAAACGAAATGGTATCGGGTGTGCTCAGATGGTGAAATTTTGGAGACTATAAATACACACTTCCCGCGAATAACCCCTGTTAAAATTTAGACAAAATTATCATAAAAGCAGAAAAAAATACATGCTTATTAGAAAAATATATTAAAATACCAAACAGTCAGTTGGCTTAGATTTATGCATAATCCATCGGTACAACTACAAACACCGGTCCCCTTTCCTCTACCATTCTCATAAGTAGCTAAAATTCAAAAATTACGCATACGTTGTTTAAATTTTAATGACCTCCGGCCACAATCTTGATGAGCTCAGAGATTTAGTAATTCACAATCCTGTTGATCTAAATCTTAAAAAGGGGGAAAGTTTCAAAATCTCTAAAAATCTTAAATCAAAATTTTAGAACCTATCTCACTCAACATACTGACAATAATGCTATTTCGCCATACGGCGCAGTGTCGAATTCAGACATTTTTCTCCGGGAGGGACTTTTGTGGCTCCGGGGGGGGGGGACATTATAGAATTCCGGAGGAAATGGCACTTTTTCACCAGTAAAAACACAAAAATTCTATTTTTCCGGCGGGGGACATTTCATTGCTTAGGAAATGGGTGTTCCCCCATCCCGGGCACCGCATGAATTCAACACTGATACGGCGAGACTGCTATTTTCGTTAATGAAAGGGTCTCTCGTACGGTAACTCACTCTCTTTCTACCCCCCCTTTTGATGCTTTGCCTCCTACGCCTCCTATCAACACCCCCTATAGTGGGTGTTGCTCCTATCCGGATGGAACGATTAATCGACCTTGTTCTTCTTAACACACTGTTAAAGATGTCTGTAAAATAATGATTCTCTGATCGTATATTTTGCACTCAATTTACCATCTTTCAAGTAAATTATAGAAACACGATTAATTTACAAAAATTCCATTCGACCAGTAAGGGGCTAATTGTTAATTTTGGATCCCCTCCCTCCCTTTGGATATCATACGTTATCATCCATCAACTCCCCCCCCCCCCCCGATAATGATATCGTTATCAAAGTGTAAAAAATTTTTATTTTTAGGATTTAGTTCTTTTGTTTGGAGTAATATACAAAACTGGTTAAATTTATTTTTCGGAAACTTTATTGATTCAAATGAAGATAATTTAATAAAATATCGCTTTATTCAAATAAAATTTTAAAAAAGTGACGATTTAAAAGTATATTATTTTATAAGAGTTTTTCTTACATAGTGCATTTAACAGTAATTAAGTCTTGTTGAACTTGCCCTTCCAACGAAGGAGGGATGAGGGGGGGGGGCGAGGGGAGACGCAGAAATTCTTATCAACAGAACAAGTGGATAACATTCTTTCGCTTTTATTTATTAGGAAACACAAGCGGCATTTAAAAAAAAAATTATTATAAGATTCCTCGATCCATGTTTATATATGCATACACATATGAAGATGAATAGGAATGTCAAAACGTTGGGGTATACCATATTTTAGAATTAGATAATTTTATTATAATTTAATGATTTTAATGATAGCTTTGTATTTTCATAAAAATAGATAACTGAATTTAAAAAAAAAACACAATGTAATTTTTTTCAACAAAAATCCACATTACAAAGAAAAAAAAGTTTTGATTGGGTCAAAAATGATATTAATATCAAAAGGCAACACCCTCCCCCTCCCTAGAGATATCTTACGATATTATCTTTCAGACAACCCCTCCCCCCAAAATAATAATGTTATATATGTACAGCCCAGTGTGACCGTTTTTTCAAGCTAAAAGCAGGTAGATTTGGACTGACAACAAGCTAAAAATAAATTCGATGGTCCTGCCTTCTATTGATGGTCAATATATCGATAGACTGACAACTATCTTTTAGCCTGAGTTTTTAGCTTGATTTAGCTTGTTGCAAGTCCTACAACAGTCCAGATTTCTTACAACAATCCAAAAACGGTCACACTGGTACAGCCCCTAATAAAAAAATTATCATTCTTGTTTCTAGTAAAACCATCATAATTATTGACTAATCAAAACATTGTCCATGAAAATGTCTAGATTATAGGTAAGATAATGCAGTACACGAAATTTTGTTTTCGACGGAAGTACTGATATCAGATCTTCGAGTCAAAAGCCTCCTTTACGGGTAGTAGTATAAGTCTCAGTGTTTGCCAACCAACCAACCTAATGGTGTCAACTTGTTGATGTGGATCAATGGAAGCTTGCTGAGTTATTCAAAGTGAGTTATTCGGTTATATTTCTTTTTTTCCTATAACTTACATAATTAGATAAATAATTTGAACTGTATATATTTTAAATTTCTTTGTCTTAAAAGTATGTAATTAATTTGTTTGTGTTACACTACCTAAGAAATAGAAAATAAATCACAAAAGTGCGCGTTGGATCAATTTTTTTTTAATAAGAATATTGACGTCTGTAAGTTTTAGAATATTTTCTGTTCAACATTTCAACTATTTCTCTTTAAATTTAATCCTTTTAATTAGAATATTTGCATAATATTAGTAATATACACTAATCTTATGTAAAAGAAGGAATTTGACTTATTTCATTCCTCCTTTTGCTAGACTGTCCCATTCCCCTCCACTATTGTTTTTATGTTAAATTGCTTATATAAACAACAGTGCTGCTGTTAAGTTTAGTTTAAATTATGGATAATATATAACATTAGGTTTTCTAAACAGGAGAACTATTACAGCTACACGTAAACAAGTCATTAATATACAGCAAACATTAAAATTAAATGAAGCAAATTTACTTTTTTTAATAAGCAATTTTTTTAATACAAATTTAAGTTTATGTTGATCAGCAACTTTTTTCAACAGAATATAGCTGCATCTCAGTGGCGTAGCCAAAATAGGTGACACCCGGGGCGGATGTAAATTGTGTTACCCCCAGCCACCATGGTGTCATCCCCACCCCCCTCCGATCCGTTATATTTTTTCATTCACAATTGCACGCTATTATAACAAATTATTACATCATTCCTCATTTACCTTTTGCCTTGCACTACCAATGAAAAAAAAAAAAAGAGTAACGGCTTTTTTTAAACCCATAATTCGCATAAATCAATGTGGTGTCTGTATGTGAAGAAAATTCTTTCTTTTAAAGTTTGCTTTTCTTAGCCACTCGTTAGACAGTTTAGTTTTTGTTACCTGGTGCATATATCTTATTTAAACACTCCAGTCTGCATAAAATTTCAACTTCTCTAAGAAAAGAAAATTAACTCTATTTCGTCGTACGCTAGAAATTTAATTTTATTTCAGAATTCTTTTGCAAAATCACATAAGATTATATATATCTATTTGCAAATAAATATCGGGTAACATCCTTTAAAGGATAACACCCGGTTCGGACCGCCCCCACTAGCTACGCCACTCCGTCTATCTAGTATGTGATTGATGCTTAGAATAATACATAACGAGAAAAAATTTCTGTCCCATTCCATCCCATTCTTCCTTTCTAACTAATATTGTAATAAATTTTAGTACTATTTATTACTAATATTAGAACTAGTACTAATATATCCCGTACTACTAATAACAATAATTAATTAAAGCTTGAAAACATAGTATATTAACACACGAAAAAAATCCTAAAAACCCGATTTAAGTTTAAAACAAAATCTGATTTAAATAAAAATATACATAGATATTTTTAAAACAATAATTGTTTTACACCTTAGTTGCTTTTTAAAAGCGTGCAGATTCATTCATATGCCATTCATAATGCTGATTTTAAAAATAGTGAGAAATGGTGTTTATATTAAGACTTTGTTTGGTTTTAAATGTTTATAAAATATAAAATAAGGCTTGTAGATTAATTGCTTATAAAAGTAAAGTCATCGTCATGTTTAATTTTATAAAACGCAGAAAAAAAAGAGGGGAGGGGTGGGAATTAAGTCAATTTAAACCAGAATAAACCAATTTCTATGGAACTTTTAAAAATCAGCTGGCATATTTGCAATTATGATTACAATTCTGACAGCTCATATCTATGTGTTATTAACAGTATTTATGTTTTCACTAGTTAGAAACTGGGTTATTTATTAAATTCTAAGTCAATTAAATTTCATTTAAACTAATGTTTGAGTAAATAGTCGATTCGGTATTTTGGGATTCAGAATGTTATACACGAATATAAGTGTCATTAAACTAATTAAAAAACACTTAAAAACGTGTTACTTATAATTCAAATACTTTGCTAAATAAATGCGAATTACGGCCAATATTGATCCCACCCCCTCCTTCCTAGGAAAAAAAAAAAGCAAGCAGTTAAAGTCTAATTACTGGAGTGATATATATATTTTTAACACGTTCGCTGCCTCTCGCCCGAAAGTGCGTGCTATGGCGCCAACGTTAAGGGGCCACTCATGAGCCAGCGCGGTATGTGGGGTGATGTCCAATAGCCAGTCACGCGCTGGCGCGGGAAATTCTTTTACTGATTCTTTGTTATAAAAAGTAAATCGGCTTCTGAGAAAAACCCACTTCTACAGTGCGGCATTATCTAGCATCACATCTTTACGTAAGCGGCAGCGAACGTGTTGTCTTTTTTGCACACAGAGAGAGTTTATTAAATCGGATTTAAGTCTTTATGTTAAAGGTTTACTTTCTGTTAAACTTTTTTTTTTTTTTTTTTTTTTTTTTTTTTTTTTTTTTTTTTTAATTTGGATGGTAAAAATAATGAAATGTCTGATTTTGTAAAGGTGCCTATTATTAAATGAATTTTTTTCTTAAATAGGCCCCAAATTTTGCTTTAATTGAGCCTGATTACGTAAATTTACATTCAAAATTTAGAGTTTTACATATTTAGATCTTAGACCAAGGGTGCAAAAATATAGGCACCAGCAGAGTCAGTCACGCGCCACTAAAATTTAATAGCATTCTAGCAAGTAATGTGTACAAATTATTAGATGATACAAAACGAAATAAATTTTATAGTAATAGCATAGGAGCAACTAGAGGGAACAACTGGCGCAAAGTCTTTTAAAGAGAAACTTTGTGAAATATGCTTTAATTTATTTTTCTTCGGAAATGCATGAAAATAGCAGCTGTTTTGTTATTCAGAAACTGTCTAATTGCACTCAATTTTCTGTTTTTAAAAAAAAAAATGCAATAGATCGTTTATAGCAAGTTTTCAAAATTGACATTTTTGAACACATTCTCCGACGAATGCAGAAAAACCGGTAGAAAAGCTGGAGGAAAAAGGGTGATTACGTGATCGAAATAGCTAAGCACTGGACAGGTAATTTACTTACATAAAAGGGAAAATTAAGTTCGATTCGAAATCTATTCCATAGTCAGGCCTTCCAATTTTATATCTTTCTGTTAAAAAGGAATTTGTATATGAGTCAAAATGTATTGCGCTTGTTGAGAGGAGCTGTTGAGAACTCCCTAGCCGTACCTTCCATTCCACATTTTATCACATCTTTTCAATATTGGAAGGTTTACGGGAAGTGTAAATTATAATTATCATCTATTTGGGATCTTCGAAATCAGCCTGCGTAATTTTTGTCATAAAATATTAATAACTGTAAAAACCATTGATTTACAGCATAACTATTTAGTTTCTTACGTACGCCAAAACCTTGTGTTATTTTTTTTTTCAAATTGATTATTTAGAGAAGTGAAAGAATATGGTTTATATATATGTATATATTTTTTAATTACATTTTATTTTCGATAATGAGTAATTTTAATATGACGGAAAAGGGAGGGGTCTTCATCTGGTATTTTATTTATTTATTTTACAGTCAATTATCGTCCAAACTCTTCAAAAATTTTTGGAATTAAAACATGTTTTCACAGTTTTTGACAAGCAATCCAGAAAAAATATTGATATTTACTAATAAAATGACTGGTATAAAGATTTTTTTCATTTGGTATATTTAAGTCATTAAGAAATAAATGTTTATTTTCAATAACAGGAAATTTGAAATGGAGAAGGAATATGGCTACCCAGTTTCATTTTTGAAGTACGGTGGAGGAGTAGACTTGGAATTATCTACTACCCAGTGGCAAAAAATATCTCGATGGTCTGCGACAGATAGACTGCTATAGAGGCAGAAAATAATCCATAGGTAAAATGTTTTGCAGTTGTAAAGTTAATTAAACACTTACTTGTAACGATTTTATTCGTTTTATTCACTTCTATTAATTACTAACTCAAGTTTTTGGATTAAGTAATAAAGTGTTAAATGTAATAGAGAGCAAAATAAATATCCATGAAAAAATGATCTACAAAGAAGAAAAAAAAAATCTGTAACACCCGTCTACATTCTTTAACTTTCTGGTAAATGGCTTGTTATATGAATAATAATTGCAACAAATAGTGGCTATGACTGAATATCGGCACTTTTTTGTTGCATAAATACTAATCACAGTTTATTTTTTTAATTTTTCAAAAAGAAATACAATCAAACACAAATTAAAGTCGACATTTGATTTTTTTTTATTAACGACTTGATACATTTCTTATAATATTTCAAACCCATAATTCTTATGATAAAATAATGACTTTTAGTTATTACTAATACAGGGTTCGTACAACTCTACCACTAAATTTTTACAGTATTTTCAGTGCATTTCACTGTAAAAAAATATTGCGAAAATTGTGAATCGAGGAGGTGTCAGCGAAGTCTGTTTCTTAAAAATTAAGTATAAATTTTCTTATCATTAATAGTGGTACCAGAGTCCTTACAAAATATAAGGAGTGTGCGAACCCTGTAATAGCATAATTTTATTTGTAGGTACTTTAAAATTCACACATAATTCAGCTAAAATGGCGTCTCAGTATTATCATTGTTATACGCATACTTTTTATTTATTTCTAGTTAGAATTTAAAAGAAAAAAAAACTTTTTAACCTCTCCTCCATTCTCCAAATAAACAGAGTTATTAAATTGATTTCTTTTCCATACCCTGCTCTTCATTATAATTACAGATTCACTGTCGCCAGATGCCACTCATGGCAAATTTTCCTGCCACTTGTAACTTCTGGTGTTTACGGGTGCGCGGGACACAAAAATATTAAAATTTTATTAAACAGTTTTATTGCATTAAAAAAATTCTTCTTAAAATGACGTTTAAAACCTTTAACGATAAAACATTGTTTCTCTTTTTACTGAATTAAGAGATATTTTTTTCGTTTTGGTTTCTTTTTAAAATGTAGCTTTCAACGCAATCGTTCTCATAGAAATGACTTTTTCCGAGAATACTTTTTTTTCTTGGTGAGTTTTTTTCACCATTTCTTGTATTTAAACTGCGATAACTGAAGAACTGTTAAAGAAAACTTGTTAAAATTTGGAACATGTCTTTTACAATTGTTTTATTTTAATTTTGATTCAGCAAATTAAAAAAAATATTTAAATTTGAAAATATGATTTTAAAAAATTATATTTTTTCAATTTTTTACATTATTTTTAAATTTTATTTAAATTAATATTTTTTAAACTCCTAAATCAGAATTAAAGCTTATATATTTCTGTTCATATAAATGAAAAGAAATTCTACGAATAATATTTCGAGTTATAAAGATTTTAAATTACCCCCACTTTTTAATAACTATTAAATTTAAAAATTAAAAAACATTATGAGAAACTAAGTCACGTGCTTTTGCTTCCAAATGATATGGCAAACCATCAGAAAAAAAAATTCAAAATTTTAACTCAATAAATAACAGTTACTTGAAAATATATGCTTTATTGAGTGAATATATTGAATTAAGGATTTAAGCTCCGACATTTCCATTTTTGTTTAAACACATAGCCTACACTCGGCTGGGTAATAAATGTTCAATCTAATATTAATCCTGTTGTAGTGTTATTTACAGACCTCTTGCCCCCCCTCCCCTTTTAATATTTTTATTATTATTATTCTTTTTTTTTACACAGGATGCAGTATCTATTTTTTACTATGCATTTCTACTTTTTCAACTGTTTGTTACAGCTTTTTTTAATATGCAGATGCTTCTACTTTGAAAGCAGTTCTGAAAATAAAATAAATTGCATAAATAAATTGTTACAAAAGTTGAAAAAGTACATACACACAACAATAGATATCAATTTAAAGTATCACATCCAAAAAAATAATAATATAAAAATATTAATATACAAGTGAGAAATTTGTAAGATATTTTCCCGTGATATTAAAATTAATATTGGAATTTAGCCACGGTACTGTTGTAGGTTCTTAAGAGTAATGGGAAGGTCCCACACCAGTCATGGGAAGAAATGAAAACACTAATGTAAATTCTATGGGAGTATAAATATTTAATTTGGATATTAATATTTTTAAATGATTTTTTTTGTAGGATAAATGAAGACGATCTACCCGGGGTAGTTTATAATTTTTAGATGTTTTCTTAATTTGTTCTTCACTTACAGAACTGGTTCTGAAATTGAAACTACCCAAATATACATAAAAAATCAATAATTAATGTAGGAAAAAGAAAACTAGCCCAGTTGTAGATCATCTATTCTATGTAATATATATATATATATACAGGGTGTTTCTAAATTCATATTCCAAACTTTAAGGGGTGATAGTACACATCAAGACAAACAATATTTAAATAGGAAACCAAGGGTCCCAAAGTCTTCCGAAGGAGATAGGCGCCATTAAAGTTTAGGGTCCAAAAATTCAAATGATTATGAAAAACAGAAAAATTGGTCGATTCGTTTGCAGTTTTCACTAAAATTATTCTTTATGTCAGTATTGTCTTGAAAATAAATTATAAAGATAAATTTCAAAAAATGACGATAGAGGGCGCTTTAGACTTTAGAGTAACGAACAACTATTTTTTACCGTTATTTTTTTCATCTCATTAAAGGTTTCGTAAGCTTAGACTTAAATTTTGAGCTCAAAATCTGAATAGTTGGAAGCAGTTAAGTAGCACAAACTTAACTGTGTTCAGAGGGTTTTAAATTCAAATGATTATAAAAAACGGAAAAATTGGTCAATTGATTTGCGGTTTTTACTAAAACTATTCTTTATGTCGGTATTTTATTGAAAATGAATTATAAAGATAAATTTCAAAAAATGCCGATAGAGGGCGCTTTAGACTTTGGAGTAACGTACAACTATATTTTACCGTTATTTTTCGCATCTCATTAAAGGTTTCGTAAGCATAGACTTAAACTTAAATTTTGAGCTCAAAATCTAAATAGTTGGAAGCAGTTAAGTAGCACAAACTTAACTGTGTTCAGAGGGTTTTAAATTCAAATGATTATAAAAAACGGAAAAATTGATCGATTGATTTGCGGTTTTCACTAAAACTATTCTTTATGTCGGTATTTTATTGAAAATGAATTATAAAGATAAGTTTCAAAAAATGCCGATAGAGGGCGCTTTAGACTTTGGAGTAACGTACAACTATATTTTACCATTATTTTTCGCATCTCATAAATTTTTTTTAGAAGCTTAGACATAAACTTAAATTTCGAGATGAAAATCTATATAGTTGGGAGTGGTTAAGTAGCGCAAACTGAACTGTGTTCAATGGGGGTGGGGAGGTTCAAATTTCAAATGATTATAAAAAACGGAAAAATTGTTCGATTCGTTTGCCGTTTTCGCTAAAACTATTCTCTATATCAATATTTCCTTGAAAATAAATTTTTAAGATTAATTTTAAAAAATACCGTTAGAGGGCGCCTTAAACTTTAAAGTAACCAACAACTATTTTTAACCGTTATTTTTTGTATCTAATTAAATGCTTGTAAAAGTTCAAACTTAAATTTTGAGCTCAAAATTTGCATCGTTTTGAGTAATTAAGCGCGGAAATTTAAAATGTGTTCGAGGGGTGGGGAGGGTAACATTTTAACTCCTGAACACTGTTCAGTTTCCGCTTCTTAACCCCTCCATCGATTTAGAATTTGAGCTCAAAATTTAAATCGAAGCATTTGCAAGCATTTAATTAGATACAAAAAATAACGCTTAAAAATAGTTGTTGGTTACTCTAAAGTTTAAGGCGCCCTCTATCGGTATTTTTTGAAATTAATCTTTAAAATTTATTTTCAAGGAAATATTGACATAAAGAATAGTTTTAGCGAAAACGGCAGACGAATCGACCAATTTTTCCGTTTTTTTAAATAATTTGAAACTTGAACCTCCCCACCCCCATTGAACACAGTTCAGTTTGCTCTACTTAACCACTCCCAACGATTCAGATTTTCATCTCAAAATTTAAGTTTACGTCTAAGCTTCTAAGAAAATTTTATGAGATGCGAAAAATAACGGTAAAATATAGTTGTACGTTCCTCCAAAGTCTAAAGCGCCCTCTATCGGCATTTTTTGAAATTTACCTTTATAATTCATTTTCAATAAAATACCGACATAAAGAATAGTTTTAGTGAAAACCGCAAATCAATCGACTAATTTTTCCGTTTTTTATAATCATTTGAATTTAAAACCCTCTGAACACAGTTAAGTTTGTGCTACTTAACTGCTTCCAACTATTCAGATTTTGAGCTCAAAATTTAAGTTTAAGTCTAAGCTTACGAAACCTTTAATGAGATGCAAAAAATAACGGTAAAAAATAGTTGTTAGTTACTCTAAAGTCTAAAGCGCCCTCTATCGTCATTTTTTGAAATTTATCTTTATAATTTATTTTCAAGACAATATTGACATAAAGAATAATTTTAGTGAAAACCGCAAACGAATCGACCAATTTTTCTGTTTTTCATAATCATTTGAATTTTTGGACCCTAAACTTTAATGGCGCCTATCTCCTCTGGAAGACTTTGGGACCCTTGGTTTCCTATTTAAATATTGTTTTTCTTGATGTATACAATCACCAATTAAAGTTTTAACCATGAATTTAGAAACACCCTGCATATATATATATATATATATTAAAATCAAAGAGAAAAAATTGAAAATAACGTTCCCTTAGAACTATTATTAGCATTCTTGTTCCTTCTTCTGAATATTGAAATAACCACTTAAGATAATTTTGTGAAACCATTTCTACAAATTACTTTTGTATTTTCTTCAATAATTTATTTTAATGCTTACAGCCATGTTGAATGTATCTTTTTCTTTCAGGTATTTGATGTTGATCAACCCTGTGTTTAGTACAAACTACAATAAATCAATTGGCGGATAATAATAATGCTGAAAGTGAACAAAACCATTGGAATTTGTAAATAAAAGTAAATGACACACTGTGTAAAAGAAAATAATTGTATACATAAATATTATAAGTATGTATTATGATATAGTGTGTTAATGTAATTTAATTGTTGTAATAAATATCTTTTTTATATTTTATTTGCTTGTTTTAAATATGTCTGAATCATAATGATATTAATTTATTTTTTAAACGTTCTAAAACATTTATATTTTGAATTTTAATATGATTTTCCAACCCTCTCCTTAACAATGGAGAGCTTTGACACAATTTTAAATTTTTTTAAGCATGAAAGTATAAATTTAGTCTTGACTATTTACCAATATGGAATTAAATTACATTTTTCATTTTTTATTAATTATTTTTCGCGTTATAAGCAATTTTGCCCACGACAACTATTTTTTTACTTTTCTTGATCTGTGTGGAAAATTAAAGCTTGTTATTACGATTGTAAGCTATAAACTACATATCAATTCTTGTAAGAATAGAATAATACCACATTTCCACAAAAAAAATCTATAAATAAAATAAAAAATACAAAAGCGGTGATTTGCTAGACAGTGGCATTCTAAACATTTAACTGAATGTAAGAAAATTTAGATTTGTGTGTTGAGAAAGAAAATAAAAATCCTAATTTCCAAGTAAATAACAAGAATATCAATGTATATAATTTTAACCACTTTTATTAATTTTACTTTATCTTTTAAAAATTTATGTGATTTGTATTCTCTTTACGCCCTGAAATGTAACAGCAGTAACTGTTTTAAAATAGTGGTATGAAAAATAAATGTATAAAAAGGTGTAGAAGTTGGCAGCTATGTAAGTATAATTGCGCAATTCGACAAAAAAAAAAAAAAAAAAAAAAAAAAAAAAAAAAAAAAAAAACTTAACAAATAAAGAAAATTTAACATTTATAAAAAAGAAATATAAAATATATTTTTTTGTTTTTTTACCAGTATACATATCTTTGCACAACTTGGTGACCCACAATTGGTATTATTAAAATTTTTATCAAATTTTCAATGTTCTATCAAATATCTTATTAAAAATTTTTTTAAATGTATTCTCACATATCTAATATTTTCCGCCAAAATAAATTTTTATAATAACTAAGACTTTGTATTCACTATATATATTCGTCGATTCTGATCAGAGAATAACACATAAGAACATCCCATGTTTTACAGGATAATATAAAACAAAAAAAGACTGTAAAGAGAAACTTGTCTGTTTTAAAATATACAATGGGTATGACAAGAGTTTAAAATGACTATGTTTTAGAAATGATGCTTGGTAAGACACTTTCCTGACGTCATTTCTGAAAAATAGTCCTTTTAAACTCTCGTCATACTTATTCTATATTTTTAACAAATAAGTTTCTCATTGGAGTCGTTTGTGTTTTTTTATCCTGTCAAATGTGGGAGGTTTTTTTTTTTGGATCATTTTGTATTTTTACGGTATATATACCGTATATTTTATTTACGGTACACATGCTGATTATAACTGCTTTTACGGTACATATACCACACATTTAATTTACGGTATATATGTTGTATAAATATTTTTTACGGTATACATACTGTATATTTAACATACGGTATATGTGCTGTATAAGTATTTTTTACGGTACATATAACATATATTTAATTTACGGTACAAATGCTGTAAGAATATTTTTTTAAGGTACATGTACTTTAAATATTTTACGGTACATATACCGTTCAGTTAAATTACGGTACATATACTTTAAATATTTTACGGTACATATACCACAAAATTTTTTAATTTATGTTCAGTTAAATTACGGTACATGTACTTTAAGCATTTTACGGTATATACACCGTCCAGTAAAATTACGGTAAAAGGAAGTGGCACAAAGTTGACGGTATAACCACCGTGTTTTCTGACCAAAATTTTTTACAGTGTAAGCCAATATTATCTTTCATAAATTCTTAAATCGAGGGCCAAATTTTTATATAAATGCTAAAATTAAAAAATAAAATACATAAAATTAGCAAATCTTTGATATATTTAAGACCTTTGTATCGAAATCTAAATGATTATTTCATACTATAACATATACAATACTTATCATATATTAGATTTATGAAATTGAATAAACAATCTGTAACGAAAAAAAAATATAAATTCATAAATCTTTTTTTTTTTTTTTTTTTTCATGTTTCACCCTTAATCATAAAAATATATTTTAAAACTAAAAAAAAACTTAGTTTATGCGATTTATAAACATATAAAATGCTATAATTTGAGTAAATAAATATTTTTTTCAAATAAAAAATAAATGAGCATTTACAATTAAACAAATATTGAAATTTCTAACTTCTCGCGAAAAGATATTTAAATTTTAATGAAAGAGTTATTTTAAAATGATCCATTTGTTTACTTCTATCGATTCCAAATACTATATAATTTATTTCAATGAATTTTGTAAAGATTTCTTTATACACACAATTAATGAAAGATTAAATCATTAGCAAAAATGTTATATGCAATTTCATTTCTGCAAATAAAAAATGTGAAAACTTAAGATAAAATATTTGCTATATTTTTAATACACAAATAAAATTACGTAATTATTTTGTGAACGCAAAAACCACTCATGTATAATTCAAAGTACTTTCTGAATCTGTAAGTCTAAATCAATATACAAACACAGCTGCAATAGAAAACATATTTCCTAGTTTTTTAGTCTCAAGTCTCAAGAGTAATTTTGACACTCTCAGTGCAATACACTAATCCTTCTACTTGCTGACAGTCATTGTATTTTCACCCTCCTTCCAAACAAAGCAAGCTAGCTATGCACGGAAGTTTGTCTGGGGGGAAAAAATTGCTTTGAAAATGCGCGAGATACTTGGTTATCTGGGAGCAGGTTTCAGTGAAAGAAACTGCGAATATTTACAAGAATGTTTATCGGGAAGAAAAATGAAAAACCTTAAGGCGGTGAAAGGGTTAATTCCATGAGTACTTATAGTGCAATGGTCCGGTGTTTTTCTGCCAGTATTTTAGAATGGGCAAATATGACTTATTTTATCGAAAATATCTCATTAATTGAATAAGATGGAACAAACATTTCGAAAAAGAAATGGTGAGCGACAAGCACAGCAGATATTTACTTTGTTCTCGAGAAAAACCCATTGAACTAGTTTGTTCAAAAAATTGATAGGGAAAAAATCCTAATTCCATCCTATTTTTCTATAGAAAGATGTTTTCTATTTAATCTGAATTACCGATTAATAAATAAGATAACATTAATTTTACAAACCTAATTTTTTTCATCAAATAAAATTTAACAATGAATTCGTCATTAAAAGTGTACTGCATAAAACTTACTTAATCACTTAACACTAGAACGCCAGGAAAGTGTCAATTCAATGCCGATCACTGGACTAGTTGTCGATTTCAACCAGAAAATTTTTCAAGACATAAAATATAGATCAGTTGTGATGAAATGAGCTAAAGAAATAAATTAATAATAATTTCAAATTTTTTTTCGGTTTTAAATATAAAACTTGCGTAAAATTTTCCGGAGTTCTAATGTTAAATGATGAATATTTTTTAAATAAAACTTCAAAAAAAAAAAAAAAAAAAAAAAAAAAAAAAAATTCATGTATTTTACAGAATTTTTAATGGATCATCACCGGTTTATCAAAAGAAAATTTTTTGAATAATTGAATCCGAAAAATGCTTGGATTAAACGATGCAAAGTTTACAGTATAAATTTACTGGTGAGAGTAATAAATCATTATTGGTGTATGAGTGTGTGTATGTGATACGAACAAATTATGATTTGCAAAAACGCATTTCTCGTATGACGTATGGGCATAACAGGGAAGTGATTAAATCACTCTCTATGTTCATTATTATTGGGTCGTTCGGAAAGTCCTTTCCGTTTGGGAAATTCAATTCGGACCGGAAAATTTTGTTCATTAATATCTAAGTATTAGATATCGGAAAGAATATTTAATAATTAAATAACAGAATTTTCCGGTGCGAATTGAGTTTCCCAAACAAAAAGGACTTTCCGAACAATCCACTATACAGGGTGTCCCAAAAGGTCGTTTACAAACTTAACATGCTGGTCTGTCATACCATGATGAACAATATTAAATAGGAAACTAAGGGTCCCAAACGTCTTCCAAAGGAGATATGCGCCATTAAAGTTTAGGGTCCAAAAATTCAAATGATTATAAAAAACAGAAAAATTGGTCGATTTGTTTGCGGCTTTCACTAAAACTATTCTTTATGTCAGTATTTTCTTGAAAATAAATTATAAAGATAAATTTCAAAAAATGTCGATAGAGGACGCTTTAGACTTTGGAGTAACGGTAAACTAGTTTTTACCATTATTTTTTGCATCTCATTAAACTTTTTTAGAAGCTTAGACATAAACTTAAATTTTGAGCTCAAAATCTAAATCGTTGGAAGTGGTTAAGTAGCGCAAACTGAATTGCGGGGGGAGGTTCAAATTTCAAATGATTATAAAAAACGGAAAAATTGGTCAATTGATTTGCGATTTTCACTAAAATTATTCTTTATGTCAGTATTATCTTGAAAATAATTTTAAAGATAAAATTCAAAAAACTCCGATAGAGGGCGCTTTAGACTTTGGAGTAACGTACAACTATTTTTTCCGTTATTTCTTGCATCTCATAAAATTTTTTTACAAGCTTAGACATAAACTTAAATTTTGAGATAAAAATTTGAATCGTTGAGAGTGGTTAAGTAGCGCAAATTGAACTGTGTTCAATGGGGATGGGGAGGTTCAAATTTCAAATGATTATAAAAAACGGAAAAATTGGTCGGTTTTCGCTAAAACTATTCTTTATATCAATATATTCTAGAAAATAAATTTTACAGATATCTTTCAAAAACTTCCGTCAGAGGGCGCCTGAAATTTTGTAGTAACCAACAACTATTTTTAACCCTAATTTTTTGCATCTAATAAAATTCTTGTAAAAGTTCAAAGTTAAATTTTGTGCTCAAAATCTGCATCGTTGTGAGTAATTAAGTGGCCAAAAATTGAACTGCGTTGGAGGGGTGTGGAAGGTAACATTTCAACTCCTGAACACAGTTCAGTTTGCGTTTCTTAACCTCTCCTATCGATTTAGATTTTCATCTCAAAATTTAAGTTTATGTCTAAGCTTCTAAAAAAATTTATGAGATGCAAAAAATAACGGAAAAAAATAGTTGTACGTTATTCCAAAGTCTAAAGCGTCCGCTATCGGCATTTTTCGAATTTTATCTTTATAAATTATTTTAAAGATAATACTGACATAAAGAATAATTTTAGTGAAAATCGCAAATCAATAGACCAATTTTTCCGTTTTTTATAATCATTTGAAATTTGAACCTCCCCCCGCAATTCAATTTGTGCTACTTAACCACTTCCAACGATTTAGATTTTGAGCTCAAAATTTAAGTTTATGTCTAAGCTTCTAAAAAAAATTTAATGAGATGCAAAAAATAATGGTAAAAACTAGTTTATCGTTACTCCAAAGTCTAAAGCGCCCTCTATCGACATTTTTTGAAATTTATCTTTATATATTTTTTTTTTTCAAGAAAATACTGACATAAAGAATAGTTTTAGTGAAAACCGCAAACGAATCGACCAATTTTTCTGTTTTTTATAATCATTTGAATTTTTGGACCCTAAACTTTAATGGTGCATATCTCCTTTGGAAGACGTGTGGGACCCTTAGTTTCCTATTTAATATTGTTCATCATGATATGACATACCAGCATGTTAAGTTTGTAAACGACCTTTTGGGACACCCTGTATATTTTGCAAACTCACAGAAATGTGAACTAAAAATGCACATTGTAATATTTACGATTCATATGAACGTTACGTTAATAGTATTTAATAACAATCTAACAATATAAAAAGTTATTAAACCTTATAGATTTTTAAATCACACGATATTAAGAAATACAAATTTTACATATAAGCATTTCAATAAACAATTTTATTTTATTTGATAGGTGTAACGAAAAATAAAAAACAAATATTGACATGTTTCGATTCCATCTTATAATCAATCATGAACCATAATCATAATAATAAAAAAAAAAAAATACGAAATTGTATTAACCTTGAAACGATTCGTATTTTTTTTTAACCATGATTATGGTTGTTTTTAATTTTTCGTTACACCTATCAAGTAAAATAAAATTGTTTATTGAAATTTTTAAATCTAATAATATGTCGGACGTTCCTCTCAGCCCGCACAACTTTGAAGAAAGTCCGTGGTAGTTATAGCTGCCACCACCGATATTATTAGGTGATATCGGTCACCCACTGTGAGGATTGTGTAAATGAACACTGACGCTGTCAATTAACTAAATTAACAGTTTATTTAGAATATATGTACACAACAAATACGCTATTTACAATTATATACAGTTACAACTTGGATATAGATGATCCGGTTCAACATTAAATTAAATACAGTAAAGGTTGGTTGTGTACTATTCAAATTACACCTTCCACCTCACACTCAATGCACGTCAGATTCACTTTATCGGAGATCAATCTCGAATCTCCCAGCACAGGTATACTCGGCCTGCACTTCCTGGCCCAGAGCACTAAACACCAAGGCGTCTGTGTCCTTTGCTCTCCAGAAACGCACTGCTTCCGCTCTACAACACAGAGCACACTCTATCAGGACCTCGGTCCTACACACACCTCCAGGTACGAACCGAACTAATCTGAGACAAGCCTTGCTCTTCTCAAATCACTGCTTTCCCCAATATATAGCCCCCTTTGGAGCTCATTCATTGGGCACATTCCACATTCTTTTCTTGATTAGTGACATGTTGCTTGTTGCTCATCATCCACATACCTCACTGACGGATGAACACGCCTCTCAGCAATCTCTTCTTTCTCCCAACACCACCTGCATAGGATTACCTGTCACTTCCCCCTTAAACAAAGAAGGAATGTCACCTTGGAAATTCTAGTACACAGCCATATAATACACAAAAGATTAAGATAGAGAAATATCGGAAATTCCAATCTGTAACAGGTGTGGTCTCAGAACCTGACACAATAATTCAATAAACGACACGCAGATAAACAATAGTATGATAAAATGAATACAGTTAACAGTATGGGTAATATCAAACATATCATACTATCAATCATGAAAAAAGCGTATAAAAAATGAAATGCCTATCATCTTTTTGTGCTGTTCTTTTTATTTTTTTCTAGACTTCTAAATTATTCATCGAGTTTTGCATTACATAGCTGCCAACTTTTAAACATTTTTCCTACCACAAAAATTTTATAGTAAATATTGTCTTACTTAATCGTCGAAATCTTATGATTAAACAAATGGAAAATCTCTGTACAATTTTATTGGTAGCAAAAATGCGTAAAAGTTGGCAGTCATGGCATAATGAATATTTTGATTTTGCGCTACTTTTCAGACTTCCAATCTCACTTATTCCTGAATAAACAGGATAATATTGAGTTTTACAAATATAATTTTTTTTTTCTACAAAAGAAAGGTAACAGTGAACTCAGCAATAAAATTGTACTACTTCATAAAATTAATAAAATCATACTCTAACTGATTTCCTAATTTCTTCATTTGAAAATTCACAAAAATGTACCTGTTAAAAAATTAAGAAATTGAAATACTTCACATTTTCATGCTGTTCTTTTTATTTATTCTACACATCTAGATTATCCATCGAGTTTTACATTATTAATGTTTTTATTTCACGCCAAGTTTCAGACTTCCAATCTCGTTTATTCTAAAAATTTATTTATTTGAAATGGAAGATTTATTTTTCCTTTTAACAGTTTTCTTTCTTTATTCATTTACTTGTTCTTGTTTATTTTTGCTGAAGATAAAATTATTAAATTTTATTTTGATTATTGTTGCATCTCTGATAGTATCATTTTTTTAATTATTATTGCGACATCTAAAAGAGGGAAAATAAAAATAAAGTCAAGAAAAAAGAACGTGATTTTTAGCTTTTAAAAATAAATGTCACTAAAAGTATAACTTTTTTTTTTTTTTTTTTTTTTTAATAATTTACTTTAAAGAAGGTAGCAAGTTGAAATTTAGCAATTTAACACGAAATTATTATTATTTTTTAAGTATTGCTATTAATTCTTTTCACGATTAACGTCCTCAGTCCTGATGTCGCTTGGAGGCATCACTAAAGATCACCCTTGAAGTTAATTTAATTTCGTCTAGAATTGTTAAAATAACATTTTGACTTTTTTAATAGATGTGTGCATGTTAGAAGCATCAATATAGAAGCTAACATATGTTTGGAGATACTTTATAATAATTTAAAACTGTTTTTTGTAGTGGCACGTAAAATTTGTCTCAGGACTGAGGAAAATATATTCTGCAGTGCACAATAATGCCAAAAAAAGTAACTAAAATTTAGACCTAAGTGAAAAAAAAATTAACTACATTACTAGTTTTCCTGTACGTCGCGACGTACAGGAAAACTAGTAATGTAAAACTAGTAATGTCGTATGGGCAAGAAGAGTTTGCTTGATCCATTACTTAACCCCTTCGCGACGGGAGCTTTTTACAAATTTTTTCATACTTTACCACCGGTTTTTAAAAATAGAAATTTGTGCCTTATTAAATCCAGAAAATGCTCCGATTAACCCTTTCCGGCACACTGTGCCCAGTCTGGGATACCTAATTTTAATTCCAAACTTGCTAACGGCACCAGTAATATTTTACTATAATTTTGCTTTTACAATAAAAGCTTAAAATAAAGATTTCAAAATGTCTAAAAAATTCGTTCGTGAATTCCGGTGTCAGTTGATAATTTCTCATTTTATTGCAGATTTTGCCCGTGCCGGAAAGGGTTAAATAAGTGAGATTTTACAGTAAAATTTTACTGGTGGCGATAAACAAGGATTCTTAAGCCTTTTAACGGCCCTTATACGTGTCGCTCGTCCGCAAGGGGTTAAAGCATTTTGAACCCACTAAATTTTTTAACCCTTTCCGGCACACTGTGGCCGGTCTGGGATACTTAATTTTAATTCCAAACTTGCAAACGGCGCCAGTAATATTTTACTAAACTTTTGATTTTACAATAAAAGCTTAAATTTAGGATTTCAAAATATCTAAAAAAATCGTTTGTGAATTCCGGTGTCAGTCGATAATTTCTCATTTTATTACAGATTTTGCCCGTGCCGGAAAGGGTTAAATGCAATTTTATAATATTTAATGGCAGAAATGTTTAAACTAAATATTAGAAATATTTAAATTAAAAAAAATATGTTACCCCATATTTTTATTTTATTAAACACACACACACCAAAAAAAAAAAAAAAAAAAAAAATCAGTTAAGGGTTTAACCTCTTGGGTCGAGTGACCGGTATACGTGCCGCATAGAGTTTTCAGAATTCTTTATTATTCTCACCAGAAAAATTCTTCTGGAAATTTTGCCTTCAATAATCGGAGCTTTTTAAAGATTCAACTAGGTAAAATCTTCCGTTAAAAAAACAGCGAATGAAAGAATAAAAATTCTTTAAAAGATGCTCGCCCCGAAAAGTTAACCACTTAATCATCGCGCCCGATATATTCACGGGTTGCTTCGCGGCTTTTATTCAGAATTGTTTGATTCCCACCAGTTTTATAAAACAGTGTAACTGGTTTTATTCTACACTGTAAAAAAAATATGGGATTTTACTAGAATATACTAAGTATCATTACAAATGTTTTTAGAATTACTAGAGAATCTTTAGTAATTATCCGCTTTGAAATTCGCTACTAATAATACTCTAGTAACGTAACTACATTTTCTCTAGTGATATTACTTACATTTGTAACTCATTTCCTGAATGTTTAATTTACGCTGACTTACAAGCAGGCTTCATGCCGAGCACACAAGTCAGATGTATTTTGTTCAAAGAAAATCTAGCGTGAGAGTCAACGCTAGCCGCCATTAACGACAATCATTCGCCTGTGACTCATCTCAATGTTTTTTGAGGTAAGCTGTACTTTATAATTTTATGTCATTAAAACTACTAATGATGTAAATTAGACTTAAAGTTTAACTTTTGATTTATTTATTTGTCTGTGCATGTTTTCTATTCTCCGCAGTTTCTGTTTATTTACATTTTGAATGCGTGAATAATGCAAATTTGTTAGCATATTGTTGTCAATATATCAAATTCAGTTGGCAAGGATACATTATCAGTTTATATTTGTATATATAACAGAGCTATAACAAAAGTTATTTTGAAGGAATGATAATCAGGAGTGGGGAAATACATAATTTTACTTGCCACTGGCGAATGAATTTTCAAGTTATCTTCCAAAATTGTTAACTATAGATGTGCCAAAAACTTTTTACTACTTAACTACAGTTTGCAACTTTTCAAACTATTATAATGTAATCATAGATGAAAGTTCTATCCTTGCTAAAATCTTCTACAAAATTGGTGATTCTTTTTCAGAGCTGATCGATAAAATTTGAGGGTTTTTGCCGGCAGAAAGTGATTATAACCAGTTTTAACCGTCAGAAACTTGCAACAACTGGCATAAATTCATTTTATGACATAAAATAAGAAATTTTTAGTAGTATTAAATTGCTTATATACATTTTATTATTTAGGATAAATAACAAATAAAGTATTATGAGAGTTTTAATTAGTATTCGCCCGGGATCCGCCATTTTGTTTCTTTTGCCGATTTTAAATTTCTGTATTTCTATTTGTTCATTTATTTTTGTTCTTCTTATTTTTTTTTTAATATATAAACTCTGGAACATTTTTTACTGTAATTTCGGAATATATATTAATATTACAAATTTAAAATTTTTTCGCCAAAACTAACCTTTATACTACCTTAATTTTCTTGTAATAATGTTCCGTACTTACTTCAAATTATTAAATTAAAATCTTGTTTCTAGATCTAATCTGTTAATCTGTATGCAGACGATATAAATTCTTAATTTGCCTTAAAAAACATTATTCCAGTATGCGTAAATTTAAAAAGATGGCTCTAAATTAAAAATATTCTTAATTAAAACTTTATTTCTTAATATTCCAAATAAAACTGATTTCTTCTATGTTTTTATCAACCCTTTTTAAGAAAATTTTATTAAATTTATTCCAAAACCATACCTTTAAAAAAATATCATTATTTTATTTTATCTATTTATTTATTTTTCCGCCGTCAACCTTTGATGTGTGCATTAATAAATTCATTTCTTTTTTTTTCTCTTAAAATTAATCATTTATAAAAATCGTCTGCCTAAGAAATTATGAGTCGATTATAAATTGGTTAAATAATATTTTTTTTTTTAAATAAATTTATCGTCTGTGTAAAATAGTCTCGTATCTGGACAAGAATTCTGTTTACATAAAAGGATGATGGTTTGAGATTACAGAAAGTTCTAGAATTTTCTTTTTAGTTTTAAAGGTGGAAGTCTCGAGATGAGAAGGAGAGGGATTCTGGAGTTCTTTCGTCGATGAGTACGGCTGGTTGAAGTAAATGATGGAATATTTTTTGGACATTTCGGTAAAAGATCGTTTACAAAAAGGAGTTTTTCCCTCTATAATGACTACAGTTGAATAAATAAACTTACAGCCACCAATGAGTGATTTATTGGATATTCTACATTTATTTATTTTTTATTTTTTCCCTCGCTGGCCATGACTTTTGTGCAAACAACGGGGACCCTGGCGATGATGTTTCTGGCTCCTAACTTTAAAATGCCACATATATATATATATTTAAAAATGAATATTTGGCTTATTTAACTGCTTTAAAATTTATGTATTTACCATTTGCTAATTATAAATTCCTTCTCTGCCTTCCGCTATTTTTTTTCTTTTTTTACAAATGTTTGGAGTGCTGAATTTCAGTTTAAAAATTTGTTGTTGTTTACATTTAATTTCTAAATAGTTCAAAAATTAAGTATAAAGTGGTCACAAGTGATCAACAAAGAAACAAAATGGCGGATTCCGAGTGAATACTACATCTGTTCCAAAAAATGTATAAAATTTGTATTAGAATTTGATATTTTGAATCTTTTATTGAGAATCAGCTATATTATTTACAGATAATTGTGAATCATGAAAATGATATTTTAAGGACATAACCGTTATTAAAATTGTAAATAAATATCATGATTTATCAAGAAGTTAACAAGTATGTTGCAAACTATGTTTTGTGTTTGCAACTATTTGTAAATCACTCCTGATAGTTAACAATTATCGCCTTTTTATTTTTTTGAAGTCATTAAAAGTATTAATAATGTAAATTAGACTCAAAATTTGACTTTTGAATTTGTCTGTGCATGTTTTGTATTTTTATTCTCCGCAATCTGTTTGTTTGTTTACATTTTGAATGCGTGAATAATGCAATATTGTTAGGCAAGTTTTTTTTTTATCTAACGGCTTAAACATGGGTTAATACTGCTGTTCATGTTTATTGCATTGTATACATAGCACATATATAATAAAGATTATTTTGAAGGAGTGATAATATTCCTTTTTTTAATCGGGGGAGTAAATTTTGTTGTATTAAAAGTACTAAAAAACACAGGCATGGAAGTAACCCCAATATTAGAAACAATATTAGCACTGTAGATTAATCCACCAGCATCAAAAGAAATTCTGGGCTTAAAAAAAATTACTTTGTCTTCAGGTTTATGGTATTTGTTGAATCTTTTTTTGTTTTCTTTATAAATGCTTTTTTTGCTCTTATTTCTTTTGATAGAAATCTTAGTCTAGCCCTATTAGGTCGCAGATAAATTTTAATTTGCTGCCGAGTGCAGACTGATGCAAAAGATTCTGCTCCTGCAGAAATGGCTTGTGTTGGAAAAAAAAAAAAAAAAAAAAAAAAAAAAAAACTTATGAATGGCAGTGAAGGCAATAAATGAAATTTGAGATTTGTCTGCGTCTGATTGACGAAATTCAGTTGTTCTGCTACTATCAAGAAGATATGAGAATTTTGTGCACCAGATTGCCGAAATTCGTGATATTTTTTAGCCTGATGGAAAAAATTAGTGATTTTTTTTTTAGCCTGATCAACAAAAGTAGTGATTTTGTTTAACCTGATCAACAAAAAGCGATTTTTTTCAAGCCTTATCAACAAAAGTAGTTTTTTTTCTTCTTTCGAATCTGATTAATAAAATTTGATTTATTTTAGCCAAACCAATGAAATTCGCAATTTTTTTCAATCCTGACTGACAAAATTTGTAATTTTCAGGACAGGATCGACAACTCATGTTTTTTCCATATTCAATCGATGAATTTTTTATTTTTTGTGTCTGGTAAGCAAAATTTGAGTTTTTTTGGCGAATTTATTAATAAAATTTTTACTTACTGAATTTCATGAAATTTGTAATTTAACTTGGGCCAGATTCTTGAAATTCATGATACTTAACTGACTCTGGAGAAACTTGTAGTCCTTCCTGCAGCAAATTAAAAAAATTGCAATAAATAGACGAAGCATGTGATTTTCTGCAGTCGATCAACAATATTTGAGATTTCTCTCTTCCTAATTAAGTAAATTAACAAGCTTTTAGCACAGGATCGAGGAAATTTGCAATTTTTAACTGGCTGACAAATTCACAATTTGCTTTAAAATTTGTTTAGTAAATCGATAAAATGTGCAATTTTTTTTCGGCTAATCAAACTCAAGATTTTCTACAGCTGATAAACAAAATTTGCAATTTTTTTGCTCATTTTAAACAATGGATAATTTTTTTTCATATTCAATCACCAAAATTTGATTTTTCCCACAGCTGATTAGTGAAAGCTTTTATTCCATGCCTGATCAACAAAATTCAAGATTTTTCCGTGCTAAATCAATAAAATTTAGGACTCGTCTGCACCTCATTGATAAAATTTTATTCTTTTGTGTTTTTAGAAAGAATTGTGATTTTCTTGTATCCATTCAACCAGAGTTTCCCCCAGGTCGAAAAATGGGCGGAGCGCTATTGTTCTGAAAAGAGCACTTTTATAGAGTTGAATCTAGAATCTAGCGGTTCAAAAAATCATGGAAATACAGAAATTTCGTCAAAGAATCAAGAAAAAAATCCAAAAAATTAAAAAAAGGATAAATTTTGTTAAAGATCGCGAAAAACAGCAGATTTCGTTAAAAGATTTCGAAAAAACGACAAATTTCGTGAAAAGATCGTAAAAAACAGCCAATTTTGTTAAAAGATGACAAAAAAATGGCAAATTTCGTGAAAAGATAACACTGAAAACATAAATTTGAAGCAGGAAAATTAGTTTTTCGGACAGAAAAATTCACTTCTGGTATTAACTTTTTTCTGGTATTAATCATTAACAAAATTTGCATTTTTTGCTATCTTTTGACGAAATCTGCCATTTTTTTTTCGGGATATTTTGCATTTTTTCTCGAATTTTTGGCGAAATTTGTCGTTTTTTGCAAATCTTGACAGAATTTTCCGTTTTATTGCAATTTTTGACGAAATTTGTCATTTTCTTTTCAAATTTTTTGGCAAAATCTACCGTTTTATCACGATTTTTCAACAAAAGTTGCCGTTTTATCGCGATTTTTGGACGAAATTTGTAGTTTTTTTTCACAATCTTTTGAGGAAATCTGTCGTTTCTTCGGGGTTTTGTAACGAAATCAGCCATTTTTTCGTGGATCTTGGCAAAAACTAGTCGTTATTTCGCGATTTTTTAGTGAAGTTTCCTGTTTTTCGCAAATTTTTGATGTTATTTTTTGCTTTCCGTCGCCGATATTTTGCGTAATTTGCATCGATTTTTTGTTTAATAGCGCGTCCGCATCATCGCTGAAGGGCTGCGTTTTTTCAAATCTAGGGCAAGAAGGGCGCTATTTTTTTGAATGAGCGACAAGAGGGGCGCTAGTTTTTGGATGAGAGGCAAGAGGGGCGCTAGTTTTTAAACTAAAGGGCAGGAGGGACGGAGCGCCCCCCCCCCTGAAACCCTCTAGGGGAAACTCTGCATTCAACAAAATTTCCAATCCTCATTGACAAAATCGGCTGTTTTTCTGCACTCTGTTCATAAAATTCATGATTTTTTTCACAGCAAACTGATGAAATTTACAATTTTTTCCTGTGTTCTATAGATAAAAATTGTAATTTACGCTATATCATTTAGAAAAAAAATAAAATGTTATAAAATTTTTTTCAAAAATGTGCCATTGTACTAAAGATGAAAACAAGCACTCGCCAGTCGCCACTCGGCGACTAAATGTGAAACACTGGCGACTAAAAATGTGGAAAGTACCGGCCAAATGCAAGATTTTCCAAAAAATATTTTGTCAAAGAACCGCCAAAAAAATCCTTGCGAATTTCGTCAAAAAATCGTTAAAAAAAACCCAAATTTCGTGAAAAAGTCGCGGGAAAACACGAATCTTGTGTAAGTATCACGAAAAGACATCGTCAAAAGATCACAAAAAACGCAAATATCGTCAAATAATCTCGAAAAAAAGTGAATGTCGTCAAAGAATCGCGGAAAACCCGGAAATATTGCACTTATGGTCGCTAAACTGCAGAAATATGCAAATTTCATAACAAAAAAAAACGCAAAGTCATAAAATCAATGAAAACGAACACGAATTTTGTCAAAAAAACGCAAAAACGAATGCAAAAAATGCGAATTGTATCAAAGAAACACGCGAAAAGTGCATACTGTCAAAAAATCGCGGTAACGAATGCGGAAGCCATCCAAAAATTGCAATAACAAACGCGAACATCGTCCAAAACCGCAATAACAAATGAGAATGCCGTCAAAAATCGCGATAACAGACGCAAAAACCGTAAAAATATCGCGAATGTCATCAAAAAACATAAAAACAAACACAAATTTTATCATAGAAACACGTGAAAAAAGAGAGTTCATCAAAAAGTCGTGTTAACGAATGCGAATATCGTCAAAAAACGTAAAAACAAACGCAAAACATGCGAATTTTATCAATAAAACACGTGGAAAAAAGAGAATACCGTCAAAAATCGCGATGACGAACGTGAATACTGTCAAAAAGTCGTGATAACGAACACGATTTTCGTTACAAAGTTGCGACACCGAGCACGAATTTTGTCAAAAGATCGCAAAAAAGGAAAAAAAAATTACACATTATGTCAAAGGATTGTGGAGAAACATAACATTAGTTTCAGGAGAGACCCCCGCCCCTTTATTTTTTAGAAAATCTGTTGTGAATTTCAGTTTTTATATTTTGAATCATATGTGCTAGTCCTTGAATAAAAAATTTTTTTGTCACATTATAATTCTATACAAATAATTATAAAAAAGAGGGTAGAGGTGTATCTATGTCGTTAGCTACAAAAGTGCTTAAGCATAGTTGGACTTATGTAGCTAACTACATATGCATGTTACATATAACTTTGCTGTTAATTTAAAAAAAGATTGGAAATTAATAACTCATGTTTACAATACAAACAATACAAATTAAAATAATTTTATCTAGTTCATATATTACTTATTTATTCTAAGCTTGTATATATATATCTTCTAATTAAATATTCAGTGACATAAATGTACTTACTGGTTACTAAAGAAAATATTCTCACTAGCCAATAACTGGCTACTAAAAAAAAAAAAAAAAAAAAAAAAAAAAAAAAAAAAAAAAAAAAAAAATCAACCTACCGGTCAGTGGCCACTAAGCAAAAATCCTTATTTTCATCTTTACATTGTACAATTAAATGATAAATTCCAAAAAAAGATAGTTTAGAGTATCTCTGATTTTTTTATTTTTTTATTTTTTATTTTATTTTTTTTTTTTTTTGTTTAGGACGTCTTAAAATGTTGAAAGATACTCTGAGCAACAATTACCCCGGGTAACCCTACTTCTGTGTTTATAGTTTAAACCAGGTAAGTGTTTACTGATTTTTTTACATGTTTTCAATTGATTTTTTGTCAATGTCTTTCCAATAGTAGGGATGCACAACCTTTTCAAAAGCAAGGTCACATCAATAACACGAAGAGAATTTGATTTCAAGGAGGTGATCTGTGGACTATAATCGGATAAAAAATATGGTTCCAGAGGGGAAGGGGAGGTTACCCATTAAAGTTTACTTATCCATTCAAAATATCCAATTCAGTTATTAAGGATATATCAACAGTTTTTACGTTTGTATGTAACAGATATAGCAAGGATTATTTTCAAGATGTAATAATATTCCCTTACTTTATTCGGGTGAGTAAATTGTTTTATTAATTGTACAAAAAAAGTATTGTTAATGTAGTCAATATGTCAATCGTAGTAAATGTAGTGAATCGGCTTCTTAAAAATCGCAAATGTAATCAATCGGCTTCGTAAAAGTCGCGAATGTAGTCGATCGGCCTTGTAAAAAATCTCTAATCTTTCCAATCGGCATTGTAAAAATCGATAATTTTATTGATCAACCACGAAAAATTGTAATTCAATTGATCAGTTCCAAATTTTGTCCAGTATGCAAAGAAAAATCATGAATTTCATCGATCAGCTTTGTAAAAGTCGTGCATTTTGTTGATTGGCTTTGTAAAAATTGCTAATCTCATTCATCAGGTAAGGAGAAATTGTGAATTTTATCGATAGATTTCGTATAAATTGTGAATTTTTTCAATGATGTGAAGAAAACTCGTGAATTTTATCGACCAGTTTCATAAAAATCGCTCATTTCATTTATGAACTTCATAAAAAGCACAAATTTCGTCAATCGGCTTAGTAAAAATCACGAATTTCATCAGTCAACTTAGTAAAAATTCCAAATTTTGCAATCGGCATAGTAGAAATCACGAATTTTCTTGTTTGACTTAGTAAAAATCAAGAATATCCTTGATCGGCTTAGTATAAATCACGAATATCTTCGATCGACTTTGTGAAAATAGCGAACTGTGTGATCAGGTGCAAAAAAATCGATAAATTTGTTGATCATTCATGGAAAAATCGAACACTTTATCGATATCATGTGAGGAAAAATCGCAAATTTCGTAAATTGACATTGTAAAAATTGCGACTTTTGTCGATCAGTTTTGTAAAAATTAAGAATTTCGTCAATCAGATTTTTAAAAATCACGCATTCTGTCGATCAGATTTTTAAAAATCACGTATTCTGTCCATCAGATTTTTAAGAATCACGCATTCTGTCGATCAGATTTTTAAGAATCGCAAATTCTGTCGATTGAATTTTTAAAAATTATGAATTCTGTCAATCAGATTTTTAAAAATCATGAATTCCGTCGATTGGATTTTTAAAAATCATGAATTTGTCTATCAGATTTTTAAAAAATGTTTTTCTGTCGATCGGATTTTTAAAAATTGTTTTTCTGTCGATCGGATTTTTAAAAATTGCAAATTTTGTCAATTGGATTCATGAAAATCGTGAATTTTGATGATCAAACGCAGAAAAATCATGAATTTTGTCGATTGATTTCGTAAGAATTGCAAATTTTGTTGATTAGGTGTAGAAATAGTGTGAATTTTGTCAATCGATTTTGTGAAAGCGTAAATTTTGTTCATCGGGTGCAGAAAAATCGGAATTTTATTGATTAGGCACTTTAAAATCTTGTTGATCGGCTCCTTCTCTCTCTCTCCTTAGTTCATGAAATTCACATTTTTTTTCAGCACCAGCGACTGTTGTTTGTTTTCTAGCACTTTTAATAAAACAAATTTTATTCTCCTGAATAAAGTCCAAGAATACTATTATACAATGAAAGAAAAAATCCTTGCTATAATTGTTAGTATACAAACATAAAAACTGCTCATATATCCTTACCAACTGAGTTGGATATTTTGACTGGGTAAGCGATCTTAAAATGGTATCCCCTCCCTCCTACTCGCCTCTGAAATTGTATTTTTTATCCAATTATAGGCCACAGATCACCACCTCGAAATCTCATTCTCTCCAAGCTATCGATGTGGCCATCGACCACCCAGACATACTTGCAAGTGGCCCTTCTCTTCAAAAGGTTTTCACCCCCTAGAATAGATCATATTAGAAGTAATACCGTCAATTAAAACATAGTTATATTATTTGGGAAAGGAAAGTTATAGTCATTTTGACTGTGTTACTGTGAAAGGTAGATTAAAAAAAGATTTGGGGGGAAGAATTTGCATTTCTTTTTTTAAACTTTTCGATATTTTTTTATGTACTAAGTAAATGATTTTTATGAATAATTGCATACCAAAATATAACACTACCAAACATTTTATAAATAGCTGCTTTTAAATTATTTTATGTATGTCTGGTTTGCATTTAGAATTTTTTCTTTGTTGTTTTTGTGTTATTGGATAGTTGAGGAGCATATCTACACCGCTCCTTTTTTACTTTTTCAATTTTGGCTGCAGATAAGGGTACTTTCACTTTCGAAACCAGGTTTTGAAAGTGAAAGTAATTTAAAAAATATATATTTGTTACCAAGATAAAAAAAAAAAAATAAATAAACAAGGAATTATTTTTACACTTAAAATAATTTAATACACTTTTTGCAAAATTTTCTTCCAAACTATTTCTGCTCTTAAATTATGAATTATTTCTAACTGGTTTTAATATTAAGGTATATAATATAAGGAGTATTTTTAGGTATATAGCTAGAAAAATTTGCTTCATTATTAATACATATTATAGAATTTTTCATTTTCACCATGTGAATAGGGTAACTTTGTCTTTTGTTTTGAATAAATTTTGTGTGTATTTTCTTTTTAAAATGTACTAGTTAAAAATAGAACTGTAAGAGGGTGTTTTATATGTATTTGGATACTCGGTATACTCTGCCAGTTTGTTGATTGCTTGATACTTGACCAGATTTTGACTATACTTGGCCAGTACTAGGGTTATGATTTTGCCAAATCAAAAAAAAAAAAAAGAAAAAACCAGGGTGCGTTTTTTAAAATGTGAACTTTAAATTACATGGGTAATATATTTTTGAATATTAGTACACTAGTAAAAGTCTGTCACCGTTCAACCGTTCATACCAAAGAAAGGTCTTAATTCTCCCAATGACAATTATCAAAACAAATAATCATAACTTAATTTTCTAGAAATATGTGAAACTATCAGAAACCAAACTAATTTTTTCCATTTAGAAGAAAAAACATTGATATGTAACAGGGCTTTAATTTCCATGCAGGATTTGCATCCAAAATTTTAAAATTCTTGCACAAAAGAATGTTAAGCAAAAGTTCCCCCCCCCTACACAACCTCCATCCCCCCTATACAAAAAGAATTTTTCGGAAAATTTGTAATTTTCCGAAAAACTTCAGCATTTGCTACTCTCGCCAATGCCTTTCGAACAACTTTTGTTTTTTACTGCAAAATAATACTTGTAATTCATAAATTTTTTGCACCATCAATAATTTTTTTCTTTTTTTTTTCTGGAATTGGTTGACAAGTTTAGGTGCAGATTCGTGGTTGCCAGTTGCCTCTTTGTGACTAAATTTTTTGACTTGTTGACTAATTTTCCATGGCTTAAGCTGCCATCATTTGGCGAATATTGTATTTTTTCTGTAAATCCTGATGAAAGCTCCCACTTTTATATTCTTTTTTTTTAATCTGCTGACTGAAATTTAATGTTTGTTATCCTCTAAACAAAATCGCATTTTGTCTGCAATCATTTGACAAAAATCTGGTTTTTCAGTAATTCCTTGATGAAAGTTGCAGCATTTTTTGTGATCCTTATTTGATAAAATTAGCTTTTCTTCTGCGATCTTTTACTCCCGCCCAAAAAAAATTAACAATTTTGCATTTTGAAACTGTCTTCAACTCCCACCACCCTGTAAATTTCGTGATATTTTTGCAAGAATGCTTGACATGTTTTGAGATTTTTTCATTGAAAGATCGTTAAAATTCACAATTTTCCCCCGAAATCAATCGACCAATTTCGTAATTTTTCCCTTGCAATCTGTCGACAAGTTTTGCATAATTTTCTGTGGCCAATTGGCAAATAACGGCTTAATTTGTAATGAAAATATATAACAGAAAAATATCGAAAATTACGAGAATATACCAAATTTTTACCAAATATATTTATCAATAATATCAACAATATCTGTTTTTTTTTCTTTTTTTTTCAAAATTAAATTTATACTTCCTTCTTGAAAAATTGAGTTTCATCATATTGATAATATTTAGAATTATATATTAAAATGCATTCAGAATGATATAAAACTAAAAAATTCTGAAATTTTGTCATAACATCTAAATTGAAAGTTTCATTGTTTACATCTGTGATGTGTGGATTTCAGGTATTTGTGCATTTGAGAGAGTCTACTGTATAATCTTTATTGTAAAATTTTCTGGTTTAAGGGGAGATTATCCTTAAAGAATTTAAAAGAGTAATTTAAGATATTAAGTTAAATAACACAACTTGCAAAAATTGAATGTTAATAGTATTTCAATAATGTATTGCACCATTTCATTAATACCAATCAATGATTTCTGTTACTTGTTTAATCTAAAAATATGTTGATTTGACATTTGAAATTATCACAGAGAACAAAATAATCAGAAGTTTTTGTATATTAAAAATAACCCCAGAATAATATATTCATTGATTTGTGTATCAAATTTGTATTATATTATTAATCAAAAGATTCTTCATAAGATTTTCAAAGTATCAATGTTGTACTGTGTAAAGCAGATTATGCTTTGAACATATAGCTGTTATCACTAATGTTTAAATTAAAAATGATTAGTATTTTAAAATGTTACATTACTTATATAATATCCAAAAATGTTTACAACAGATTTGCATTGTATGCAATTGGAAATGAATTTTAAAATAAACTTTAAACTAAATAAAGCATTTTTTCCCCTTTTTTTGAAAAAGAAAGAATGATTTTTTGCCAATATAATACAATATAATACAATAAAAATCTCTAGGTGATTCATAAAAAACATGCAGTTACAAGCAGGGCCTGATTACTAACGGGGCACTCTCCCACCAGGAAAAAGAAATAAAGAATTTTTCCTTATTCATGACAGTAATCTTGTATGAAAAGGGCGTTTAAAGAAGACGAAAATTTCTATAATTTTTTTCTGGTGAGAGAGTGCCCCGTTAGTAATCAGGCTTTGGTTACAAGTCTCAAAATATTTTTCTATTTGTTGCTTTGTGATAAAAACAAATTTTCATACCTGAATCCCCCCCCCCCCTCCTCTCCTCTGAAATTATATTTTCATTCTCGAACTCATTACAGCTCATAAAACTTGAAATTTATGTTTGAACAGTGGAATCAGAAATAACGCTAGGTGGTACTGTTCCTCTTCTTTCTTTTTTTTAATATATATATATATATATATATATATATATATATATATATATATATATATATATATATATTCATATTTTAGTAAAATTACAGGGTTCATACTCATCAAGGAAATATGGGATTCCTGGGAAAATCAGGGGCAATACAAAAAAATTCCCAAACCTAGGAAAGCCTACCAAAATTAGTCTATTGTGGAATATTGGAGGCAATTCTTACTGTTCGCATGCTTTATTATCATATGTAATATCAAAATGTTAATTGTTGATATGGGAAAATTGACCGTCCCGTAAAATACATCAGGGGATTTTTTCTTGAAAAATGAGTATGATTGCTGAATTATTTTATGCCTGCACAAATATCAATTTTATATCTTAAAAGTTTCTTCCTTTCATTATCAAAACAGGTGGAAAGATTAATTGGATGTTTGGAGCAATTCCCATTTAACTGACTTGGATTATCTTCATAGAAAGTATATCAAGATTGAGGATCCTGCCTATATTTTTGATGCATTAAATACATTAATAAATAAAGTGACTACTTTCTTTCACCAAAGAGCAGGCAGTGTTCAGCAGCCTCCCAACACTGTTTGAAGAAATCTTTATATGTAAAAAGTATTGTTATTAAATATTAATCATATATATCTTTTAATATATATAATTTATATGTTCAATAAATGAAGCGGCATGCCGCAAGTCAACTGAATTGTGTGTTTTTTTTAATTGTGTATGTGATCTTTTATTTCAGGTAATAATAGACTGCCATTGACAACTTTTTTTTTTTTTCTCACCACTATTTAAAAATAATTATTTTTGTAGACAAAATGCGCCTGTTGCCAAACGTAGTTATTTTCAAAATGTTTAGCATATTAAATTATTATTGAATCTTAGAGGTACAAAGAAAATGCTACTATGAAATACATATACTGGGTTTAATAATTTAGTAAATTTTATAAAAAAAAAATGTCAAAAATATTAATATTCTGTTTCAGAATTAGTTGCAAAAGTTTTTCTCTAATCCACAACTTTTTAAGAATTTTTATATGAAGTATAACAATCTTGACGCCTGAAATTCTTTTATCCGTATAGAAAAATGCAAATGAGTTAGTTTAGCTCATTTGATAGACTGATTTTTTAAAAAAAGAATTGTGCTAGAAAATTATTTTTAAAATCTTGAAAAATCAGTAATTTGAAATAGTCTTCAAATAACTTAGTGCATTGTTTGCTTTATTTTATGATTAGAAGTTATTAAATTTGAGAGAGAAATGAATTGTTACCTCTGTCTATATGTGTCAGCTTTACTCACAGACATGCTTTGACATATAGTATTATGTTTTTAATTTGCAAAAAAGATACTTTATTGCATAAATTTCAAAGAGCTTAAGTAATTTTGCACTAAGTAAAATTTTTATTTGAAGCTAATTTCTAACTACAGTCAAACCTCATTAGCATGAACACACTTAATGTGAAATACTTTTAACATGAATTGTTTTCACAGTCCCCTATAAAGGCAATTATAAAGATTTGATACTGATAACATGAATTGCTGTTGACAAGAACAAAATTTTGATTTCCCTTGAGGGTCATCTTAACGAGGTTCGACTGTATATATGCATTAGTGATTTCTTAGAATTGAAATTTTGGACAGAAATTGTGAACTTTACTTACGAGTCCAAAAGAAAGAAAGAAAAATTATAAGAAAATGATATTTCATGTCTACAAGTCTACATGTTATAAAAGAATGCTGTTTTTAATGAAATGTGGGGTGTGTGTGTGTGTGTGGGGGGGGGGGTAGAACTTTTCTCTACATATTGGTGCTTTTATGTATATTTCTGTGCAAAAATCCATTTTTAAAGAAATTACTAAACATAAAAGTATTGTTTAGCAAAAAGATATTTTATTTTCTGGATCTAAATTAAAAGATTATAAAAGAAGATACATATTTAAATCAAAGGAAATTATTTGTAAAATATATATTTGTTGCAAACATTTGTAGATAAACAACCAATAAAACAATTATTATAAATAATTAAAAACAGTTAAAAAGAATATGAAATATAGTAAGCGAAATATTTCTTAATATTTTATTTTACAAGAATAATTTAGTTTAATTATTAAAATATTTGTATACTAAATACAAATGCATTTATTACAGATATAGATCTATATTGAAAATTTAACAGAAACTCAAATGGAAGTTATATTAAAGGGTGATATATATTTTATGAAGAAAAAAAAAAAAAAAAGGTGATATTATTTATAAAATTTTGTAGCATAAAATATGAAAGGCATACAGAAAATTATTGCAGAGTATTTGGCTTAATATTTATTAGATATTTCTTATTGTTTCAAATTTTCCTAATTGGTATTAGCTTACCTGTTTAAAATTATTGTGTAAATCATGCGAAAAGTAGCTGTAACATTACTACAGCTTCTTAGAAGAGTTACAGATGTTTTCTTATAAATACTCTAATATGAAAAGGGTATATAAAAGTTTTTGTAATTCTATTAAGTTTCTTAATAAACATGCTAAAATGACCTGTAACGGCTGCTAACAATTTCTTAGTTAAGATACAAAAGAAGTATCTGTAATTGTACTAACCATTTCTTAATAACCATATGTAGTACTACTAGAAAATCTCTAGGCAACTGGGATTACATAAATTTTCCTAGTAACCGATACAGTTCCTTCTTAAGTAACACTACTGCATTAAACTTAGTAAACAGCACACAGATTTCCTTAGTGAACATACTAAGAAATCACTAATAGTATTACAGATACTTCTCTTGTACCTTCACTAAGAAATGGTTAGTAATATTACTAACCATATACTAAATAAATATCTGTAATGGCTACTAAGAATTTCTTAGTTTCGATACAAGAGAAGTATCTGTAAAACTACTAGCCATTTATTGGTAAACATACTTAAAAAAGACCTGTAACGGGTACTAAGAATTTTTTAGTGAAGATACAAGAGAAATTTCTGTAACGCTACTAACCATTTCTTAGTGAAGGTACAAATGAAGTATCTGTAATACTGCTAATCATTTCTTAGTATTATAACTAAAAAAGTACCTGTAATGTCTACTAATGATTTCTTAGTATGCTCACTAAGAAAGTATTTGTGCTGTTTACTAAGTTTAATACAGTAGTGTTATTTGAGAAAAAACTGTATTGGTTACTAGAAAAGTTTATGGAATCCCAGTTGCCTAGAGATTTTCTAGTAGTACTACAGATTTTTTTTTTACAGTGTAGTATCTTTTTACTTGTCATTAAATAAGATAATTTTTTTGCAAAAACTAGTGGCAATAATAAATTTGAATTTTTAAACCTTAATTTAATGCGACCATTAGGGGGTTAAAAGAAAAATGACTCTTTTTAGTATTTTTCATGGTTTATATTATCTGTTTTAAAAATAATATTTCAAATCGTAATAAAAAAATTACTTTAGTTTAATGATAATAAGTGATTTTCTTACATAGTTATGCTTAAAAAATGTATTTAAATTTTAATCGAAAAATATTTCTCAATTAAAAATAGCATTTTTTATTTTACAAATATGTTGAGACTTTCCTTTTTCACCTTTTATATATTTAGTTTTGTTTCTCAAAGCGGTTTAGTAAATGTCTAAACTTCTAATTTCCATGTTAGAATACATTCTAGAAATTCCATAGTTCAGACAATCTGCATTCACACCAGTAAATTTCGATAATGATTTAAAGCTGATTTTTTTTTTATTGTTTTATATCGCGATTTATTCATGAATAAAGAATATACTACTGAGTTTTACAATCATAATTTCTTTTTAACAAATGAATTCAGCAATAAAAATTTACTACTTCATAAAATTACTTAAATCCTACTCTGATTAAATTCATCACTTCATATTTTCTAAATTCACAGAAATGTTACAAATGTTACAAATTACAAAAATATAATATGAGAAAATGAAATACCTAACATTCTTTTCTCTTCTTTGTATCTATTCTGAACACATAAATTATTCATCAAGTTCTTCATCATTAATGTCTTTATTTCAAGCTAAGTTTCACACTTCGAATCTTATTTATTCCTGAATAAACAGGATGATATTGAGTTCTGCAAACATATTTTTTTTTCAGCAAACGAAAGATAAAAATGCATCTAACTGATTTCACATTTTGTAAATACACAAAAATATTAATTAATCTACACACACACACACATATATATATGTATATATATTGCTGCCAACTTTTACACATTTTTCCTCCCACAAAAATTTTATAGTAAATATTGTCTTATTTAAATGTCGAAATCTTTAGATTAACAAATGGAAAATCTCTGTGCAATTCTAGTGGTAGCAAAAATGCGTAAAAATTGGCAGCTATGTATATACAGGGTGTTTCTAAATTCATGGTACAAACTTTAAAGGGTGATAGTACACATCAAGACAAACAATATTAAATAGGACATCAAGGGTCCCAAACGTTTTCCGAAGGAGATAGGCGCCATTGAAGTCTAGGGTCCAAAAATTCAAATGATTATAAAAAACAGAAAAAATGGTCGATTCGTTTGCGGTTTTCACTAAAACTATTCTTTATGTCAGTATTGTCTTCAAAATAAATTATAAAGATAAATTTTAAAAAATGCCGATAGAGGGCGCTTTAGACTTTGGAGTAACGAACAACTATTTTTTACCATTAATTTTTGATTCTCGTTAATTTTTTTAAAAGCGTAGACACAAACTTAAATTTTGAGCTGAAAATCTAAATCGTTGGGAGTGGTTAAGTAGCGCAAACTGAGCTGTGTTCAATGGGGGTGGGGAGGTTCAAATTTCAAATGATTATAAAAAATGGAAAAATTGGTCGATTCGTTTGCGGTTTTCGCTAAAACTATTTTTTATGTCAATATTTCCTTAAAAATAAATTGTAAAGATAAATTTCAAACAACTCCGTTAGAGGGCGCCTTAAGCTTTAGTGTAACCAACAAGTATTTTTAACCGTTATTTTTGCATCTAATTAAATGCTCGTAAAAGCTTAGACTTAAATTTAGAGCTCAAATTCTAAATCGATGAGAGGGTTAAGAAGCGCAAACTAACTGTGTTCAGTAGTTGAAATGTTACTCTCCCCAATCCTCGAACACAGTTCAATTTTCCGCTACTTAATTACTCACAACGATGCAGATTTTGAGCTCAAAATATAAGATTTAACTTTTACAAGCATTTAATTACATACAAAAAATAATAATTTATTATAATTGTTGGTTACTCTAAAGTTTAAGGCGCCCTCTGAGGGCTGTTTTTGAAAGATATCTTTAAAATTTATTTTCAAGTAAATATTGACATAAGGAATAGTTTTAGCGAAAACCGTAAACGAATCGACCAATTTTTCCGTTTTTTTTATAATCATTTGAAATTTGAACCTTCCCACCCCCATTGAACACAGTTCAGTTTGCGCTACTTAACCACTCCCAACGATTAAGATTTTCATCTCAAAATTTAAGTTTATGTCTAAGCTTCTAAAAAAAATTATGAGATGCAAAAAATAACGATGAAAAATAGTTGTACGTTACTCCAAAGTCTAAAGCACCCTCTATCGGCATTTTTTGGAATTTTATCTTTATAATTTATTTTCAAAATAATACTGACATAAAGAATAATTTTAGTGAAAATCGCAAATCAATTGACAGTTTTTCCGTTTTTTATAATCATTTGAAATCTGAACCTCTCTCCATAGTTCAGTTTCCGCTACTTAACCACTCCCAACGATTAAGATTTTCATCTCAAAATTTAAGTTTTTGGTTTAAGCTTCTAAAAAAATTAATGAGATGCAAAAAATACCGGTAAAAAATAGTTGTTCGTCACTCCAAAGTCTAAAGCGCCCTCTATCGGTATTTTTTTAAATTTATCTTTATAATTTATTTTTAAGACAATACTGACATAAAGAATAGTTTTAGTGAAAACTGCAAACGAATCGACCAATTTTTCTGTTTTCTATAACCATTTGAATTTTTGGACCCTAAACTAATGGCGCCTATCTCCTTCGGAAGACGTTGGGTACCCTTAATTTCCTATTTAATATTGTTTGTCTTGATGTGTACTATCACCCCTTAAAGTTTGTACCATGAATTTAGAAACACCCTTTATATGAATACACGTAACATTTTTATGTTTTTTTTTTTTTAATTATTATTATTTGTTCCAAACACCTAAATTATTCACAGAGTTTTGCATTATTAATATTTTGATTCCACGCCAAGTTACAAACTTCCAGTCTCATTTATTCCTGTAAAAACATATTACTGAGTTAGACATAATTTTTTCAACAATATAAATAACAAAAATAAAATAAAATAAAATAAAATAAAATAAAATAAAATAAAAGCGATAAAATGAAATATTTAACTTCCTTATTCTTTTTTTTAATATATTCTAAACACCTAAATTATTCATCGAATTCTGCATTATTAATGCTTTCATTTCACGGCAAGTTTCAGACTTCCAATTTAATTTATTCCTAAAATTACTTTATTTATTTCAAAAGAAAATATTTTTTTCTTTATTCATTTACTTATCCTTGCTTCTTTGCTGAAGAGAAATTCATTACTGTATATTATTGACAAAAGGCATATCTGACGTTATCATTTTTATCGCATTTTGAGATTGTGACATTTAGAAGGGGGTAAATAAAAATAAAGTCAAGGAAAAAAATAATGTGACTTTATCGCCTTTAAAAACGAATATCAGAAAATGTATGCCATTATTTTTAATAATTTATTTTAAAGAAAATAACAAGTTTAAATTAAGTAATCAGACACGAGATTATTTTTTTACGTCATTATTTTTTTCCATGTTAAAATCCAGCAATGCACAAAGATGTACAAAACATGTAAATAAAATTAACGCATTAAAAAATGTCGGTTTTTAGAAAATTTCATGATTTAGATTAACTATGTTAACCACTTAATTGTCGCGCCCGAGACATTCACGGGCTGCAAGTTTCACGGCTTTTATTCAGAATTGTTTGATTCTCACCAGTTTTATAAAATAGTGTAATTGATTTTATTCTGGTATCACGATACTTCTTCATTAAATAACATAAATATTTTTTTTTTCAAAAAAGTGGTGAGAGTAATGAATTTGAATTTTTAAACCGACAATTAAGTGATTAAAAAGAATATTTTTCCTCGCTATATAAAAAAAAATAAATAAAACTCCCTTTAGTTTAATAATAACAAGTGATTCTGACATAATTAAACAAATGGCTAATTACATGTCTTTTTGCAGCGTAAGTCACACAGCTGATAACTGCTACACTTTATGGCCACCATTATTTTCGAAGAATGCTTCGCCATGCTTAATTAATGAAATATCTCACGTAAAATAATTCATATTTTTCTGCCCATCAAACAACAATTTAAAAGATATTCTGATTAATTTCAGCAACTTCAGCAATGAATTCAGCAATAAAATTGTATATTTCATAAAAATAGTTTATTCATACTCTAAATAATTCCATATGTTGTAAATTCACGGAAATGTGAATTAAAAAATTAATATGAAAAAAAGATATATCTAACGTTCTTATTATGTTCTATTTAAATAAACTAAACACCTTAATTATTCATCAAATTTTGCATCATTATTTTTTTTTTTCACGCTTTTTTTATTTCATACTTCCAGTCTCATTGATTCCTAAAATTACTTTATTTATTTGAAAAGGAAATATGCAGACTTGCCAAGTCTCCGGCCTTTTGAACACCACTATTATTTTACAGAAATTCTATTATCAATTCTGTTATCTGATTTGTTTTTTTCTCCATTGTTAAATACGGCAAAGTACTTAAAGGTAACTGAAATTAACTGAAAAAAAGTGACTTTTGTTAGTATTTTTCATAGTTGTTCTCTTGAATCACCCAAATGTTAAAATTAAATAGTAATACATCTTTGTTTTAAAATACTGGTGTTCTAAAAGCCGGAAACATGGCAGCTTTGAAATATTTTTTTTTCTTTTTAAATTACTTATCCTTATTTCTTTGCTGAAGATGAAATCACGAAACTTTATTTTATATATCATCATCAAAATCTGTGTTGCCAGTGGGCTACTTTTTATAAATTCAGATTTTTTGACTGACAACGCTTTTTTGAAACATTAAATCACCTTTTGTTTTCGCCTTAATTATCATGTCATGGAATAAGGCACATTTTATCAATTGTAAAATGTGATGCCAATCAAGAATTTGAATTTTAAAAAAGTAGCCCGTCTGGCAACACTGATCAAAATGTATATCTGACATTATCATTTTTATTGTATTATAGACTGTGACATTTAGAAGCGGGTAAATAACAATAAAGTCAAGAAAAAATAGATCGTGAATTCATAACTTTAAAAATGAATGTCAAAAAAGCTATAATATTATCTATATACCCTAATTTCCTGCCTATAATCCGCGGATCAAACAATTCTTTTTCGACCCAGAAATTTTATTTCGTAAATGAAGGCAAATATTTACGGCGATCTGAAAAGTTATATTTTATTTAATAAAATTTCTGGGTCGAAAAATGATTGTTTGATCCGCGGATTATACGCAGGAAATTAGGGTACTAATAAAAGAACAAAACGCTCTGTCGGTCTGTGTGTGTGTCTGCGATGGCTAGCAAAATCTATGGGACGTACGAAGCTCAAAATTTTTATGAGAGTAGCCCAATATCGCTCCTGATGCACCTGAAGCTCAGAATTTCAAAATTCTATTTATTAACTGAGTTATTAATTAAATTCCAAAGCTCCCTCTCATAAAAAATCGCCTTTTTTTGCTTTTTTCCTTTAATTTTCTTATGGTTGGTTGGTTGCATAAAATTTTCGCAGAAATAATTTTAAAAAACTGGGACAGACCTTTAAAATTCATAGACTGGCAAACTGTCAGTTTAAATGAGGATTTTTTTAAATCATAGCTGCTGTACGCCATGGAAGAAAAAGATAGGTGGAGGTGAAGTAATCCGAAAAAAAAGGGTTGCAGTATGAAACCATTTATCGCTGAAATTTTAATGTCTCAAACAAAAGCACGAGGAAGAAATTTTGTATTAATAAGACGAATTGAAAAAAAAGGAATTACAGCTGAAGCATATTTTACGAAGAAATAGTAATTTATTAAAATGTTTTTTTTTTCTATTATATTAGTTATTAAAATAAATGTTTGCTTTTAAAATAATTGAAATTGCAAAATTAGAAATAATTAAATGTCAAAATAAAATTAAATAAAATATTGAAAACCTCTGATTTGAACTAAAAATTGTATTACTAAAAGTTTTCTTTTTTTTTCAGAACTTTTTAATACTTTATAACTTAGATGAAAAATGCTTATGATTTAACAACATATTAATAATTCCATGTCAATATATAAAATATATTGATGAAAACATTCTTTTAAAATCATGCATGAAAACATAAGTAACAAATATTAATCTAAAATGTAGATTTCAGAGTGCAGACGATTTTAAGACATTAACGAAAGAATGTTAACTTTTCAAGCAAAATCTTAAATGATGCTTCTATATTGATATTTTAAAGTCATATGATAAAAAAAATCAAATAATTCTTGCCTATGATTGATCTGTTTGTATCTTTTATGCATTCCGATCGTGTATTACAGCCGATAATGGCACAAAACGTTATTTTTTAAAAGAAATTTTAGTCATCTATTCAATAACAGTTTAGAAGGTAAAAGACAAAAAACAAAGACATACAGGTTTAAACCAGTTTGATTTGATCGGAGTGTCAAAGCACATGGTTTCGTTGGTACTTATTTGGACTTAATGTAGCGGATTTTAAGAGTAACATTTTTGGCATCACCCCAAGACATTATATTGTCACTCTATTAATCTCTTTTTACTGTATGGTTGTACGCAGATTTTTGGCATTTCAAACTTTAGAATGTATGACTCATCAGCTGTGTTGCAGTACAAAAAATTACACAACACTTTTCTAGGAGTTTATTTTTTTAAGCAAATCTGATTATAACCTTAATGTTTAGACCAATTTAAACATAACCCGATCCCCCCCTCCCCCCCCCAAAAAAAAAAAAAAAAAAAAAAAAAAAAAAAAAAAAAAAAAAAACAGACCACACTCGGATCCGTGATAGACAAAGTTTAAGTGGGTATATCCGACCCGAACCTAAAAATTCTCTTTGAAAAAAACTATGGATTTGATAACTGACCCGAACCAAATCTGAATCCCGCAAAAATGTTCAAATGAAGCATAACCCGATCCAAGCAAGAAAAAATAATTTTCGTGGGTATGAAACCTCACCCGAACCTAAATATTTTCTTTAAAAAAAACCCGAAATATGACCCGAACGAAATCTGAAACCGATAAAAATGTTCCAGAGAACTATAACCCGATCCCAGCAAGAGAAAATACTTTCCGTGGTCATAAACCCAACTCAAACCTAAAAAATTCCATTTGAAAAATCCTGAACTTTGACCCAGACAACATCTAAATCTGACCAAAATATTCGAAAGAATCATAACTGGATTCGAGTAAGGCAAAATAATTTCCGTGGACGTGAACCCGATACGAACCTGAAACTTCCATTCGAAAAAATACCTGAAATTTGAATCGAACCAAATCTGAATCTAACAAAACTATTTCAAAGAAACGCGTCCGGATCCAAACAAGACAAAATATTTCCATGGATATGAACCCAATCTGAACCCAAAAAAATTCTTTGAAAAAATCGCGAAATCTGAACTGAACGAAATCTGAACTTGGCAAAAATATTCCAGTGAAGCATGTCTTTATTCAAATAAGACAGAATAATTACCGTGAACACGTAAGAAGACCCGAATCTAACAGTTATATTTGAAGAAAAACCCGAAATCTGAATTGAACCAAATCACAACCCGACAAAAATATTCAAAAGAACTATAACGCAATCCAACCAAGACGAAATAATTTCCATGGACATAAACCCGACTCGATCCTAAAAAATTCGAATTGAAAAAAAACCTGAAATTTGACCCAAACCACATCTGAATCCCACCAAAATATTCGAAAGAATCATAACTGGATTCGAGTATGAAAAAATAATTTCCGTGGACATGAACGAGATCCGAACCTAAAAATTCTATTTGAAAAAATACCTGAAATTTGAATCGAACCAAATCTGAATATGTTAAAAAAATTCCAAAGAACCGTAACCGTATCCGAATAAGACAAAAAATTTCCATACACATTAACGGAATGTGAACCTAAAAAATTTCTTTGATAAAAATCTCGAAATCTGAACTGAACTAAATCTGAACCTGACAAAAATATTCCAGTGAAACATGTTCTTATTCGAACAAGGCAGAATAATTTCCGTGAACACGCAAGAAAACCCGAACCCAAAAATTCCATTTGAAGAAAAAGCCGAAATCTGAATTGAACCAAATCTGTTCCCGACAAAAATATTCCACAGAACCATAACTGGATCCGAGCAAGGCAAAATAATTTCCATAGACATGAATCCAACCCGAACATTAAAACTCAATTTCAAAAAATACCTAAAATCTGAATCGAACGAAATCTGAACCCGACGAAAATATTCTAATGAATCATAACCAGATCCAAATAAGACAAAATAATTTCCATGGACATGAACTCAATATATGGTTAGGTAACATTTAAGTTGTAATTGCATTACGGCAAAAGTCTTTGATTATGTTTAATTTACTGTTTATGTTTAATTTACAATTAAGTCACGGTTAAGTTAGGTTAAAGTTAAATTGCATTTATGTTACGGTTAGAATATGGCTAGGTTACATTTATGTTATATTTAATTTACGGTAGAGTACTGTTAAGTCGCAGTTAGGTTACAGGCAGGTTATGGTTACGGTACAAAAGTTTACTGTCAATAATTTATCCACATAGTGACCATTACGCATGATTTGATTAAAAATAACACTTACTTTTGTTAAATGGCTCTGAAATTATAATACCATATACCAACCTTTTAGCTACCATCGAATATCGATTTCATTCATGGTATAGTCGGATTTAAGAATGATATAATTAGTTTGAAATTCAAAATATTTCACTTGGGATTTCTAAGCGAAAAAAATAATTAGTTACGTGACTTAACAGTGATTATTACGAGTAAATATAAGCACTTTAACACGAAAATCACGCAATCGTTTGATATATATTCCCTCCCGCATTTCTCATTGCTCATTTTGAGTATTTTTAGACCTTAATATTAGTTGTTTTTCGAAACGATTTTTCACACAGTCAGTGGCCACGTATTTCAGACAATGCATTTCTGCATGTTTCGAGTTAATGATAAAATCATACAAATTTCAAGTTCGTTTAATATTGTAAATACGGACCCGGGCGACGCCGGGCGGGTCAGCTAGTTTTTAATAATTCCCCTGAAAGAAAGTAGCAAGTTGAAATTTAACAATCGAACCAGAGATTTTAATTTTTTTTTAAGTAATCTCATTTTTTCCCCATTGTTAAATCAAGCAAAGTACATAAATGTAACTAAAATTAAGGATGTATTTCGATCCAATGTGCCTTTTTTCCGATTTATTTTTAGATTCATTTTTTCTCTCAAATGCACCAAACTTTCAGATTCTCTTATTTAGAAACTACACAAGGTGCCGTAATTGTCGATTTTTTGATAAATGTAAAAAATGTTGCAAAAAAATGCTGTCAAAAACGACGTTTTGGACCACATTTTCCGAAGCGGGAGGTCTGCGAACGAAAAAAAGGGCATCCTGAGAAAATAATTGCTTATAAATCAAATTCTAATTAATTAAGCGTAAAATTACTTCACACGGCATCTTCTACATCACTTCAAAAATCACCCCAGCAAGTTTCAAGTTTCTACTTTTAAAAATGAGCCTGAAAATGTATCGGAAAATTTCGAGCTGTTGAAGATGGAGAATCATTTTTTCGAATACACCCTTAACTGAATAAAAATTGACGTTTTCAGTATTTTTCATGATTCATATTACTGTTTTAAAAACAACATTTCGGTCGTGAAGAAAAGCAATACATAAAATTCGCTTTGGTTTAATGATAATAAATTATTTTCTGGCATAATTATATAAATAGTTAATTCCATGGGTTTTTGTCGTGAAAGTAACATAGCTGTTAACTGCTGTGCTTGTTGGCCACCATTTTTTTTTCGAAGATTGTTTTGGCTTCAAATAATGAGATATCCCCCCCAAAAAAATTCATACTTTTCCCACCCATTATAAAATTACTTAAACGAAACTCTAATTAATGTCATCACTTCATATTTCATAAATTTACAGAAATGTGAATTACAGTGGAGCATCGTTTATACGACGCCGAAGTGACTACCGAAAAACGTCGTATAAACGATAACGACGTATAATCGATTTTCACTTCCAAAACTAGAATTAATTATGTTTTCACTTAATGTTAATATTTAACGTGGTGATTTGCATGAATTTGTAAACTAAACAAACCAAAATAAACAAATAACCAAAAAAAAAAAAAAAAAAAAAAAAAAAAACGGGAGGGGGAATTAGTAAGCAATTTAAATATGCGTACCTTTATTTATGTTTCACCGAAAGGTTCCTCATTTGCTGTACATTATTTCCTTTCCATTTAAAGTCAAAGACAAAAACCCCGGGTGGCCAACTAAAAGTCGCCAATACTGATAATAACAGTCAGAAGGATAGTCTATTTGCAACTTAAAGCAGGTTGGGAAAGCTGACCATCCCCGAGAAAAGAATGACCCCTCCCAGTGTAATCTGTTACACGTAAGTTGATTTTTCAGACTAATCGAACACCAGTCCACATTTTTATAATGTGGAGTACATTTAAACACACTCTTTGGTGTCATTCATAGCTGCCAAGTTCCGTTCGTTCGTAAAATACACAAGAAAAATAATCAAAAATAAAAATAAACATATACAAAATCGAAAAATCGATGTATAAACGATTTTGGGCGTCGTATAAAAGATATATTTTTACATTAAAATGAATAGGAATGAATCGGGACCACATTAAAACGTCGTATAAATGTAAACGTCGTATAAGTGATCGTCGTATAAACGATGCTTTACTGTAACTACTTAATCCTTTCCGGCGCGGGCAATATCTGTTAGTAAAATGAGAAATTATCGACTGACGCCGGAATTCACAAACGAATTTTTTAAATATTTTGAAATCCTTAATTTATACTTTTATTGTAAAAGCAAAATTTTACTAAAATGTTAGTGGTGCTGATTGCAACTTTGGAATTAAAATTAGGTATCCCAGACCGGGTACAGTGAGCCGGAAAGGGTTAACTTTTTCCTAGCTTATAGAGAATTTTTACTCTTTTACCACCGGTTTTTCAAAACAGAAGTTTTCGCCTAATTCTATCAGAAAAATGCTCGGATTAAATAATAAAAAATTTAAGTCAAAATTTTACTGGTGAGAATAATAAATCATGATTGGAATATGGATGCCCGTGCAAGAAACGGGAAAATCATGATTGGAAAAACACGTTGCCCGTATGACGTACGGACAAATCAGAAAAGCGGTTAAAAATAATATGAAAAAATGAAATACCTTATACATTTATTCTGTTCTTATTATCTATTCTAAACACCTAAATTATGCATTGAAATCTCTTTTATTAATGTTTTCTGTTCACGCCAAGTTTCAGACTTCTAATCTAATTTTTTCCTAAAATTACTTTATTTGAAAAGAAAATACGATTTTTTTTCTTTATTCATTTAGTTACCGTTATTTCTTTGCTGAAGATAGAATTATTAAATTTTATTTGGTATATTAATGTCAATGCATCTCTGACATTTTTATTTTTATTGTATTTTAAGACTGTGACACTTTGAAGTGGATAAATAAAAATAAAGTCAATAAATTAAAAGAAAATGACTTCGTAGCTTTAAAAAATGAATGTCAGAAAAAATATAACATTATTTTTAATAATTCACTTGAAAGAAAGTAGCAAGTTGAAATTTAACAAATAAATTCGAAATTATTTTTATTATTATTTATTAAGTAACACCATCATAGTTTCAATGGTTAAATATAGCTGTGCACAAAGATGTACAAATAATGTAAGTAAAAGTAATTTTTTTTAAAAATTAAATAAGCTTTTTTAGTATTTTTTATGATTTACTGTTTTAAAAATGATATTTTTGGTCTTAATTTAAAGCAATGAATAAAATTCCTTTAATTTAATGACAGTAAGTAATTTTCTGACATAATTATATAAATGAATAATTCCATGAACATTTGTAAATAAGTCTCATAACCGAAAACTGCCATGTCACCGTTATTTTCGAAGATTAATTCTTTTTAATCAATTAATTAGATAAAATAATTCGTTTTGTTTTTTCGTACATCGTAGGATAACTCCTTATGGCGCGATGGTATATTTATGAAACCACTTAATTTTAATACCTAAACGCCACATTGACACCGGAATTTTGATTTAAAAAAAATTACGGTTTACCGAGTGCGTGAAATACAGCGTTTTCTTATTTATAAATAAAGTTGTTTTCAAATACCGGTGTAAGTCAAATATTTCAACACTTAAGCGATGAATTTTCCCTGCGCCGCAAAGGGTTAAACTATACTCTGATTAATTTCAGCAATGAATTCGCCAATAAAATTATATTAATTCATGAAATTAGTTAAATCCTTCTCTAACTGATTTCATATTTTGTAACTTCACATAAATGTAAATTGAAAAAATAATATGACAAAATGAAATACCTAACATCCTTATTCTGTTCTTATCTATTCAAAACACCTAAATTATTCATCGAATTCTGCATTATTATTGTTTTCTTTTCACGCCAAGTTTCAGCTTTTCAATCTAACTTTTTTTTTCTAAAATTATTTATTTGAAAAGAAAATGTTTTTTTCCTTTATTAATTTACTTATCCTTATTTCTTTGCTGAAGATAAAATCATTAATTTTCGTTTTGAATATTATTGTCAAGATGCATCTTTAACGTTATCATTTTTATCGTATTTGGGATTGTGACAGTTAGAAGTGGGTAAATAAAAATAAAGTCAATAATAAAAAAGAAGAACGTGACTAACATAGCTTTAAAAAATGAATATCAGAAAAAATAAAATATTATTTTTAATAATTCACTTGGAAGAAAATAGCAAGTTGAAATTTAACAATAAAATACGAAATTAAATTTTTTAAGTAATGCCATTTTTTTTCATGGTAAATATAGCTGTGCACAAAGATGTACAAATAATGCAAGTAAATTATTTTTTTTTAACTAATGAAGCTTTTTAGTATTTTTCATGATTTGCATTAACTGTTTTAAAAATATCTTTGGTCTTGATATAAAGCAATATATAAAACTTCCTTTAGTTTACAGACTATAAGTAATTTTCTGACATAATTACATAAATGAGTAATTCTATAAATATTAGTAAATAAGCCACGTAACCGAAAAGTGCTAGGTCACTGTTATTTTCGAAGATTGATTCGTTTTATTCAATTAATTACATAAAATAATTCGCATTTTTCCATCCATCATAAGATTACTTAAACTATACTCTGATTAATTTCAGCAATGAATTCACCAATAAAATTATATTAATTAATGAAATTTGTTAAATCCTTCTCTAACTAATTTCATATTTTGTAACTTCTCAGAAATGTGAATTAAAAAAAATAATATTAAAGTATTAAATACATAACATCCTTATACTGTTCTTTTTATCTAACACATAAATTATGCATTGGATTCTGCATTATTAATGATTTCTTTTCACTCCAAGTTTCAGACTTCCAATCTAATTTATTCCTAAAATTACTTTATATATTGGAAAAGAAAATATGTTTTTTTTCTTTATTCGTTTACTTATCCCTATTTCATTGCTGAAGATGAAATCATTATTATTTTTTTTTTCATTACTTTTGCAGTATTTTTAATCTTTTATCACCGGTTTTCCAAAAAAAAAAAAAAAAAAAAAAAAAAAAAAAATTGCCTATACAGATCATAAAATTTTTCGGATTAAATATTGTAAAATTCATTATAAAAATTTATTGTTGAGAATAACAAATTATGATTGGAATATGAATGCCCGTACATGGAACGGGAAAATCATAATTGACAAAAACAAACTGCCCGTATGACGCACGGGCAAATCAGGAAAGAAGAAAAAATGAAAAAATGAAATTCCCTATACTTTTATTCTGTTCTTTTCATCTGTTCTTAACAACTAAATTATTCATCGAATTCTGTATTATTAGTGTTTTCTTTTCACGCTAAGTTTCAGAGTTCCAATCTCATTATTCCTAAAATTACTTTATTTATTTAAAGATAATTTATTTTTTCTTTATTCATTTTCTTATCGTTATTTCTTTGTTAAAGATCAAATCATTAAATTTTATTTTTTATTTTACTATAAAAATGCATCTCTGATCTTATCATTTTTATCGTAATTCAAATTACGACTGTGACATTTACAAGCGTTTAAATAAAAATAAAGTCGGGAAAAAAAGGACGAATTTCATAGCTTTTAAAAATGAATGTCAGAAAAGGTATAATTTTATTTTTAATAATTTACTTCAAAGAAAGTAGCTAGTTAAAATTACGCAATCAAACATCAGATTTAATTTTTCTTTAAATTATCTGATTTGTTTTTTCCATTGTTAAATACCGCAGTGTACTACAAAAACTGCAAATAAAATTATCTGTGTAAAAAAAAAAAAAAAAAAAAAAAAAAAAAATGACGTTTTAAAGTATTTTTCATGCTTTGAATATACTGTTTTTAAATTAATATTTTTGGTTGTGCAATAAAACAATAAAAGAAATTACTTTAATTTAATCAGGGTTCGTACATTTCTACCACTAAATTTTAAGAATATTTTTGAAGTGTTTCACTGCAGAAAAATATCGCAAAATCTGTGAATGAAGGTGGACGTTACGAATGTCATGGTTTAAAAATTAAATGGAAATTTTCTTGCTTTTAATAGTGGGGCCAGAGTTCTTGGAAATTCCAAAGAATGTGCAAACCTTGTTAATGATAGTAAGTAATTTTCTAACATAGTTACACAAGTGGGTTATTCCATGGATATTTATTTGTAAAGCAAATCACATAACTGATAAATGTTGTGCTTGTCGGCAGCCATCATTTTCGGAAAGTTTGCTTCGCCTTTTTCAATTAATGATATATCTCCGATAATATAATTCATAGTTTTCGGTTGTAAAATTTCAGACAGCTAAAAATCGTAGCATGCGATTTACACTGTTAGTACTCATGGAACTATCCAAATGTAATTGTTTAAAAAATATAATTAAATTTCTACCTAAAAACAATTCTCTAGCTAAACTTTTTAAATAGTGTTACATATTTATAAATACGAGGGCAATTCGGAAAGTAACCTCCGTTTATGAATTAAAAAAAAAAAAAAAAAAAACTAATGAAAAGAAAAATGTTTTATTACTTACGTATGAAAGACACGTTCTTCAGCTGCTTCTCAACATAATTGCCGTATTAATTAAAACAATTATCATAACGGTAAATCAGCTTTGAAATTCCTTCGTGAGAGACTTCTACCGCCGGCCTATTCAACTGCAATTATTTTTTAATTCAATTCGCACCACTCTTTTCGTCCAAAGAATTTTAACATATTCTTTTATTCATATTGACAAATTCCGAATTGCTCTCGTAAAATTTCACTTGACCCAATATTTTTAAAAACATTTTTGGTAGTTATCAGCAAATTATGCAGAAAAATATGTTAAAATTCTTTGAATTGAAAGAGTGGTGCGAGTTGAACTTAAAAATAATCACAGTTGAATAGGCCGGCGGCAGAAGTCTGTGACGATGGAATTTCAAAGCTGATTTATCGTTATGATAATTGTTTTAATTAATACAGTAATTATGTTGAGAAGTAGCTGAAGAACGTGTCTTTCATACGTAAGTAATAAAACATGTTTCCTTTCATTAGTTTTATTTTTTTTTAATTCATAAACGAAGATTCCTTTCCGAATTGCCCTCATATATCTGGATTTCCCGTTTTTATCGTTTATGTACTTAATTTTGGTTTAGAAAATGGTTAAAGAAATTTTTAAAGGAGAACAATCCAGGGCGCGATTAACAGAAGGAAAAACCAAGGAAATATAAATAAAGATGAGCTGTCATACCTAAAAATATTTCACATTTTTACTTTCTAAAATATTAGTAGCGAAATATCGTAGCTTGTGACTTGCACTACAGGTACTCATGTAACTAGCCAAGTATAGTATGTTTAAAAAATATAATTAAATTTCACAAACATTTGGCTAGATAATTTTTTTAAATAGCATTACTTATTTTTAAAAATGTCAGGAATTCCGTTTTCACCGCTTATCTATTTAATACTGATTCTGAAAGCGGTTTATGAAATATTTAAAGAAGAATATACATGAACGCGATTGACGTAGGGGCAAATCAAGGAACTGTGAATAAAGAGGAACTGACATACCCTTAAAATAAATAATCTTTAACTATAACAGATTTTTCAAGTTCTCATTTCTGAAAGAGCAAATATCCAGCAGTAAATCTGAATTGAAATTTACTCCTTATTAATTCACGTAAAACTTCTGCCATATTTCACCCTTTGAGGGGCGGTGGTTTCATAGATATATCACTTAATTTTAATTCCCAAACGCCACATTGGCACCGGAATTTTCTTAGAAAAAATTACGGTTTATTGAATGCGTGAAATATAGCCTTTTCTTATTTACAAATAAAGTTGTTTTTAAATTCCGGTGTCAGTCATTAATTTCAACACTTAAGCAATGAATTTTCCCTGCCCCGCAAAGGGTTAAGTCAAGAAAATCAATTCTATTTTTGCTGGCGGAAGTTTTCTCTTGTAGTAAGTACTCTTGCAGATTTCGCCTGTTGGTACCAACAATTTAAACACTGCGGGGACAAATTTTCACCAGTAAATTTATGTAAAAAATTTCGTTTCTTTAAACTCCTTATTGATGCCATAACAAAATCATAAATAAGTCAGAATGTTCTATTTGTTTTTGCCGGTGGGAATTTGTTATTAAGAATCTGATTCAATGAAAAGAAACAATTGCCTTTATGAGACAACCTCTTCATATGTTTCATTCGAAACCCCGGCAGATAACAGGATTGCCCCTCATACCTCAGCTTTTATTTCGAAATTTTAAATTCCTATTGGGAATTTTGAAAAAATAATCTTTGTGTCAAATTAAATGCATTTTATACTTTAAATATTAAGATACGGATAAACATGCAGCCAACAATGAATACGATGAATTCATTCATCGTATTTAAAGGGTAAATATGTTATTTTAAAAAGGCGAACAAAGAAAAAGATGATGATAAAAGAAACAGAGAAGAAATACTCGAAACGATGATCACAAAATATTCCCGCTTTTCCGAATTCTAGGCCATCAATAACCTCCTTCAGAATTTTATTCTCGAAGTTCAGTCTACACTTTTGCGTTCGTTCTGTCAAGTGCAATTTATGAAATATGTCAGCTTGCCTAAAATTAATCATGATTTCTTTTGAAGCACTGACATTTCGTCCAGGCTAAGATTTAGAAGTCAATCAGGCAACAATTTCATTTTGTTAAAAGCTACCTAAAGCAACAAAATAAAAAATATATATCATTAGGGAATTAGGAAACTAAAAATGCTATTTGTTTCACAATATTAGGCCTTTTTATTTACTCGTTTATGAGTTTCAAGCTTTCTCCATTTGTTAGAAATGTTTTAAAATTGCAATAACTTGTCATTTTTAGATTTATGCTCACATTAAAAAGTTTATATCACATTTCATGGTCACGAGACAAATAAAATTTATTTTTTTCAAAATTAGACTTAACCCCTTGGGGACGAGCGCCACGTATACGTGCTGCAAATAGGCTTAAGAATCCTTATTTATCCCCATCAATAAAATTTTACAGTAAAATTTGCCTTAATTAATCGGAGTATTTTCTCGATTTAATAAGGCACAAATTTCTGTTTTTAAAAACCGGTGACAAAACATTACAAATTTCGTAAAAGGCTCTCGTCGCGAGGGGGTTAAAAATATCTTTCTTCGCACTAATCTTTGATTATAAAAAACTAAACATATCCTTCGGTATTTTTGTAAAATTTCAAAATTTCAAGCTATTTTAAATTCAGCTCTAGCTTGTTTAATATATGCATATCTGTAATATATATGCATAATAAATAAATATATATATATAGTATAAATGTATGTAATGTATTTGCACTATATATTTATATATATATATATACAGGGGGTCCCAAAAATGACTGATGGATTTTAAAATTCAATAACTTGCAAACGGTGACAGAAATTTAAAAGATTTTTGCAGGAGGGTTATGTATAATGTCAGTAGTTTTTTTTTACCATAATTTTTCATTTTAGTTCGAATTTCAAACAATAGGTGGTGCTGACGGCGATTGAAGGCCAGGTCGACGCTTCTCTCTGCACTGATCACCTGGCCTTCAATCGCCGTCAGCGCCACCTATTGTTTGAAATTCGAACTAAAATAAAAGATTACGGCAAAAAAACTCCTGACATTATACATAACCCTCCTGCAAAAATTTTTTAAATAGCTGTCACCGTTTGCAAGTTATTGAATTTTAAAATCCATCAGTCATTTTTGGGACACCCGGTATATATATATATATATATATATATATATATATATAATTTATTTATAATGTTACAATAAAATCTGCTTTGTAATATATATTTACAAAGGATATTTAGTTTCTATCTCAATAACAAAACAACTATCTTATATTTTATGAAATTTTATAAAAATGCTAATAACGTGTTTTAGTTTTTAATAATCAAAGATCATTCCAAAACGGGATATTTTAAAATCTAATTAAAAAAATTAAATTTAAAAATTAAAAAAAAATTAAAGTTAAAGTTTCCAGTGAAATGTAAACTTTTTAATAAGAACATAAAATTAAAAGTGACATAATATTGCAATTTTACAAAATTTTCAAGAAAAAACAATCTCTTCCGTGCGAAATTAAATACATTTTTAAAATTTAGGTAAGAATATGCATGTGGACGAAAAATTCATCCAAATTATGTAACAAGGTTTGCAGATTTTTTGGAATTTCCAAGGACTCTGGCACCACTATTAGAAATAAGAAAATTTGCATTTAATTTTTGAACCACAACATTCGCAATCCCCACCTTCATTTACAGATTTTACAATATTTTTCTGCAGTGAAACACTCAGAAAACATTCTTAATTTTTTAGTGGTAGAACTGTGCGAACCCTGTATAAATACTATAAAAATTATTTCTAAAAAGAGAATAAAGAAAAAGATTTTGATAATACAAACGAAGAAAGAAAAAAAACCTCGAAACTGTGCACACAAAATATTTCTGCTTTTCGAAATTCGTGGCCATCAATAATCTCCTTCACAATCTTATTTTCGAAATTCAGTTTAGACTTTCGCGTTCGTTTTGTCAAGAGCAAATTATGAAATATGTTATTTTGCCTAAAATTAGATTTTTAGGAAGCACTGACATTTCGTCCGGGCTAAGATTTATAAATCAGTGAGTCAACAATTTCATTTTGTTAAAGGTCCAAAGAAATTATGTTTTTAAATCTAATTAAAACAACTCTGAAAAATCATGCGTTAAGCATACATTATGAAAAACTTTCCAACGCTTTCTGAAATCTTTACCAAAACTTTGTTATTTAGAGAAACAAGATGCTACTGTCCATAGCGAAATATGTATTGAAATACTTTTGAACATCCCTGTATTTGATCCGTCGGTTGATATACATATACAATATAATGGGAAAATTTAGTTTACCAAGAAAATGCCTAACTGGCTGAAATTTCTCTTGCAGCAATTTATTCTGATAGATGGAAAATACATCAATACTTTTGCTCAGCCTTGTAATTTATCCAGTATCTTTACTACACGCTAGTATTTTGTTAAAATTTAGTTTAAACAAACACATTCTTAACGCTACTTAAATCACATTTCCAGAAATTATCACATTTGAGTGAACATGTAGCTAATTCTTTGCGTGACCCTGTATATAATTTTATCTATATTCTACGAACATTTCTTTGTAAACTGAAAGCAGTTCGACATAAAGCTCCATAACTGCCACCTTTAAGTTAATTACTCTCATATTCAATAACCTTTATGAGCTCTTTTGTGTAACCCTGTATATCAACTATAACATTTATATACACCATTTAATTTGCAGACATTTTGTAAAATTTAAAAGCGCATATCATAATTGAAAATGCATCTTAATCATCCATCAGCTATCATCGATAATACACAGTATTTCGGATAAAAATATAAGGTTTGAAATATTTTGTGTGTCCCTGTAAAAGCTATGCACTTCATATTATGCTTTAAATATTAAGTCTCGCCGGCGTATATCAATTTTATGATACTTGAAACTGATTAACATTATTATAATATGTCGCAAACAGTTCCCTCCTTTATTATTCTATAATGGAATTCTTTTGAGTGGCCTTGTAAATGAATAATTATTATTATTTTGGCAGCATATTTTACAGAATCCGTATTTTAGTGCTTTTTGCGAATCCATGTAACTTTGAATAAATTTAATAGGGTGTAACATTTTTAAAATTCATTTGAAACGATTTTTTCCCATTGGTCGTAATATATCAGAAAACTTTTGACTATCCCTGTAAATAAACTAATCATAGTAGAAACTTCATTTTCAATAGGGTTCGTGCTAGGGTAAACATCAATAACGTATAAAAATTTCAGAACAATCCGAGTATATTTGCGGGAGTTAGAGCGCGGACAGACGGCCATCCGGCCATACACTATCAAAAAAACTTCCGTCTTTTCACAGAAAAAGTACTGGCAGCACTGCTGCCAGAAATTGTCTGTATATTGACGATTATTTTTTCTCCGTCAAAAGAAGAAAAATATCCGTCTTTTGAAAAAAGTCTGGAAAAGATAAATACGCCGGTGGTGAGGGTCGAACTCACGACCCCAGCATTACAAGGCCAACGCTCATCCTCAGCGCCACGATTGCTCAATTGAAAATTGCTTAGAAGTAGAAGCCTTTATTTCTTATGAGTGTGATTTGGTTTATTTCGTTAAAGAGCTTTTAATTTTGAAGTTAATTTCGGGAAGATTTCATCTTTAATGAAACTGTGGCTGGGATTTTTATACGTTTATATTAATATAGTATAAAAATGTGAATTTTAATTATATTTGCGTAGATTACTAGAAGAAAAATATGGATGTTCTGTGACAAGATTTTTTTTAATAATATCAATTCTTTTTTTTCTTTTTGCATTTTATTTTTTAATTAAAATATCTTTTAAATCTGTTCACTTAAAGTACATTTTAAATGGGAATATTTATTATATAAATAACTTAGTAAATTCAACTTTATTCAACTTATCCAACTTTGAATATGAATAACAAATTGTGAGAATTTTTGAATGAATGAAAAAAGTAATTGTTATTTATTTTTAAATACGAAAACATTTGTGTCTTTTTAAACTAAATTAGACATTTTATTCTATAGAATATTTTGCTTTTCATTTTAAAAATAAATTCGAATTTATTACTAACAGACCCAATACGCATGCTTGCAAGAAATAAACAGAATCTCTTCCTCATTTTTTGACGTTCGGAATGAATTCAGAGATCAAATACGTTTTCTGGGAATACGGTAATTATTTGTGAAAAAATAACGATAACTTATTGTTATTGACGAATTTTTCTGACAGTGTACGGCCTGACGGATATATGGCCAGACGGACATACGGCCAGACGGCCAGACAAACCGAATGCATAAACACTTTTCAACTTTGTTAGAAAGTGTTAAAAAGAATCATTTGTGTCTTAATCATCAAGTTCAATACAAACTTTTAATGTGAACATAAATCTAAATATGACATGATATTGCAACTTCAAACGAATATCTTTAGATTTGCGTCAAAATAAATCGTCACCTGAGAATAATAAGGTTCTGTCTGTGTTTTTGAAAAAAATGTCTTGCCGATGTAGAAAGGTTCTATTTTGTATCTATGAAGGCATTTTTGCATCAAAATGACGTTATATATAATTTACACATGGTATAAAGCTTATGTTATGACATTTTTTTTAAAAAATCCAGAAATGCCTTCATAGATACAAATAGAACCTTTCTATATCGATAAGTCATTTTTTCTCAAAAACACAGATAGAACCTTATTATTCTCAGGTGAAGATATGTTTACAATTGCCACATTTCAAAATCACCACATTCTTTTTTTTACCAATATCTTTAAATAGAAATATTTGTTTTATAAAAATGCACAATTTCCGATTTTCAATAAAGCAAATATTTCTGTAAGAATTTACTGGTATTCAAAAATCCGAAGGCTAGCAGGTTTGTGAATACAAGTATGAAGATGCAAATAAACAAATGTACGATAAATAAGTTCATAACATTTAAAAATTTTACGAATTATTTTTAAAAGCACTGATAAAGAAAAAGAGGATGAAAATACAGACGGAGAGAAAATATTCTAGACTTTGCGCACAAAATATTTCCGCTTTTCCGAATTCTGGGCACATCAATTACCTCCGTTACAATTTTATTCTCGAAGTTCAGTCTAGACTTTCGCATTCGTTCTGCCAGGTGCAAGTTATGAAATATGTCAGTTTGCCTAAAATTAATCATGATTTCTTTGGAAGCACTGACATTTCGTCCGAGCTAAGATTTATAAGTCAGTCAGGCGACAATATCATTTTGTTAAAAGTTACCCAAAGCAAGGAAAGAAAAAGAAATATGGATAGAGAATTGGAAAAATAAAAATGTTATTTGTTTTCCAATGTTAGGAATTTTATTTACTCGTTTATGAATTGCATACTGTCCTTTTCTTACTGTTTTCGCTGCCTTTAAAAACCTGTGTTAAAACCCACAATAAATACGGAACTGAACATACGAAAAATTTAGAAAAAAAGTATAAAGTATTCATCCGTTTTTATAAATTCAACTGCACTAACATCGTTTGGTTTGGTTTATTTTTGTCGTCCGATTATCTACACTAGGGATATAGGACCAGGGGGGGGGTGCCCTTCGTGGGGGAGGGCCTTTCTAAGGGAACCTAACCCGTATTTACGCAAGGTTCGAAGAAAACCACGAAAACTCCGAACGGTTAGGCCGACAGCCGCGATTGGGTTCGAACCCAGCACCTGCCGTCTACCAGTTGAGAGGTCAGAACCTCTCGGCCACTGGTGGGGCTCACTAACATCGTAAACTGGTAAAATTGAACCCTTTTAAAACAGAAGAGGTATTTTAAAACAATTATTAACAAATAGTTTCTACTTAACTACTAATTTTTACACTTTTTTCTTACCATTAAAATTTAATAGTAAAATTTTACAATAGCAATTAGAAAATCATTATGTCAAAAAATTCTTTTAGATGTTATGGGCATTAAAGGAGCGCAAAGGTTAGCAACGACAGATTCTAATTCTGAATTTCTGGGAATAAACAACTTTCATAAAAATATTTATACAACCATAAAATCAATGATTTATTTTTCAGTAAAAATAAAAAAAAATGTACAATTTGGTCTTATAGTACATTTTAAGCTACAATTACCAACAATTTTACTTTATAACCTGCAAGGAGTAAATTCCAGTTTTGCGTTATATTTACCTTAGCCCCTTTTGGCCACAATGGTCCCACCTCAGGATCGCCTAATTCCAAACTTACAAACGGCACGAAAAATATTTTAATGAAATTCTGCTTTTGCAATGATAGTTTAAGGTTTCATGTTTTAAATTTCTAAAAAAGTCGTTCATAAATTCCGGTGTTATTCAATTATTTCGAAATTTTACAAAAAGAACTCATTGTGCTGGAATTTCATTCTTATTCCAAACTTTTTATTCCAAAGCTTTTTATTGAAAACTTGCGAACGGCACCAGTAATATTTTAATATAATTTTGCTCTTACAATGAGAGCTTAAACTAAGGAACTCGTAATATCTAGACAAGTCCTTCATAAATTCCGGTGTCAATCGACAATTTCTCATTTTACTAATAGAATTTGCTTGCACCGGAAAGGGTTAAATAAAAGGGTAATTCTTCAACTCTAACCGGTACGACAGCAATCAGACCAAACGTGCTCGTGCAGTACATGTTCCATTTGTTAATGTATTTTAGCATAACTCTCCAGTACTGGTACAGGTATCCGACCACACCCATCTACTAATATCACCACTAATATCTTACAATTTGTTTCACCATGTTTTATGACAGATTAATCGGCCATTAGATAAGGCGGAGAAAATTAGTTTAACCCTTTAACGATCAAAGCATTTTCATTGCTAAGATGTTGAAATAAATGATTGACACCGATAATTAAGAACAAATAGATTTCTAAATAAGAAAACGTGATTTTTCACATACATAATAAAAGGGATATTTTTAGATAAAAATACCGGTGTCAGTGTTGCATATCGGAATTAAAATATTGTGGTTTCGTGGCGAAACCAATGAACGTTAAAGGGTTAAAGTACTCTTGTCTAGAGCACTTGGATCACCCATTTACGCGTTACACTATTGATCACTGAGAATCACCTCTTCTGTGAAACGGGTTAAATCCACATTTTATCGAATAATCATGGATTATGAAATATACTACATTAAATTTTATGACTGAGAAATTTATTTTTGCAAACATTAAAAAAATGCATTGTTTTATTTTATATATTTATTTTATTTATTTATTTATTTATTTAATTTATTCATTTTTCATCCTGATCAAATATCAGTAAAATGCATTTAAAAATTTGCTTCGATCCTAAATATGTGCATGTTTATCAAAGAAAAAAAGATCAGCATGATTAATCCGAATTTAGTTTCTGATACGTAATTATTAAAAAGTCACAGAAATCATCTTTTAGCTTCATGAAATATATATATATATATATATATATATATATATATATTAATGAAAATAAGTATATTTCATTTTCTTTCACAATTAAAGTTTGAAAATAAAAAAAGAAACTTAGACAAAATAACAACAGTAATAAATAATATTAAGGAGCAATAAAGGAAATAAAGCTATTTTCCGATTCTAAATTCTTCTCTTAACAAAATCAACAGCATTATTTACAAAACATATTAATTTTAAAAACTTTGCGAGCACGTGTTTACAGTTTTTTAAAATTAAATGCTAAATGTAACGTGTAACTTTTCGCTTTATAAAAGAATGTTTTTGTATCTTTAGGCATTAGGTTAGAATTTTTTTTTATTATTATTACGTATACTTTACTATACACACTCGGAGCTTCTTATCTTTCTATCATGAAATAATTTTTTCCTTTATAAAATGTTTCCCCTTTTTAAATGTTTTGTGTCATTTTTTTCGTCTACCATTTTCATCGAGATTTCATATCGATGAACTAAAAAAAAGTGACTTATTTTTTAAATGCGTGCATGTTTATCAGAAGGAAAAAAAACCAGCAGAAATAATCGGAGTATAAATGTTTCTAATGCATAATTATAAAAGAGTTACGGAATTCATTTTTCTGTTATGTGATTACAATTCAGTTCTAGGAATTCTATTTATCATATTTTATTTTCATTTATCGTTAAGGTTGAAAAATATGAAAAGAATACTTACAAAATCATTTATAAAAAAGATAAATAAGGAGAAAAAAAAAACTTTTTTTTTTTCAGATGAGACAGTTTTCATCTAAGCTAAATAAAGAAAAAAGTATTAATTGTACTGTGTTTACACGCACTTGTAACTATTGGTTTTTTTTTTTTTTTTTTTTTTTTTCAAATTGAATGCTAAATATAACATTTAACTTTTCGTTCTGTGACAAAATAAACGATTTTTTTTTAATTCAAACACAAAAACATAGTTTATTATAATGTACATATATTATAATATTACAGTAGAACCCCCGATAATTCGGATTAACTGGGACCAGACCAAATCCGGATTATCGAAAATCCGGATTATCCGGAGAATAAGAAAAAAATAAAATAAAATAAAACATACTTACAGAAATCACCTTTATATTAAACTTATTGAATAATTACAGACAGTAAAAATGTTTACTTTGCTTAATTCTTCCGAAAAGATTTCAGAAAAAGTTTTTTTTTTTTTAAATTCAGAATATGATGATGAAACAAATTAATGTTATGGAAATTAGCCAATTGCTTCTCAAAATTGAAAAAAAATGACCAAATCAATCCGGATTAACGGGGTCCGAATTTACGGGGTTCTATTGTATGTATTAAATATAATGTTGATGATAAATATTTAAACAGAGTATCAACTTTAAGAACATTTTCTAAAAGAAAGAAAAATAAGGCATGAACTGTATTGTGGATGTTGAGAATGAAACAAGAAAAAAAATGCAGAGGAGTACAAAAGTATTTATATTTTAATAATTCATAAAAATTACAAATACTTTTATTAACCGTTTCGACGCCAATGTTCCCAAATGGGAACATTGTATAAAATATAAGATTTATTTCAACTTTTGAAAAAAATATTTATGTTTAAGCATTTATCACAGGTATTAAGGAATATGCAAATTTATTAATTTGCATAAAAGTATATTATTTGTTTTTATCGTTTTCTCTATATTCCTTACATTTTACCGCTAGGAAGCTAAATGTTTTTGGAATTCAAGAAAATACTCAAGAACAATATACAATAGCATATAGCGGAAAGTAATATGTTATATTTTCAAAGATTGTCAATCAATAATCATGTTTCAAAATGCGAATACTGAAATGAAAACAGCCAAAAAAACAGCAGAAATATTTTTTTTGTTAATTTTTAAAATTGTATGCATAAATTAAAACATTTGAAGCTGTAATATAGGAAAAACAAAATTGCGATATTAATTCGGCGTGTAAACGGTTAAGTCTAAAATGTTAAATACTTAACAAAATAAAATTGTAATTGTATTTAACCACTTGCGCTATAGAATTGTGAGCGGAAGTATATCACTAACCACTAAAATTGCCGCATCTTGTAGATTTTTTTTTAAAATTTATACCACAAAAATTTAATTAATAATTTTTTCTTACTTTATTTATGATTAATCATCGAAACTTTGCCATCTCCATCAATTTTTTTACATAAATTCACAATTTACCTAACGAGATTGTTGCTGAACTCCATGACTACCACGCCTCTGATCCCCAGAATCGCAAACGTCCAAAATACTCCATGATTATGGATCAGGAATGAACTTGTGTTCACTTCCCTTCTTTTTACTAAAAATTAAAAAAAATAATAATAAATAACTGTCTCTATTTGTTTTTATGTTTTTTTCTTAATTTACTTTATAGATTTATAATTTTTATATGTTTCAACTTAACCCCTTCGCGACGGCAGCGTTTTACGAAAGTTTTATTGTTCTGTCACCGGTTTTTAAAAGCATAAATTTGTACTTTATTAATTCGAGAAAATGCTCCGATCAAATAAGGAGAATTTTACAGTAAAATTTTACTGGTGGGAATAAACAAGGATTCTTAAGCCTTTTTGCGGCACATATACGTGTCGCTCGTCCCCAACGGGTTAACCCTTTCCGGCGCAGTGTTACCACTCCGGCAACACCTAATTTTAATTCCAAACTTACAAGCGGCACCAATATTTTTTTAGTAAAATTTTACTTTTACAATGACAACTTATATCAGGGACCTCTTAATTTCTAAAAAAGTCTATTGTAAATTCCGGTGTCAGTCAACAATTTCTCATTTTACGATTAGAATTTGTCTGCGCCGGAAAGGGTTAATTAGTATTTACTACAGCTTAACCTTTCAATCCCAATGACTCCATATTTTGCAAAACATTTCACTCTTACCCCAGACATACAGTTGGCAGCAACTACAAAAGCTGCCTGCCAACTTTTACGCATTTTTCCTACCAAAAAAATTTTATAGCAAATATTGTCTTATATAATCGTCAAAATCTTATTATTAAACAAATGGAAAATCTCTGTACAATTTTAGTGGGGGCAAAAATGAGTAAAAATTGACAACTATGCAACTAGGAAGTCCATGAAAAGAAAAACAAACTGCTCGCGCCAAGACTTGTAAAGAAATAATAAGAATTAAAATATATTGGAGTCTTTCTGTTATCTAATTCAGTGTTGCCAGTTGGCTCCTTTTTTTAAAATTCGGATTTGTTGATTGGCACCACTTTTTCGAAACGGTAAATTACCTGTTGGTTTCCCCCTTAATTATCATGTCAATGAAAAAGGCACATTTTATTAATTGTAAAAAGTGGTGCCAATCAAGAATTTGAATTTTAAAAAAGTAGCACTTCTGGCAACATTGGTCTAATTAAAAAATCAGCTAGATATCTTGACATAGCCTGCATACGTCAAGCTACATATTGCAGCTGTCCGGAGGAAAGCACTTCCGGAGAATTTTTCTATATTTTTATCGATCAAACGCTTAGAATCAAAAACCACCCTCGGTCTAAATGTTGACTTATATATATACATACATTTGATTTATGCATGCGATAACTCTCGTATTTATAAACCGATTTGAATGAGATTGTATATGGGTAGGATATATCAATGTTTCGACCGAGTTCGTTAGTCAGCTCCATCCGCCATCTTGCTTCAAAATGGCAGCCATTTAAATATTAAAACTAAAAAAATTCAGAAAAAATTTAGAAATACAAATTTATATTATGAATAAGTGTTAGATCTTAACACAAAAGTTCCGGAGTATTTTTTTTTTTTTTTTCGTCTTTAACCCATTAGTGCCTAGCGTCCCTTTTTAGGGACGCTTCAAAAGGTGCATTCAGCACTGTTTTGACAGCGGTAAAAAAGAAAAGCAATAATTATTTTAATTAAATGATCCATTTTCGTGATTAATGAACTAAACTTAAATCTTCTAAAAATAGTGGTGCCAACCAAATAAAATTTACGCAAAAGATGCTGGGCACGAATGGGTTAACTTAAAAAATGACTGAGATATAGACATTTTGACATTTGACATATTGACATTTTGAAAAAAGACAAGAAAGAAAGAAAAATCAGTTAGTAATTTATGAGTGTTAGTGAACGTTACCTTCGAATTCTCGCCAAGCTTCGCAACAAAAATTAAGCAACCACAAATGAGGCCAATTTAGCTGTAGATATTATTTTGGAGCAATCATCATTAAAATTCAATATTGACGAATTGCTATAGCTTCCATTATAGGGTTCGTTGTATTATAGTTTCTTAAAATTTCAGTAAATTTTGTAAAATGATAAAATTAAGAAATATGGAATTTTTATTGAATCCCCTACTCGAGTTCCACTAATATTAGCTTTGTGTGTTTCAGTAAAAATGAAAAAAAAAATGAACAACAAATATGAAAGCAACCCTTCCTGCAAATACCGAAAGGACTTTTTTTATTAACCTTTTAACTGATTAATTCTTTTCCGTTCAGTAAATTAAAAATAGCGGATTCACACCACTATTATTTAAATAAAATCTTCTTAAAATTTAGTCTAAATATAACTGCCTTTCCGCCTATGAAAATTTTCTTAAAAATAATACTGGTGTCAAAAAGCTGTAAACGATGCAATATGAAAATTCGTCTTTCCCGAACGGCGTTCGGGCAAACCAGCAATGGAGTTAACCCTTTAACGTTCATTGGTTTCGCCACGAAACCACAAAATTTTAATTCCGATACGCAACACTGACACCGGTATTTTTATCTAAAAATATCCTTTTATTTTGTATGTGAAAAATCACGTTTTCTTATTTAGAAATATATTTGTTCTTAATTACAGGTGTCAGTCATTTATTTCGACATCTTAGTAATGAAAATGCTATGATTGTTAAAGGGTTAAAGTCGCAAATATTTAAAACAGATTCCTGTTCATAGTGTTACTGAATTTTGAGATATTATTTTTATTATTTAAGATATTTATACATTTTGTAGAGAAACTATTAATCGCGAATTGCAAAGCACGCAATATTGGCACGCCATATTAGTGAATTTATTACATTTCTTTTATTATGGTTACTTGTAAATAGAAATTCCAAACATGCGTTTCATTCTCAGCTTTTGTGAAATAAAAGTATTGTGAAAAAAAGTAAAATAAATATTGGTTTGAGATCCAAAATATTTTACATACATGATAAGCAATGTTAAAATTGAGAAAAAAAATGTTTATTTGCTTATTATTCTTTCAAATATCTATTATGTTATTGAATGTTATCGCTTTTATGCATTATTATCATGAATGAAAGTATTGATTTTCACTTTATTAATCTTAGTGTTTTTCAAATACATGTTTTTTTTGTCGAGAAAATAATAATGAACAATTGTATAACACGCCCTATACGCGAGCAGCGTTGCAACAGCTGGCGGGTTTTAATTTACATGTATAAAAAATACAAAAGAAAGTTTGAAAATCAATTTTATTTTATTTAATTCATGGAATATCTATCATCTTATAAAGGAAAATTTAACAATTAAAACTAACTGGTGAGAATTTCGAATGTCTACAAAAAAAAGCCAGATGCGGCAACAGTCTAAGTGAGAGATCAGTTTTACATGTATTTCTTTTTATGTATGTTCATAATTATAAAACATCTATAGTCGTCGTTCAATCTGTTTATCCGTCCGTCCGTCTGTCCATCCGTCCGCATATAACAACGCAAAAACTACTCAACCGAATCGTTTGAAATTTAAAATGTATAATTATTGCCTAATTTTGTCGAGTAATTTCAAAGTTTATGAAAACGGAATGTATAGTTCAGTTACAGTGACAATCAAAGTTATCCTGTTACATTATGGACAATGAGAAAAAAATGTCAGATGCATTTTAATTATGTTACACTCTTTCGAACACAATAAAATTGATATGCATCTATGAAGTATGTATTAAAATATGCATTTTGTGCAGTCTCTGTTGCAAAGAATATTTATTATTAATTTACAGGATCACAAAACAGTATTCCATTACATGATGATACAGAGGGAAACATTGTTTAGAACGCGTTTAAATTATATTAAACTTCTTCGCATTTTAGGAAACGGATATACTACCTTTGACAATAAAGTTTGGTGAATAGTCCTGTAAAATTAATGTAGATGAAATATTAATAAAAAATTACCATACCATCTTTCAAAATAGTCTTCTCCCTTAACTATGCACCGCTTCGATCTGCTATACATGTCCTGAGAAATTTGCAAGAAGTCTTCTTTCGGGATGGAGTTCAAAAGCTTCGTCACGTTTCGTTGGTCAAATCTCCGTTTATGGTTTGGTTTTAAGCTTTGCAAGACACCAAAAAGAAATTCATGAGGGGTGGTGCAAACTGAACATCCACCATACTCGCCAGATCTCAATCCTCCAGATTTCTTACTATTTTCACCATTCAAACTCTCTTTGAAAAAGATTTGACCATATTGCTGACATCCAACGAAACGTGACGAAGCTTTTGAACTCTATCCCAAAAGAAGACTTCTTGCAAATTTCTCAGGACATGTATAGCAGCAGATCGAAGCGGTGCATAGTTATGGGAGAAGACTATTTTGAAGGATGGTATGGTAATTTTTTATTAATATTTCATCTACATTAATTTTACAGGACTATTCACCAAACTTTATTGTCAAAGGTAGTACGTTCCTCAGGTTTATTACAAATTACTTCCCGCATAATAGAAAACAGGTAGCATTTACAGGGACACAAAAAAGATTTCGAATTTTATACTAATATCCGAAATACTATATGATATTACACCAAGATCTGAATACTTTATAAACCTCTTTAGAGGGCGCACCTCATTCGCTGCATTTGACGTACAATGTCTGTTTTATTGTATTATTATTTGTATACAGAAATCCTAAACATGCATTTCATTCCCAGTTTTCGTGATGAACAAATATTATTCCCACAAGCTTCAAAAAACTATAAAATATTTTTTAGATTAAAAAATAAAACAAAACTTACATTTTAAGGGAAGACAAGACTGGATACAACCCTAAGGGAAATATGCGACTTGTATATTGGAAAACTACCTGGCTGATTTTGATGACATTTAGAATCCGTATTCACGGGATTATGCTGAAGACTTACTATTGACTGTTTCTTTCTGCCTCTAAAACTTTATATTTTAAATCAAAGATATTTTTTTGAGAAATTTCTCGTTTTTTAGAATTTTGTTTTTCTGAAATTAATTTAAAAAAACCTCTCTGATATCAGGGTTCGCACATTTTTACCACTAAATTTTAAGAATATTTTCGAAGTGTTTCACTGCAGAAAAATATTGAAAAATCTGTGAATGAAGGATGGGATTACGAATGTTGCGGTTTTAAAATTAAATGTTAATTTTCTTATTTTTAATAGTGGTACCAGAGTCCTTGGAAATTCCAAGGAGTGTGCGAACCTTGGATATATATGATCACAGAATAGTAACAGAGAATCAACTTTCATACACTGTAATGGCAACTTGTTTAACATGGGATTACGCATAGACAGTAGCGAGACGAGCGGATGACTCTGAAACTACGATCATAACATAAGAGAGGTTGCTAATTCGGCGAAACATCTCTTCCTTGGCGACAAATGATAAAAGAAAAAAGAAAAAAAAAATACAGCGACGGCTTGCTGCTTCTTGTTTTGAAATTTATGAAAGAATTATTTTAATATGAAATAATTTTGACGTATTCGTCTTGCAAACAATACATGTGTCTCTTCGTAACATAACGACCTAACAATTTAAACTTGAAAATTCAAGAATAATAACAGTAATAATTACGAATCAATATAAGCGCGGAAATCTAACATCAAATAGCATAAGCACGTGTGCAAAGATAATCAAATCAGCATTCAGCAAGAAGCGCCAAACCAGAATAGGGTTACAGTTAAACAGAAATCACGAGGATAAAAATCGCCAACGCGATTGTTTAGTTTTTAAGTCATCCACTGAGGACGTTCTTTTCAAGTCGAGTTGAGGCTCTGTTACGTACTCTGTGTATATGATCTTATATTTAACCCTTTAACGGACAAAGCATTTTCATTGCTAAGATGTTGAGATAAATGAGTGACACTGGTAATTGCGAATAGATATATTTGTAAATAAGAAAACGTGATTTTTCACATACACAATAAAATGGATTTTTAAAAATTAGTATTCCGGTGTAGATGTTGCATATCGGAATTAAAATTGTGTGGTTTCCAAGAGAAACCAGCGAACGTTAAAGGCTTAAAGTCTACCACCAAAGACCTTTTTTTTTTACCGTAGTCGCTTGAGTACTTCATTAGTTCATGCGTTTTTTTTCTGAAAACAAAAATTTTTCGGAGAGCTAAATAACTTAGACATTTCTAATTCATAAGAAGTTATTGCGCAGTTTTATTAAACAGGGAACACTTTGATAAAATTTAACTACAAATAATAAAATGTTAGAGTAACATTTATGTGAGTGGGCGTGGCATTCCAGCAGACCATTTTTACTGCGAAAATGTTGAAATGACTGAATGATTCAAGAATTTAAGTTTTGAAAAATAAGAAAAAGTTCCACTGCACTCCGTGTATTATAAACGGAGGATATTTATACCAGAATTCTGGTGTCATTGTGGCATTTGAGAAACAAGTTGGGTATTCCATGTCATGAAATACCGAAACGCAAAAGCATAGTTGCCAACTCTTTTGATTTTTTGGCCTGGAAAAATTTAACCGAAACTGTTGTCTCATTGAACCAATGAACCAATGCATGATCTTTAGAAGGGCCTAGTGGAGTCGCTTTGCTCCAGTTTACCTTCAATCGAAGTCGATGAGTCGATTTATCGCATTGCATAGAAATTCAGCAAGATATGTGGAATTTCATGACTCCAATAAGTTTTAATTTCTATTTTTTCTTTACAAGTCTGTTGTCTTATTGAATCGTCAAATTACGGCGATTTGAAATAGTAAAATTTACTATAATTTTTTTCCTGTTCGAGAAAACGGAAGATGTTTGCAGCTATGCAAAAGGTTAACCCTTTGCGGCGCAGAACAAATCCATTATTTAAGTGTTGAAATTAATGACTGACACCGGAATTTGAAAACAACTTTGTAAATAAGAAAAAAAAAAAAAAAAATTCTGGTTTGCAGAAATTCAATAAACCGAATTTTTTTTAAACCAAAATTACGCTAGCAATGTGGTGTTTGGGAATTAAAAAGTAGTTTCGTAGATATACCACCGCGCTGCAAAGGATTAATCCCTTCGAAGGGTGTGGTGCATTTTTCCACTGTCTCATTTTAATGCCTAAAGTTCACTTTGACACCAGAATATTGGAGGGAAAATTTCCCAATTTCGAAAACAAAAGCGTTTTCATCTTCTGAACTAAATTTGATTGTAAATTCTACTGTCATTCTCTCATTTCACCTTTTCTAGAATGAAGTAACTAGCCCCTGAAAGGGTTAATCAAAATAAAAGCTCAGAAGAAAGTTTATCTACGTTACCTCTCAAACACCCACTTTATTATTGAATACTGTAGATATTTATACATTATTCTTACGAACGGAAGTATTGGACTTTCTTTTTTGTTCTGAAAGTTTATGGAATATATTTTTATTCCATATAAAATATTAATAAAAAAATAAAAAAATAAAGATAGACTGTGGTAGTAATTTCAAATCAATTCTATAAAACTTTTTTCTCTAATTTATAAGCATGCATTTTACTTTTTTTATTTTATTTTATTTTATTTTGTATTTTTTTATATAAGAGGCTGCACGGAAATTAAAGTATTTTTCGACCTTCAAAAAATTTCTCATACTAGTTTTCAAACATCAAAGAATAGAAAAGAAGTTGTTTACATTATATTTCTAATATCTATTCCATTATTGAATCTGATAGGTTCTTATGCATCGTTAATATGTATAAAATATTCTTTTTTCTTTTGAAAATTTATGAAATAAAGGCTTCGTGTAACAAAATGGTTTAAAAAAATACATAGAATTCTATAATAAACTCTGGTGAATTGTAGATTTATTTTTCCTTTGAGGTTTCCAAACATGCATCTCTTTTTATTAATTCGTATTGAAAAGAAACACGGCTTTTTTGTTACACAATCTTTATTGAAAAATAGAATATAATTTTGTATTAAAAGTTTCCTTTGACAATACTGAGGATCAGAAAAATAAATTTTATTTTTATTTCGCTTTTTTTTCTATTAAGCAGTTGTACTGATATGAATTGAATGTCATAGATACGATTGGATGATATTGTTGTTATTTCCATACATAATACGACAACTTCAAAACGAAAATATTATTTGAAAAACATAGCACGCAATATCTGCTTCAGGTCAATTCTAGAACATTATCCTGGATTACAAAGGCTGAATTTTTATTAAACTATATAATCCATACCTTATTTTGGATAATTTGCAAATACATAATTTTCTTTCTCATATAAAACGTATAAATATGTATTATGTTTCAAATTTGCACGATATGTAATTTGCTTTTACAATTTACAAACCTTAATGACAAAATGAATGATAACTTGAATTTGTCAACATATATTTTGCTTTTTTGAAAATATTAAAAAAAGAGGGGTTTTTTTTTTGCTTTGTTATTTTACTATTAAATCACCGCTCCTTGAATACTAGACTTGAGCTCTAATACAAAAATAGCGGCTGCCGAAGACCAATTTTTTTTTTCAAATTGTGTGCAATTCCTTGAATTTTAGAACCAGTATTTTTTTATATAATTCTTCCCTTCTTCTTTTTCTGAGATTAAAAAAGTAAGAGAAATCTTTCATAAGTACTGGTGTCTAAATTTAGGGGACAATACACTGTGGGAAAAAAATGCAGAAATACTATTGGTATTCTAGACACCAGTATAATTTACCTTTTTAACGGAAAAATTTTCTTTTGCTCCAGAAAAAAATCAGTATTTTCCTCCAATTAACGGGAATTTTTCCTTAAAAAAAACAGTAAATTGTACAGGCGTCTAGATTACCATTAGTATTTTCGTAAAATGGTCCGTTTTTTTACAATGTAGATACGTTTTAAAAAATCTGCCTAGCATAGCCGCATTTTTTGTGCCAGAACTCAGGGCTAGTATTTAGCGGCAGTGATCAGACCTGCATTATTTCATAAAAACTGGTAAAATCTTTTCGATATCATTTTATCTAGAACTACTTGTAGAGGTATATGTATCTCAGAGGACTATATTTGTTAATTCTATTCGCAGCACGCTTTAAAAACATAATCTGTGTCACACACATTATATTAAGATATTTTAAAGATAAAAATACAATGAATATATTTTCTTAAATTGCTCTAGGGTTGAATATAAAATATGCGAGTCGCAGTTAATAATTTGATTAACAGTTTAGGACACTGTATGTCCTAATAACTATTCTCTTTAACCCATTTGTGCCCAGCATCTTTTACGTAAATTTTATTTGGTTGGCACCACTATTTTTAGAATATTTAAGTTTAGTTCATTAATCTCGAAAATGCATCATTTAAATAAAATAATTATTGCTCTTCTTTTTTACCGGTGCCAGAAACAGTGCTGAATGCTCCTTTTGAAGCGTCCCTAAAAAGGGACGCTAGGCACTAATGGGTTAATATTCGTACCAATTTTTGAAAAATAATCTCCGCGATTCACTTGTGCCTGTATATTTGCAATTGACATCTACTACAAAAATATAAATAAAAAATAAAAAATAAAAATAAACATTTAATTTGTAAATTGTGACACGACTGAATGTAAAAATACTTTATTTAACAATTTTATTAAAATTATTTCTGCAATGCACTTGCATGTCTGCCATCTCTTATGCTTTACCATACCACAAAAATTTAACAGAAAATTTTGGCTTGATTAATCAAAAGGTTACGGCGATTATAAAAGGGGAAAAATCTATTCTTTATTTGTGAAAATATGCACGAAGATGGACAGCTATGCTCTGATACTTGGATATTTTAAAGAAGAAGCTACTGCAAAGAATTAATTGTACATTGCGATATGACTGAATCTAAAGGTTATTCGTTTATAATTAACATTTTTATAGCAGGCTTTGAACACTGAACACCACAGCGAGCGTACTTTTTTCCTTATTTGTACGACTTGTGGAAAATAATCTCTCCGATGCACTCTTTTAAAAGACGTCAACGTCAAAAAATAACTAGTTGGATGTGTTCAATCCCAAAACTTTCTTCTATCTCATAAGTACATTTTAATATTTAAAAAAAAAAAAAAAAAAAAAAAAAAAAACGTGGTGACCCCAAAGTTACCCACTATCGAATTTCCTCAAACATTTGACCTAGCCTAACGAGATTCTGGTATCCGAAAAGCCTAAAACGCAAAATTTAATTAATATTCTGAGAAAATGAGCTTAGTAGTGCCTCATGTTGGGTAATTTATACTAAAACCTAATAAGCATCTATTTATGTCAAGACTTAACAGAATCTGAAATTTGATGGAATTTCGTCCATTAGTTCTTGAGATATAGTTATAACAAAAAATTTGCAAAACGTAGCACAGCAACACCATACCGTAGACAATTTATGCCAAAACGTAAAAAAGCGTCTAATTATGTTATGGTGTAAAAGAATCTGAAGTTTGATGAAATTCTGTGCATTAGTTCTTGAGATATAGCTAGTTAAAAAAAACGTGTAAAATATAGCACAGCAGCACCATCAGTTGAAGGATTTATAACAAAACTTAATCAACGTGTAATTATGTTATATGTCATTTTGTAACAAAATCTGAAGTTTGATGGAATTCTGTGCGTTGGTTGTTGAGATATAGCTATCGGAAAAATCGTGCAAAATGCAGCATAGCTGCACCACCTGTTGCAAGGTTAATAGCAAAATGTAGTCAGCGTCTAATTATGTTATATATTCTAGTGTAACAGAATCTAAAATTTGATGAAGTTCTCTGCATTAGTTCTTGAGATATAGCTATCGCAAAAATCGTGCAAAATGTAGCATAGCAGTGCCACCTATAAGGCAGTTCACACCAAAACCTTATCAGCGGCTATGTATCTCAAGGTATCGCGGAATCTGAAGTTTGGTGACATTCTGTGCATTAGTTCTTGAGATATAGCTATCATGAAAATCATGAAAAACGTGGCATAGCAGCGCCACCTGCTGGCCAATTTACACCAAAACTTAATCATCGTGTATGTATATCAAGCGGTCACAGAATCTGAAGTTTGGTGAAATTCTATGCATTTGTTCTTGAGATATAGCAATCTTGAAAATCATGAAAAACGTAGTATAGCAGCGCCACCTGCAGGCCAATTTTCACCAAAAACCAATAGGCACTAATTCACATCAAGGTCTAAGTAAATATAAAATTTTATTAAATTTCGAGCATTAGTTCTTGAGATAGAGCGCCCACAAATTTTTTGTCACATACAGACAGACAGACACACACACAGACAGACAGACAGACAGACAGACGGACAGACTCACAGACAGACATTTTCTAAAAATAGTCGAAACGTGTTCAGGACCTTCTAAAACGTATAAATCCGTCGAAAACCGGAAGTCGAAAATTTTCATGAATCCAATACTTTCTTCTTGTAAAGATAGAAGAAAGTAAAAATGAAATGAAATGAAATAATTGTAATTTGTTAATTGTGGCACGACTGACCGAAAATGGTCGCCAATACTGTCCCGTATAAAAAGTTAAAGAAATAATATCCAAAATATCGTTCGACCAAAGTCGCCAGTTCTATGCTTTTTCAATTGGCATCACTTGATTGATACTACTATTTTGAAGAAGAAATATTTATGAACAACAGTCAAATCTCTGGCTTTTTGGATATAAATATTTTAATACAAGGCATGTTGTTTTATTTAAATTAAACATCTGGGCAGTTTAAAATAGCTACATTTTCTTAAAGATAATTGGGGTGGGCATAAAGCCGATGACTTGGCAATTTTGATTTATTTTATTTAATGGTAAATTAACCCTTTGAGCTCTAGTGGGTGAATTTTTACAAAATATGCAAATGTCACATTAGCACCAGTATTTTTAAAACAAAAAATTCATTATATAATGAATTTGAAAAAAAAAAAAAAAAAAAATCCATTAATTTATTTTCAAACATATTTCTTAAATATTTTGGTGCCATTGCGACTCATGGGTATTAAAATTAAGAGGATTTTTTTTTTTTTTTTCACCAGAGCTCGAAGGGTGCTAAAGCGAAAATAAGGTATATTATTCTTGTCACATTTGGCGACAGTTTAATTTAAAGATTTAAAAAATTCCCAAGAAAGTTTGAATGGTTATTTTTTGTTATTCGGGATGTTCTGTTATTCGGGAATAAAACAAAATGAAATTAGTTTTTTAAAAAAAATTCTGTTTTGAACCATACTAATACTAAACAAAAACAACAATAACAACAAAAAACACGAATTTTAGCGCCCACGCGAGTGCTTAAAAGAAGCTTTTGGGATAATCTGCGGGCGAAAAACAAATTCCAAGCGTTCGATTAAGATGTTCAGACACAGCCTTCGTATTCTTTGGACATTACTCTATCTGATAACTATTTGCTTTTTTTCTCTCAAAAATTCTCTTCACAAAAGAAAAAAAAAAAAAAATTAACTTTTTGAACGACATAAAAAACGCTTCGGTAAGTGTATTGAAACCAAATAAAAAAAAAATTAACTTTCTGAACGACATAAAAAATGCTTCGGTAAATGTATTGGAACCAAATAAAAAAAAATTAACTTTCTGAACGACATAAAAAATGCTTTGGTAAGTGTATTGGAACCAAATAAAAAAAAATTAACTTTCTGAACGACATAAAAAATGCTTCGGTAAGTGTATTGTAACCAAATAAAAAAAAAATGCGTAGAAGTCATTATAAGACTTCTAGAAATGTAGAAAAACGTTCGCAAAACAGAATAGCACAGGTATTTTTCAATGAAGTCTCGCCATTTTCGAAATTTGCTTGGTTATTTTTTGTCAAAAAACTGAAAAAAAATTCGAACAATCTAGTAGGTTAACCGGAATACATTAGGCTATTGAAAGAGTTTTTTCTCGATTTCATAGATGGTTGTAGCTTGTTTTTTAACATAATTATTAACTGAGAGTTATCTAGTTCCTGAGTCCCCAAACGCTAAAAAAAGATGTTTGAAATTAATTTGTGATCAAGTTTGATATTCATAATAGAAAATGAAAAGTAATATTTCATCATATTATGTTATATGGATTTTGAAAAAAAGTGTGAGTATTAGACGTGCTGCAAAAAATACTCAAGACTTTCATTTGGATCAAACTCAAATTGATGTGGCAGTTAAAATGTGGTTTTGTCGATTTCGAAATGATGATTTAAACCTAAACGATAAAATTCGCTTTTGTCGAGCTTCTGGCATAAATAATGACTTGATCCTTGAATAAGTGAACAGTAATCGGCGAATTACATTCCCAAATTCATCTAATGCCATAAACAAACATAAAACAGATGATAAAAAAAATTTCAAATATTATACAAAAGTTATCTTATCTTATAAAAAAATCTTATTTAACCTTTCAGGCGCAATGTATTTCTATTCGTAAAATGATGACGTCATTGACTGGAACCAGATTTTAAGACCAAATTTACTTCAAAATAAGTAAAAACGTTTCTTCGCGTACATAAAATTATTAGATTTTTTAGTTAAAATTTCTGGTGTAATAATGGCATTTCGCAATTAATATAAAGTGGTATACACTTTATCCAGCTGCTATTGAAGGAATTATTATAAGATAGATACGGATAATAAACCAAAATTTAAAAAAAAAAAAAACTGGTGTTTAAAAAATTTTATCGATTGGCAACCGTGAAGCTCGGGCAACCTGCATGTGGTGGAGGGTATCTAAAGTTTTAATTCTTCAGTAAATAAGAAGTTATTTTTAAATTTTCTACACATTTGCTATTAGTACAAACTAGAATCTTAAAAAACATATTTTTTTATTTACTTAGTACAAGTAAAATAAAATATTTACTTGTACTTCTTTACAAAAACTTTTTATAAAAGTATGTTCTCCTCCAGCTAACACCCTATATTAAAAATAGCTTTTACACAGCTGTTTATATTTATCTTTGTGGTGAATGGCCATTATATTAAATCTTTGTATTATGCAGCGAATAGATTATGACGTATAGTTTAATCAAAATAGAGAATTCTTCGGGAATTATGCAGGCAAGAAGATTAATGAAGATGAATTGTCAAAAAATATTCATATTTTTTTTGTGAATCTCTATTAGTTGTTGCGGAAAAAAATGCATCGATAAATATATATTCTGTAACAAAAAACATGTTGAAATAGTCTGAATTAAAAGAATAAGAATTAATATGATTATTATATTATGAAATTACCTCAATGAATCATAAATATTTAGAATTATATTTTTATTGTTAAAATAGCGTGATTTTTTTTTAATTTATTAAAAGGTCTCAATAATATACTATGAATATAGAGGTTTTGGAATCCTCTTAACAAGTCTGCCCATATACAGTATATGGAAGAAAAGTATGCTTGTTTCGTTACAAAAAGCTTCTGGACACCCGTAATTTTAAGCTGCAATATTTGCTTTAATTAACCCTCTCAATAACAAGCCCGAGTTAATACGTTAACTAAGCTCCAAGTTTTACTGCAATATGATCAATATTTAAAGTAATATATAGCTCATGATTTCATAGATTCTTAATCTATTGTACAATGATTAATATTCTCAAGATTCATATTCATATTCTTAATCAAGTATTTTTATATAATGTTAAAATTATCGTGTTTTAGCAATGAAAACAAAATGCAGAGAAAACAACATTGCAAATTTGCCCTTTTGGAAGATTGTCAGAGGACTTCAATGGAAGAAATATATCGATTACATAATGTGAATATTTTTCTGCGATAAAATCGTTATAATTCACTATTTTTAATTTAGTTTGTGGAAACAAATTAACTTCTTAAGGGTTTACAGTTAACCTCAAAATTATTCAATAAGTGATTTTCAATTTATAATATTAAGGGGGCTCAAGGCTTGAAAAAATTTCAAAAAATCCAATTTTTTATGATCAATTTTGATTATTTAATTAATTTTGGTGCAAAAACGGAGTTATAAGCATTTATGTATCAACACTTCCAAAGCCCCACCCATATAATTTCAACTTTAAGTCCCGTTTTTTCAAAACTTAATTTTTGACGACTATCCGTAAGATTTGAAAAAAAAAAAAAAACAATTTGATGGAATGGCTTTTTTTTGCATACATGTAACATCATTATCTATATAATAAATTAATATATTTTAGATGGTTTAAAATTTTGAGTATTTTTATTGAAAAAAAATGTATTTTTTCGGGGTTTTTTAAATTTTCAAATTTTAGAGTTTTTTAATAATGGTTTTTTTTTTTTTTTTTTTTTGAATGATAGTTATATTCTTAATTCATTCTATAGAGTAAAGATTCCTGATTATTTTAAAGCAAAAAATTAGGTTCTTATGTCAATTCAACGTTAAGATATCTTACGGATGGTGATATAACACATATTTTTTCTTTTGAAAATTGTGTTACATAAATTTTGCTATATATTTTATTATATTACATTGAAGTACTTCATTTTATAATTTAATAAGACTAAGAAAACATATCTTAAAAATATCAGAAAGTTTAAATTAATTACACTGAATACTTCTGTTTTTATATGGACTCGAAACGAGAGCTTTGTTTACATGTTTTTCCGTATCGATCAAGCTCTAAGCCCCCTTAACCCTTTGAGGGGCAAGCAATGTACCAGAAATATAGAAAAAACTATTTCAAAATAAGGAAAAGGAATTTTTTTTATTGATTTTTCCCCAAAGATACAAAATCAAAACTTAAAAAAAAAAAAAAAAAAAATCTGGTGTGAATCTGAATTAAACGTGCGTGGGCTATAATACATACCATCGCACCTCAAGGGCTTAAATAGAAGCTCATTTAATTGTGAATATTTGGACACTTCATTTATATATGCATTTGGGAAATATCCCGAGATATTGCAATTTTTCTTAATACATCCAGCACTATTACTCATACAAATTAAAACTTTAAACGGCATTTTAATGCAAATATAATTAAGAAATGCGTATCCGACGACTAATCATACATGTTCTATAAACTGTTTCATTTTTGTTTTCAGGGAAAATTTAGCTAATAAAATTAAAAGCGTTTCTAAAAAACCGACGCTAAATTGCTGTTCTTCAAAAGTCTGATTTTTTTTCTTTTTAACTCCTTTCGGAGCGGTGATATATCTAAGTTACCACTTAATTGTAAATCCCAAACTCCACATTGGCTCCGGAAATTTAGTTAAAAAAATATAGTTTATTGAATGCATGAAATATAGATTTTTCTTATTTACAAGTAATGTTGTTTTCAAATTCCGTTGTCAGTCATTGATTTCAACACTTAAGCAATGAGTTTCCCCTGCGTCGCAAACGGTTAAGGGAAAGTTTACATACGCTAATAAAATTAAAAGAATCTTAAATAACAGAAACTAAATATAATGTAAAATAATTATTAAAACCCAAAATAAAATATCTTTCATGTTAGTTATATTGCCTTAACCCTTTCCGGCACAGAGGTCCCATTCTGAGCACACATAATTCTAATTCCAAAATTGCAAATGACACCAAGAATATTTTAATAAAATTTTGCTTTTACAACGAAAATTTAAATTAAGAAATTCTCAATTTCTAAAAAAGTCGTTTGTAAATTCTGGTGTCAATTAATAATGTCACATTTTACGAAGAGAATTTGTCTGTGTCGGAAAGGCTTAACCCCTTCGCGACGGGAGCATTTTACGAAATTTTTAATGTTTTGTCACCAGTTTTAAAATACAGAAATTTGTGACTTATTGAATCTGGAAAATGCTCCGATCCAATAAGCCAAAATTTACGGTATAATTTTACTGGTGGGGATAAACACGGATTCTTAAGCCTATTTGCGGCACGTATTCGTGTCGCTCGTCCCCAAGGGGTTAAAGGGCTGCAACAGTCAACTAATTTTTAATTCTGACTGGCACCTCCTTCATAACTCTTTCCCACTCCGGGAACAACTAATTTTAATTTCAAACTTGTAAATGGCATCAGTAATACTATACTGAGCTTTTGATTTTGCAATGAAAACTAAAATTATTAAACTATTTGCTATTTTAAAACTTAAAGTAGTCTTAATTTTTAAAAAAGTTGCTTGTGAATTCCGATGTCAGTCGATAATTTCTTATTTTACGAACAGAGTTTGTCTGTGGCCGAAAGGGCTAACAGAGAAAACCTTAACACAAATTTCAACAACTTCTGCTAGAGGAATACACTTAAAAACTAAAATTAGAAAAATACTGGTGAGAACGGAATATAAAAACAATCACCTGCGGCAATCCTGCTAAAATGTTAAAATTTTGATCTTAATAAATCACGCAATCTGTCAACAAAGGCGCTCTCCAATTTAGATTGGAAGATTAATTAATTTAATAACAACGATGCGAGGAGGGTTTACTCATTCTTTACAGCTCCGCTATTATAAATCTCTCATAAATACTTAAGTCAATATATTGGTGCTATCATCAGAGATATTTTATTTTAGGTCTTAATATTAATCCTACACTATAGTTAGACATTTATTAGGAAACACAAATATTTCAAATACAGGTTTGACACTACAAAGTGTTCTTTTTAACCTAAGGATTAAATGCAAATATAATTAAAACAACACCTTACCTTAAAATTGGTTTCAAAATAGATTTTTCTTTTTAAATATTAAATGAATGACTTTTAATCCTTTCGATTCCGGCGTCTCTTGCATAAATTATATTCAATTGGCACCACTTTTTCAAAAGAAGTTATATTTTCAATTACACAATACAAAAAATGCTATAATTATCCCTAAAACGTGTAAATCCATCGAAAACAGGAATTTGAAAGTTTTCTCGTATCCAGTCGTTTCTTTCTGTACATACAGATAGAATAAAGTAAAAATATAAAATAACATAAATCATCTAAATTGTTTAAAATTTTGTTTTCATTTTGTTTTCATTAAATCACGCAGTATGTCAACAAAGGCACTCTCCAATTGAGATTGGAAGATTAATTAATTTAATAACAACAATTCGAGAAGGGTTTACTCGTTCTTTACAGCTCCGCTATCATAAATCTCTCATAGGTACTTAAGGCAATTTATTGGTGATATCGTCAAAGATATTTAATTTTAAGTCTTAATATTAATCCTACACTATAGTTAGTCATTTATTAGAAAACACAAATATGTCAAATACAGGTTTGTTGGTGTAAAGTATTCTTTTCAGCCTAAGGATTCAATGAAAATACAATTGAAAGAACACTTTACCTTAAAATTGGTTTCAAAATAGATTTTTCTTTTTAGATATTAAATGAAAGACTTTATAAAATGTCTCCGAAGTCTTTTGCAAAAATTACTTTCAATTACACAATAAAAAAATCCTTGTTTAACCCATTTAACTCATCAATATTTTTGAAAATAACTTTCAAAAAATGCCTATTTTTTTTCTTGTATTTTACAGAATTTTTAATCTTTTGACACCTGTTTTTCAAGACACAATTTTTTTTTTTAATTGAATCGGAAAAATGCTCGGACTAAATAATTTAAAATTTACAATAAAAATTTGCTGGTGAGAATTATAAATCATGATTGACAAGAACTCGTTGCCCACATGATGTACGAGTAAATCAGGGAAGTGATTAAAAGCCTGTTGTCCTGAACTTCCATTACAAAAGTTAAATTTAATTAAAATATTTTTGGTCCTGCTTGTAAATTTGGTATTAAAGTTAGGTGGTCCTGGTGTGGGACCTGGGCCGTAGCTAAGGGGGCGCTATGGGCGGGTCAGCCCCCCTAAAATATTTTGAGCCCCCCCCCCCCCCCCCCAGATTCGAAGGTTACTCAATGAATTTCTGTTCCGAAAATTCAAATGAAATTCTGTTCAAAAATCTAATTTAGTTTTGAGACCCTTTCACAGTTTTGCAGAGTTACTAAATTTTATCTAAAATAAGTGTTTCAACCCTCTTTCATCCTATTCATAAGTATAAAGCTAACATGATGTTTAATTTTGCACCAGTTATAGACTCAAAATTTTCATCATTATATACTTTTCTTAGCATAAAATGAAGTTATTACAGCAATTTAATAAGATAATATGCAATACATATAATGTGAATATGCACTAATGAATCTTTCTGTGTCAGAGTGAGAAAAAAAAAATATGATCCCCCTCCCGTACATTCTCTTGAGCCCCAACCCCACCCTATGGTTCACGTCCAGCTACGGCCCTGTGTGGGACCATTGTGCGAGAAAGATTAAATTGATAAACTTCCAATCTGAATTTTATGGTGCCTTTAATAACAAATTCTGATTTATTATGAACAAATTAACAATATATACAATATAAAATAATGTAAATCTGCTAAAAGGTTAAAATTTTTGTTGTAATTTTAATCTTAATAAATCACGCAATATGTCAACAAATGCACTCTCCAATTTAGATTGGATTATTAATTAATTTAATAACAACGATACGAGGAGGGTTTCCTCATTCTTTACTGCTCCACTATCATAAATCTCTCATAGGCACTTAAGGCAATGTATTGGTGATACCATGAAAGATATTTTATTTTTAAATTTTCATAGTAATCCTATATTACAGTTAGTCATTTATTAGGAAACACAAATATGTCAAATACAGGTTTGTTGCTATAAAGTATTCTGTACAGCCTAAGGATTCGATGAAAATATAATTAAAAGAGCAGTTTACCTTAAAATTGATTTCAAAATCGATTTTTCTTTTTAGATGTTAAATGAAAGATTTTTAATACTTCCGCTTCCGCAGTCTCTTGCATAAATTATATTCAATTGGCACCACTTTTTCAAAAGAAGTTGTTTTTAATTACACAATAAAAAATGATATAATTAAATCTTAAAGCGTGTAAATCCGTTGAAAACAGGAATTTGAAAGTTTCCTCGAATCCAGTCGTTTCTTCCTGTACATACAGATAGAAAAAAGTAAAAATATAAAATAATATAAATCATCTAAAATGTTTAAAATTTTGTTTTAATTTTGTTTTCAATAAATCACGCAATATGTCAACAAAGGCACTCTCCAATTGAGATTGGAAGATTAATTAATTAAATAACAACAATGCGAGGAGGGTTTACTCATTCTTTACTGCTCCGCTATCATAAATCTCTCATAGGCATTTAAGGCAATATATTGGTGATATCATCAAAGATATTTTATTTTAGGTCTTAATATTAATCCTACACAAAAGTTAGTCATTTATTAGGAAACACAAATTTGTCAAATACAGGTTTGTTGCTGTAAAGTATTCTTTTCAGCCTAATTACTCAATGCAAATATAATTAAAAGAACAGTTTACCTTAAAATTGATTTCAAAATAGATTTTTCTTTTTAAATATTAAATGAAAGACTTTTAATCTTTTCGATTCCGGCTTCTCCTGCATAAATTATATTCAATTGGAACCACTTTTTCAAAAGACGTTATTTTCAATTACTCAATATAAAAAATGTTATGATTAAATCCTAAAGCGTTTAAATCTGTCGAAAACAGGAATTCGAAAGTTTTCTCGAATCCAGTCGTTTCTTCCTGTACATACAGATAGAAGAAAGTAAAAATATAAAATAATATAAATCATCTAAGATGTTTAAAATTTTGTTTTCAATAAATCACACAATATGTCAACAAAGGCACTCTCCAATTTAGATTGGAATATTAAATAATTTAATAACAACAATGCGAGGAGGGTTTCCTCATTCTTTACTGCTCCGCTATCAAATCTCTCATAGCCACTTAAGGCAATATATTGGTGATATCATGAAAGATATTTTATTTTAGGTCTTAATATTAATCCTATACTATAGTTAGTCATTTATTAGGAAACACAAATATGTCAAATACAGGTTTGTTGCTGTAAAGTATTCTTTTCAACCTAATTACTCAATGCAAATATAATTAAAAGAACAGTTTATCTTAAAATTGATTTCAAAATATATGTTTCTTTTTAAATATTAAATGAAAGACTTTTAATCCTTTCGATTCCGGCTTCATAAATTACATTCAATTGGAACCACTTTTTCAAAAGACGTTATTTTCAATTACACAATATAAAAAATGCTATGATTAAATCCTAAAACGTTTAAATCCTTCGAAAAAAGGAATTCGAAAGTTTTCTCGAATCCAGTCGTTTCTTCCTGTACATAGAGATAGAAGAAAGTAAAAATATAAAATAATATAAATCATCTAAAATGTTTAAAATTTTGTTTTCAATAAATCACACAATATGTCAACAAAGGCACTCTCCAATTTAGATTGGAATATTAAATAATTTAATAACAACAATGCGAGGAGGGTTTCCTCATTCTTTACTGCTCCGCTATCAAATCTCTCATAGCCACTTAAGGCAATATATTGGTGATATCATGAAAGATATTTTATTTTAGGTCTTAATATAAATCCTATACTATAGTTAGTCATTTATTAGGAAACACAAATATGTCAAATACAGGTTTGTTGCTGTAAAGTATTCTTTTCAACCTAATTACTCAATGCAAATATAATTAAAAGAACAGTTTATCTTAAAATTGATTTCAAAATATATGTTTCTTTTTAAATATTAAATGAAAGACTTTTAATCCTTTCGATTCCGGCTTCATAAATTACATTCAATTGGAACCACTTTTTCAAAAGACGTTATTTTCAATTACACAATATAAAAAATGCTATGATTAACTCCTAAAACGTTTAAATCCGTCGAAAACAGGAATTCGAAAGTTTTCTCGAATCCAGTCTTTTCTTCCTGTACATACAGATAGAAGAAAGTAAAAATATAAAATATTATAAATCATCTAAAAGGTTTAAAATTTTGTTTTTAATAAATCACGCAATATGTCAACAAAGGCACTCTCCAATTTAGATTGGAAGATTAATTAATTTAATAACAACAATGCGAGGAGGGTTTCCTCATTCTTTATTGCTCCGCTATCATAAATCTCTCATAGGTACATAAGGCAATATATTGGTGATATCATCAAAGATATTTTATTTTAGGTCTTAATATTAATCCTACACTATAGTTAGAAATTTATTAGAAACACAAATATGTCAAATACAGGTTTGACACTACAAAGTATTCTTTTTAACCTAAGGATTAAATGCAAATATAATTAAAACAACACCTTACCTTAAAATTGGTTTCAAAATAGATTTTTCTTTTTAAATATTAAATGAATGACTTTTAATCCTTTCGATTCCGGCGTCTCTTGCATAAATTATATTCAATTGGCACCACTTTTTCAAAAGTAGGTATATTTTCAATTACACAATACAAAAAATGCTATAATTATCCTTAAAACGTGTAAATCCGTCGAAAACAGGAATTTGAAAGTTTTCTCGTATGCAGTCGTTTCTTTCTGTACGTACAGATAGAATAAAGTAAAAATATAAAATATCATAAATCATCTAAAATGTTTAAAATTTTGTTTTAATTTTGTTTTCAATAAATCACGCGATATGTCAACAAAAGCACTCTCCAACTGAGATTGGAAGATTAATTGATTTAATAACAACAATCCGAGAAGGGTTTACTCGTTCTTTACAGCTCCGCTATCATAAATCTCTCATAGGTACTTAAGGCAATTTATTGGTGATATCATCAATGATATTTAATTTTAGGTCTTTATATTAATCCTACACTATAGTTAGTCATTTATTAGAAAACACAAATATGTCAAATACATGCTTGTTGCTGTAAAGTATCCTTTTCAGCCTAAGGATTCAATGCAAATATAATTAAAAGAGCAGTTTGCCTTAAAATTGGTTTAAAAATAGATTTTTCTTTTTAGATATTAACCCTTTCCGGCACGGGCAAAATCTGATGAAAAATGAGAAATTATCGAATGACACCGGAATTCACAAGCGAATTTTTTAGATATTTTGAATTCCGTAATTTAAGCTTACATTGTAAATGTAAATTTTTACTAAAATTTTATTGGTGCAGTTTGCAAGTTTGGAATTAAATTTAGGTACCCCAGGGAGGGGGGAGGAACCGGGTACAGTGTGCCGGAAAGGGTTAAATGAAAGATTTTTAATACTTTCGATTCCAGCGTCTCTTTCCTAAATTATAATTAATTGAGACCACTTTTTCAAAATAGGTTATTTTCAATTACACAATATAAAAAATGCTATAATTATATCCTAAAACTTGTAAATTTGTCTAAAACAGGAATTCCAGAGTTTTTTCAAATCCAGTCGTTTATTTCTGTACATATACAGATGGAAGACAGAAAAAAAGATAAAATAATATAAATGTGCAAAAATGTTTAAAATTTTGTTGTAATTTTGTTTTCGATTAATCACGCAATATGTCAACAAAGGCACTCTCTAATTTAGATTGTAAGATTAGGTAATTTAATAGCAACAATGCGAGGAGGGTTTACTCATTCTTTATCATAAATCTCTCATAGGCACTTAAGGCAATATATTGGTGATATCATCAGAGATATTTTATTTTAGGTCTTAATATTAATCCTACACTATAATTAGTCATTTATTAGGAAACAAAAATATGTCAAATACAGGTTTTTTGCTGTAAAGTATTCTTTTCAGCCTAAGGATTCAATGCAAATATAATTAAAAGAACAGTTTACCTTAAAATCGGTTTCAAAATAGATTTTCCTTTTTAGCTATTAAATGAAAGATTTTTCAACTCTTTTCACTCCGGCGTTGCATAAACTATATTCAATTGGTATCTCTTTTTCAAAAGAAATTATTTTCAACTACACAATATAAATAAAAAGAATATTGCCCAGTTAAACTGATGGCATTAAGCTCACAGGATACGCATACTACTTGTTCATTACAGCCTTATATTTTCAAGGGTTGATGCCGTTCGAAAAACAAGTTAAGGGGGGGGGGAAACAGCTCTCCCCATTTCCCATTTTTATACATAATCATTGAACCCCCTAAAGTAATCAGGGATATGCTTTATCATACAAAAAACCCATCTATATAAATTAAGGTGAGGGGTATTAGCCCCTGATCCCCCTCTTATACATATCGAATGAACTTCAAAAACTAATCAGGGAAGTGTCTTATCAGTGTAAACATATAACCAAAATTTCAAGTGAATCGGATATTTTTATCATGAGTTATCGCGTTACGCATATACGCACATACAGAACGGACGGGCACATAAGCTTTCCGGCTTTGATAGTCTGTGAGCTAAAAATGCTATAATTAAATTTTGAAACTTGTAAATATGTTGAAAACAGGAATTGGAAAGATTTCTCGACACTACAGTTATTACACTATACTTTTTTCACTAGTTAGTCATTTATTAGGAAACACAACTATGTCAAATACAGGTTTGTTTCTATAAAGTATTCTTTTCAGCCTAAGGATTCAATACAAATATAATTAAAAGAACAGTTTACCTGGAAATCGGTTTTAAAATAGATTTTTCTTTTTAAATATTAAATGAAAGACTTTTAAACCTTTTGACCCCGGCGTGTCTTGCAGAAATTGTATTTGATCGGCACCACTTTTTCAAAACATGTTACTTTCAATTAAAAGTATAAACAATGCTCTAATTAATCATTTCAGGGGCAAAGCAATTTCAACTCTAAAGTGTTGAACTAAATTATTGGCATCGGAATTCATTATTCCTTTAATTTCCATGATAGAATACGTTCTAGAAATTATGTGTTTCAGAAAATCTTATTTAACACCAGAAAAATTCTAGGGCTAATTTCTTTTTATTTAAATGCAGAATGTTCCGTTATTAATTACAGCAAAGATTGCTGTTTTAATTTTCTGGTGGGAATTAAAATATACTAAATAAAATATCTCAAAATATCTCGGATAGTTTGGGATCCAGAAGGTTAAATACCGTAATTTCGGGTGTATAAGCCGCGGATCAAACAATTCTTTTTTGACCCAGAAATCTTATTTAGTAATTGAACACAAATATTTACGGCGATTTAAGTAGTAACATTCATTTAAAAAAAAATCTGGGTCGGAAAAGAATTGTTTGATCCGCGGCTTATACACCCGAATTTACGGTAACTGTTTTGTGAATAAGGAAAAAAGGGGCTTAATTTCACATGCGTTATAAATGTAAAATATTTTACAAAAATTCTGGTTCCATTGCGGCTTTTGGAAATTAACACTAGAACTGTCCGAAATATGATTTATAAAAATTTATAAAAAAGTTTTATAAAAAAATATTTCGTCCAAGAATTTTGATTTAATATAATTTAATTTTTTCATTTAACGTTTTTCATCCTTGTATTTTTATACTTATTTCATGGTAACATTTTTGGTTTTGATCAGAAACATATTCATATGGTGGCCGTCAAAATCACTGCTCACGGCAGTTCTAGTATTAATATTATCATGTTTCATAGGCATACCACGGCCCTTAATAGAATTAAGGACTCGTTTTTTCCCTTTATTATTGATGCCAAAAACAATTTTTTCAAAGAAATATGATGTCCAGTCTGTATGCACATACAATTGCAAAAAGTTAATTGTGAATATTTTGTCATCTCATGTTTACTCATATACGGTAATTACATCGCGAGATGTTGTATATTATATTAACCCAATCCAGCATAGTGGTTCAACGTGGAAACTACCTAATTTTAATCCCAAAATTACAAAAGGCACCCCCCCCCCCCCAAAAAAAAAAAAAAAAAGTTAGTAAAATTTTGTTTTTAATGCGAATGTTTGAAGTTACGCGGTTTCAATTTCTAAAAAAAACTTTGATTGTAAATTGCATTGCCTTTCATCAATTTACGAACAAAATTTTTCTGGGCCAGAAAGGATTTATCCCCTTGAAGGGCTAGCAATAATGTCACTGTAACACTGAATTCTCACCGGAAAAATCGAAAAATTTTGTTTTAAAATAAGAAAAAGGCAATTTTTCAACTTTTTTTGCCAAAGTTGAAAATATAAAATTTAGTTGAAATTTTTTGGTGAGAATTGCTTTTAAATTGAGTGGGAAAAAATGTATCCCACTGCCTTTCAAATTGTTAAACATTCAGTGCAATTACCCATTCAAATTAAAATTTTAACACTAGAATCACGTTGCGCAGTCTTTTTGACCATTGCTTAACACCGGTTCGAATCAGAAATTTCCGTATGAAATTGTATTAAAACTAGTTGGATGTGTCAATCCCAAAACTTTCTTCTATCTGATAAGTACATTTTAATATAAAAAAAAAAACGTGGTGACCCCAAACTTACCCACTATCGAATTTCCCCGAACATTTGACCTAGCCTAATGAGATTCTGGTATCCGAAAAGCCTAAAACGCAAAATTTAATTAATATTCTGAGAAAATGAGTTAGTAGTGCCTCATGTTGTGTAATTTATACTAAAACCTAATAAGCAATAACTTATGTCAAGACCTAAATGAATCTGAAATTTGATAGAATTTCGTCCATTAGTTCTTGAGATATAGTTATAACCAAAAATTTGCAAAACGTAGCACAGCAACACCATATCTTGACAATTTATGCCAAAATGTAAAAAAGCGTCTAATTATGTTATGGTGTAAAAGAATATGAAGTTTGATGAAATTCTATGCATTAGTTCTTGAGATATAGCTAGTTTAAAAAAACCGAGTAAAATATAGCACAGCAGCCCCATCAGTTGAAAAGATTTATAACAAAACGTAATCATCGTGTAATTATGTTATATGTCATTTTATAACAAAATCTGAAGTTTGATGAAATTCTGTGCGTTGGTTGTTGAGATATAGCTATCGAAAAAATCGTGCAAAATGCAGAATAGCTGCACCACCTGTTGCAAGGTTAATACCAAAATGTAATCAGCGTCTAATTATGTTATATATTCTAGTGTAACAGAATCTAAAATTTGATGAAGTTCTCTGCAATAGTTCTTGAGATATAGCTGTCGCAAAAATCGTGCAAAATGTAGCATAGCAGTGCCACCTATTGGGCAGTTCACACCAAAACCTTGACAGCGGCTATGTATCTCAAGGTATCGCGGAATCTGAAGTTTGGTGAAATTCTGTGCATTAGTTCTTGAGATATAGCTATCATGAAAATCATGAAAAACGTAGCATAGCAGCGCCACCTGCTAGCTTATTTACACCAAAACCTAATCAGCGTCTATGTATATCAAGGGGTCACAGAATCTGAAGTTTGGTAAAATTCTGTGCATTAGTTCTTCAGATATAGCAATCTTGAAAATCATGAAAAACGTAGTATAGCAGCGCCACCTGCAGGCCAATTTTCACCAAAAACCAATAGGCACTATTTCATATCAAGGTCTAACTGAATATAAAATTTTATTAAATTTCGAGCATTAGTTCTTGAGATAGAGCGCCCACAATTTTTTTGTCACATACAGACAGACTCACAGACAGACAGACTGACAGACTCACAGACAGACAGACGGACAGACTCACAGACAGACATTTTCTAAAAATAGTCAAAACGTGTTCAGGACCTTCTAAAACGTATAAATCCGTCGAGAACCGGAAGTCGAAAATTTTCATGAATCCAATACTTTCTCCTTGTAAAGATAGAAGAAAGTAAAAATAATAATAATAATTTAAACTGTTCAAAATAAAAAAAATCCGGTATTAATTATTATTTTATAAAACTAAAGTAATTTTTTCCGCAATTCTAGTGTTAATGGAGTTTTTCACATATTTACCTCACTTTCATGCGTTTTTAGAAATTTGACGCTTTTTTTAATTATTTGAGATTGGCATTTAACCCTTTCTAGCGCAGTGTGTCCAGTGTGGACACGCCTAATTTTAATTCCAAACTTACAATTGGCACCAATAATATTTTAATAAAATCTTGCTTTTACAATAAAAGCTTAAATTACGATTCCTTAAAAAGTCGTTTGCAAATTCCGGTGTTAATCGATAATTTCACATTTTACTAACAGAATTTTTCCGCGCCGTAAAGGGTTAAACTATACATATTTTAATTATCTATGTGATATATCTGCTCATGGAATAAGATTTCGGGTTTTATATTATTGTTTTAATAAATGCGTTTAAAGATGTGTTATATTTCACCGTTTTACACTATACATTTTAGTAAAATAATTATATTTAATATAATATTAGATGTATCTAAAAGTCCATGAGAAAACTTGTGTGCTACACATTTTAAAATCTTTAAGAAATATTAAGCAAAAGCATTATTTTTTAAAAAGTAGTAGAAATTTTAAACAAAATAATCTTTTTACAAAGTTCTTTAGAAGTTTATTTAAAAACTAGCTGTTACCCGTGACGTCGTTCACGTAGCATTAAAAAAAAAAAGATAAACGCTTTAATTAAACAAAACGGTTCATTAACAATAATTTAAAATATATATAACATTTTTTTATAGAAGGCTATGCAGTAGTTTTTTTTATAGGGGACTTAAAAAAAATGAAATTGTAACCACTTATACTGTAGAACAACTGTAACGCAACCCAATTGTACAGAAATCATGTTGTAGTGCATTTCAGAATTCCATATCAAAGAAAGAAAAATCATGGGTTAAACCTAGGTAATAAAAAAAATATCCAACATTTCCATAATGCATAACTTCACCGGGACATTCTTTTCTGCAGCTATGTATATGATCTATGTGTTTGTAAATATTCTAAATACAATGTTAAATTTTGCTTAGTGAGAAAAAGTATAACGAATATTAAAATTCACCTTTAGCGATTTCTAATTATAGACAGAAACTTACTTGAATTTTTTTTTACAGTTCTGTATATTATGTGCAGATATGTATAAGATCGCATATTTAGCTTAAAGCAAAAAACCCGATTCAAATTATTGAATTCATATTTCCGGGAATCGTTATTGCACTGGTGACCAATCCAGTTTATTGTATAGTCCGATACATGATTTATTTAAATTCTACAAACATCTCTTATTATACCAAATGTAGCTGAACTTCAGGATGCATTAGTTTTCCAAGTACATACGATAATTGAAAAAGCTCTTCAGCAATCTTTTCTAATAGACCATACTTTGGATACAATATCTGAGATCTGGACACAGGTCCAAAATCTTTTATGCGTCTCTGTAAATGAACAACAAATGCGATGCAAATGATACTTAACTGCAAGCTTATTGTAGTAAATTTCAGTATTTATCATTGTATTGATTATCTCAGTATATTAATTTCATCATGTTTGAAATAGCGCAACGCAATTAAAATACGCTGGGAATATTTTTTTCTCCGTAGACTATTATATTACCGAACATTTTTCTGTAATCTTGTAAGTGAATGTTAAATCTTTTCACCCCATTTTCTACAGAAATCCTATTTTAGTGCACTTCAGAACCTGATATCAATTTCAATATTATTAAAATAACCTTAATAAAATAACATTATTAAAATACGTTGCAAATGGTTTTTCTTCACAGACCATAATATATTGAAATACTTTTGAGCTCCCTGTACGCACACTATAAGTACTACATTTAACATATTCGATAGTAACCATGTTGTTCTGAACCTTAAAAATGCATGTAAATTTCATTACATTTAAAATTATGTAACATTATCAAAATACACCACAAATGATTTTTTCGCCTTAGACCATAATGTAAAGTTTCCTTTTGAGTGCTCCTGTGATTCAGCTATAATTGCTACCTGGTCCATTTTCAATGCCGCATATGCTATGGTAAATCTCAATAACGTATGTTATTTTCGTATGAATTCCACTATATTTACCCAAGTTGAAAAACGGACAGACAGACGGCAGACCCCAGGCACTCGGCATCCGGTATACAGACAGATTGAAGTCGTAAACACTTTTAGACCATGTTAGAAAGTGTCAAAAAGCGGGTAGTTTCCGTAAAACGAAAAAAAAAAACAGTGTTAGGAAAAATATATTACAAAACTGTGTTTTAGGTGGCATTTTTGTATAATTTGGTATGCTCTGCATACCATAAAAATTTATAGAAATTTATTATAAAAAACATTCTTAAAAGTCACAACATATTTTTACTTTTTAAGAGCTAAAAAAAATGTGCAATTAATATCCATTTACAAACCTGTTTCCAGTACACTTTGAGCACATTATGCCAAATCGAGATAATGACTGAGGGAATGTATTTTCTCACAGTTACATTAAATCTTTAGATTTTAAGCCCGAAAGTGCATTTTTAAAGTGATATTTATTTATATTTTCAGAATTGAACAATTTTCAGAATTGAACAATTTTCAGAATTGAACAATTTTCAGAATTAACACGCAAAAATATTTTTTTTGATTAGTTGAGCTTTTCTTACTTTCTAAAAATGATAAAAAGTTTTTTCACTGATCATTACGTCATTTACGATATGTATAAATTATTAATATTTTCTAGTCGTTTAATATTTAACCTTTAAAAAAACTTATTTCATTTTAAAATTAAATATTAACCACGCTCAGACGATAAACTTAATTTTCTTTAAATAATAACTTTTGATATCATAATTCAATCTCATTTCATTGCAACATCAGAGATATTTATTTTATTTTCAATATGTGACGTCACAGTCGTCTCTTTTTAGCACTTACTCAAAATTACATTGAAAATTACATTAAAAATGAAAACTTGAAAATTTATACTTTGTTTCATATATGACGTTACATTGATATTTTTAAAATTCTTAATGGAAAGTATTCCTCTGACGTCACAATTGGTAAAAAATTGAATTTTATAGCCTCGAACCGAAAGAAAGAAAAGGGTTCATTTTGATTACGGTTTAATATCTGGAAAAACTACTAAAATATTTATATTCTTGTAAAGTGTGAAGTTATATTCTTGTAAAGTCTTCTAAGTGTAAAAGAAATTTTATATAATCGTTTGCGTGATGTAAGAAGAAAAACAGTATTCCTCTGACGTCACAATTGGTGAAATTGCGGTTTTTAATCTCGAACCGAAAAACAGAATAGGGTCCATTTATTTATTTCATTTTATTTTATCACGTGAAAATCTTTCAGTTGAAAATTAATTACAGAAGAGAAATAATTATTCCGGTTTTTTTATTTTTTGGCAACGAAAAAAGAAAGATAATTAAATATTATGGAAAATTTTTCAATTTATTCTGTATGAAAAATAGTGAAATATTGAATTATTAAGAAAAATATTTGAATAAAAAAAATAAAAATTAGCCTATGTTCATTTCAGGCCAATAATTTACCTACATACAAAAATTCAAAGACATTAATCCATCCGTTTTGAAGCCAAGTTCATTCCAATTTTCGGACACACTTTCACATTTATAATATACTAGCTGTTACCCGTGACGTCGTTCACGTAGTATAAAAAAAAGATAAACGCTTTAATTAAACAAAACATTTCATTAACAATAATTTAAAATATATATAACACATATCTTATACCAGGATATGCAGTAGTTTTTTGTATAGGGGACTTAAAGAACTCAATCAAATAAATGGAAAATGTGTTAGATAATATAAACAATCGCGAAAATGAAATTGCAACCACTTATACTGTAGAACAACTGTAACGCACCCCCATTGTACAGAAATCATGTTGTAGTGCATTTCAGAATTCCATATCAAAGAGAGAAAAATCATGTGTTAAACCTAGGTAATAAAAAAAAATATCCAACATTTCCATAATACATAACTTCGCCGGCCCATTCTTTTCTGCAACTGTGTATATGATCTATGTGTTTGTAAATATTCTAAATACAATGTTAAAATTTTGCTTAATTAGAAAAAAGTATAATGAAGATTAAAATTCAACTTTATCAATTTCTAATAATAGACAGAAACGTACTTGAATTCTTTTGTACAGTCCTGTATATTACGTGCAAACATTTATACGACCGCATATTTAGCTTAAATTATTCAAGCAAAAAACCCGATTCAAATTATTGAATTCATATTTCCGGGAATCGCTATTGCACAGGTGACCATATATCCAGTTTATTGTATAGTCCGATACATGATTTATTTAAATTCTACAAACATCTCTTATTATATGTAGCCAAATGTAGCTGAACTTCAGATGCATTTACATACGATAATTGAAAAAGCTCTTCAGCAATCTTTTCTAATAGACCATACTTTGGATACAATATCTGAGATCTGGACACAGGTCCAAAATCTTTTATGCGTCTCTGTAAATGAACAACAAATGTGATGCAAATCATACTTAACTGCAAGCATATTGTAGTAAATTTCAGTATTTATCATTGTATTGATTATTTCAGTATATTAATTTCATCATGTTTGAAATAGTGCAACGCAATTAAAATACGCTGGGAATATTTTTTCCATGTAGACTATTATATTACCAAACATTTTTCTGTGATCTTGTAAATGAATGTTAAACCTTTTCACCACATTTTCTACGGAAATCCTGTTTTAGTGCACTTCAGAAACTGATATCAATTTCAATATTATTAAAATAACCTTAATAAAATAACATTATTAAATACGCTGCAAATGGTTTTTCTTCACAGACCATGATATATTGAAATACTTTTGAGCTCCCTGTACACACACTATAAGTACTATACTTAACATATTCGATAGTAACCATATTTTTGTGAACCTTAAAAATGCATGTGAATTACATTACATTTAAAATTATATAACATTATCAAAATACACCACAAATGATTTTTTCGCCGTAGACCATAATGTAAAGTCTCCTTTTGAGTGCTCCTGTGATTCAGCTATAATTGCTACCTGGTTCATTTTCAAATGCTGCTCATGCTAAGGCAAATCTCAATAAGGTATGTTATTTTCGTAGGAATCCCGCTATATTTACTCAAGTTGAAACACGGACAAACAGACGGCATCCCCCAGGTACTCGTCATCCGGTATACAGACAGGTTGAAGTCGTAAACACTTTTAGACCATGTTAGAAAGTGTCAAAAAGGGGGTAGTTTCCGTATTTAAAAAAAAAAAAAAAAAAAAAAAAAAAAAAAAACAGAATTTTTGAAAGTTTGAAAACTTCTACTTTGTTTCAGATATGAAGTTACATTGATATTTTTAAAATTCTTAATGGAAAGTATTCCTGTGACGTCACAATTGGTAAAAAGTTGAATTTTATAGCGTCGAACCGAAAGAAAGAAAAAGGTTCATTTTTATTACGGATTAATGTCTGGAAAAATTACTAAAATATTTATATTTTTGTGAAGTGTGAAGTTATATTCTTGTGAAGTCTTCTAAGTGTAAAAGAAATTTTATATAATCGTCTGCGTGATAAAAGAAGAAAAACTGTATTCCTCTGACGTCACAATTGGTAAATTCGCGGTTTTTAACCTCGAATCGTAAAACAGAATAGGGTCCATTTATTTATTTCATTTTGTTTTATCACGTGAAAATCTTTCAGTTGAAAATTAATTACAGAAAATAATTAATTATTCCGGTTTTTTTTATTTTTTGGCAACGAAAAAAGAAAGATGATTAAATATTATGGAAATTTTTTCAATTTATTCTGTATGAAAAACAGTGAAATTTTGAATTATTAAGAAAAATATTTGAATAAAATAAATAAAAATTAGCCTATGTTCATTTCAGACCAATAATATATCTATATACAAAAATTCAAAGACATTAATCCATCCGTTTTGAACCCAAGTTCATTCCAATTTTCGGACACACTTTCACATTTATAATATACTAGCAGTTACCCGTGACTTCGTTCACTTAACATTTAAAGAAGAAATAATTGATCAATCAAGCAAAAAAAAAATCGATGATGAAAAGCATGTGTAATTAACTTTTTATCGCGAATTTATGGTAAAAAACTTCTGATAATCCCTATTTGCTAATTTGTTTGCTGGTTAAAATTTTCCTTTCAGCGATTAATACTAACAGATAGAAACATTCTTAAATTCTTTTGTTCAGCCCTGTAGTTTTTCAAGTGCCTTTAATGCACGAAAGTATCTTTCTAAAATTTAGTTCAAACAAAAATATTTCTTATTACTACCTAAATTACATTTTCAAAAATTGTCATCCGAAAACAACCTTGTATCCAGTTCTTTGCGGGACCCTGTATATCATTTTATATATATACTACAAACATTTCTTAGTTTACTAAATGCAGTTCAAAATAAAAATTCATATTTTATTTAAAAACCACCTTTAAGTAAATTACGCTCATATTCAGTAACCTTTCCGAGATCTTTTGTGTAACCCTGTATATCTAAATTTAACTATTTATACTATTACCATTTATACTCTCCATTTAATATGCATACATTTAGCGAAACTTAAAAGCACATATCATAATTCAAAATGCATTTCATCCATGCAACAGTCATCATCCATCATATACAGTACTTCGAATAGAATATATAATATTTGAAATCTTTTGTGTGTCCCTATAAATGCTATGCACTTCGTATTATGCATGAAATAACTCACATTAAGCCTCAGCAACGTATATCAATTTGATTATACATGAAATCGTTTACCATAATTAAAATATGTAGGAAACTGTTCCTCCCTTTATTCTTATGCAATGGAATTCTTCTGTGTAACCCTGTACATGAATAATAAGTGTTTTTTTCACTACATACTTTACAAAATGCATATTTTAGTGCATTTTGTAAATGCATGTAAATTTGAATATGTTTCACAGGGTGTAACATTGTTAAATTTAATTAAAAAGATTTTCCCCATAATGCCGTAATGTAAGGAAATTTTTTGACAATTTCTTTAAATAAAATAATCATGGTAGAAACTTTATTTTCAATAAGTATTCGTGCTAGGTAAACGTTAAAAACGTCCAAAAATTTCATGGAAATCGGACTATATTTACGAAAGTTAGAAAGCGACCAGACAGACAGACAAACCGAAAGCATAATAACTTTTCAACTTTGTTCGAAAATGTTAAAAAAACGAGCAAAAAATATATTAATAAGTAATTTTATTTTTCGCCTTTTCCCCACAAAAATTTCTTCTATTGATAATTATGAGTTTTGAATAAAAATATTCATTTGTATGTAACTTATAAATTATTAATTATTATAAGTAAAAAGTATTTCTGATTCATTTTAAATATGACGTCATTATTTATCTCGCTCCATTAGCTACTGATATTCATACCCCTTGTATTTTTAACGACTGCTATGAAGTACCTGTTTTATTTCAACTATGACGTCACATTTTCATAAGTGAACCATTTTATAAAAATTTAATCATTTTCATTCTTTTTACTTTTAATTTATGTCGCCATATTTTACACAAAATCCCATTAATTAAACAAATATCCTTGTTAAATATATTATAAAAAATACCCCTTTTATTTTTATTTCAAACATGACGTCATAATTATTTTCTTTTAAATTATTTTATTATAGTTGTTCGCGTGGAAGTATTTTATTAAAAATTCATTGCTGCTGAAACATTATTCCATTTTTTTATTTTCTTGGCAACAGGAAAGGAAAATGGTTAAATTTTATCGGAAAAATGCCTATTGATTTTGTATGAAAAATAATTAAATTTTGAATTATTAAAGAAACTATTTGAATAAAATAAATAAAAATTAGCCTATGTTCATTCCACTCCTATAATATGTCCATATGCAAAGATTCAAAGACATTAATCCATCCGTTTTGAAGCCAAGTTCATTCCAATTTTCGGACACACTTTCACATTTATAATATATATAAGGATATAAGGATATATGGATGCAATTTTTTTAAATTGTAATTTTAGTTGAGCATTGAAATTCAGTAAGTTCACCATTTGAATAATATATTTTTAAATAGACAAAATTGCTGCAAAGGTAATCTATCCTTTTTCGTTGCGCCTGAAAGGGTTAAATTATCTAACAAATTGTAATAAAAGAATTTTCGTCTATGAAAAGACTTACGTAAACTTTCATTATTAGTACTAATAAACAAAAATGAATTACTAATGTATAGACATAATTTATAATTACTGCATGCAGATAATAACAAAAGTACCATTTAAAACAAACTAACAGTAAAACAATAATCGGTTGTATTAATAAGATGCCATATACGAATTGTTGAATAATATAAGATGCATGTAGCATTCATAAAACAAACAAAAAATAAATAAATAAATAAATAAATAAATAAATAAAAAAAGCTTGTGAGCGTAATAATGCATTTAAATTCTGTATTTCATTGATTTTGTTTAATTGCAGAGACATACATTTTCTTCAAAAATATGCTATGTATTAAATATTATAAAAAAAATCATTTGTTTATCTTAATAATCGCCATAACATACATTTGAAAACAAATACGCTGACAAAAGATGTAAAATTCTACTATTCTTCAGTAACTATTTGATTTTGTTTAAAAAATGTTATCTCTTTTGTGCTCATTTCCCCAGAGCCTCTTTAATTCCCGATTCTCTGAAGCACTAAATTTACGCATAATCATAACATTCTAATGCAGAGGTTCCCAAAGTGTGCTCCGCGGAGCCCTTGGGGCTCCGCCTAAACTTTCCAGGGGCTCCGCGACGTTCCAGAAAAATAAATAAAACATGAAAGAAATTAGCATATTGCAAATGAAAGATTTTCAAAAATGTGTGTGCTTCGGAAATAAATATATCTATAACTGAGTTAAAAGATACAATACTACACTTCATAACTGACTTCTTATTTTACATTATACATGTATTTACTTTCTGTATAATATTTTTGGTTTCAAATGTTTTATTTTATGTTTCTGCATTTAATGTGTTTTAAAAATTCGATTTAAAATAAGCCACAAGAAGTAGCATTCTGAATCAAATGCACAACGTGTATCGAAACGGAAAAAGCCCACCAGTGTTGTTAACTCTGCTTGTCGAACAAAAGAGAGAACAGTTTTGTACTTTGGAGCTCCGCCTATTCATATGTTTATACTTGTTCTTTTTCGCTACCTCCTGTTTTTCATAGCTCTTGAATTTATGACAGTTCTGAATGATGTCATAAAAATAATAAACTTTATAAAATCAAGACCACTTAATAGTACACATTTCAAACTAATTTGCGAAGATATGGGAAGCCTGCACCAGTACCTGCTGCTGCATACTGAAGATAGTTATCCCGAGGAAAAGCGTTGACACGTTTGCTGGAGCTGCGTGCAGAAGTTGAAGACTATGACATATCACGAGCCTGAATTAGCAACAATTTTAAACGATGAAGATTAATAATTTAAATTGGTATATTTGGCAGATATTTTTAGTAAAATGTAGGAAATGAATTTATCATTGCAAGGAGAAAGTGTTACTGTTTTTGAGCAAAGCACTTCTATTCTTAAAATGCTGAAATCATTGATTGACAGTAGAATTTAAAATCAAAGTTATTTCAAAATAGATAAACGCTTTTTTTCACGTACTTGATGAAATTAAAAATTTCATTTCAAAATTCTGGTGTCGATGTGACGTTTTTCAATTATAATTAAGTGGTATATATTTTATACCACCGCCCTTCAGGGGGTTAAGAGAAAACTTACCTTCTGGTCTAAATGAGTAGAAAGGCTGATATAAGTTGCTAACTAAAATGTTATTAAATGACCATAACATCAAGTTGGAAAAAAATTTCAGAAAAGTATTTAATGCCATCTCGAAGCTATGATGGAGACATTTGGACATTACTTTCCAGCTGCTCAAAAAAAGATGCTGGAAGATTTTAAATGGGTATGAAATAGATTCATTGTAAAAACAAAACTACACAGCTTAAGCTCTGAAGAATTCGAACTCTCCACAAAGCGATCTCGTAATCTCTTTTCAAAGAAAGTGTATTACTGAATTTTGGTGCCATTTGACAGATAAATACAAAATCTTGTCAGACAGAGCAAAATTAATTTCACTCCCATTTTCAACGACATATCTGTGTGAAGCTGGATTCTCCTCTTACAGAAGTATAAAAACAAAATGCAGAAACCGGTTAAATGCAGAACCAGACATTCGCTTGCTATTATTGAAAATCGTAACAGATTTCAAAAAACGGTGCAAAACTGTGCATTTTTAATACTAAACTTTTATATATTATTTTTGGCCAAACTTTATGCAGAAAAAAAAAAAAAACTATCGCATTTAATGTTTGTATATATTGCATATGGTAGTGTTTTTATTATTGGAATTTTAATTTCCTTAAACTGTTTATTTTATTTTTACTAAATTTTACTTATTTAAATCTTTTATCCTAGTTTTCAAAATTGTATTTAATTTTTAAAACAATGTATATCGCTTAAAACTTAAAAAAGGAAAAAAAATCTTGTATCATTTAAAATCTTTCACTAGATTCATTTGTGTGTAATGTGTGTATATAGTTCTTTTATTTTTATATCTTTGTTTTTTTTAATCTCTTTATTTTATTTGCATTAGTTTTTAATTATTTAAAAAATTTTATACTGTTTTTCTTAGTAAATTAATGTTTGTCACTGAACACATATTTTTTATTGCATCTTCAATCATTTAAAGCCCCTCATTAGATTCATATTACAGTTGTGTATGTTGTGTTGCATATATATTTCTTTTTTATACATAAATTTAAATTCATTAATCTGTTTATGTTATTTGGATATTTAAAATTTATTTTCTTTTTTATTGTACAACAGTACTTGTCGATTAAAACGCCTCTTTTCTCATTATCTTGAATCATTTAATAAGCCCCTCATTAGATTCATTTAATATTTATATGCGTTGTGTATATAGTTTTTTTTTTCTTTTCGTAACTTTAATTGCTTTAATTTACTTATTTTATTTTTATAATTTTTTAATAATTGAATTTTTTTACGCTTATTTTCATAGTTGTGTTTAATTTTATAAGCAATGTATATTGCTAAATACGTCTTTTTTTTTCTTTTTTTAGCATCTTGTATCATTTTACAGCCCCTCTTTAAAATTTCTTTTAATTTGTCCCTTGCACATTTTCCGATCGGAAATAAGTCTATAACAATTTAAAAAAAAATACATTGGTTCTTTGCATTTGTCATCACACTAAGAATTTAAAATTTTGCTCAGCTCTACCCCTTACTTAGACATTTTTCAAATGAGTACCCGCCCTGATATAAATTTAATCCCACCCATATATCCCACTTTGTTAGTAAAGTTTTTCTAATAGCTGCAGCTCGTGTAACACGTATAGTTTTTTAACAGCATATCTGTTTTGGGACAAAAAAAATGACGAAATTTTTTTTTTCAAAAATATAATTAATAGCTGAATATTTTAAATAAAAAATCCAAAAAAGTTAACAATTCTGCCCCTAACAATACAGCTTATAGAGTTTGCCCCGCCCACTTAAACAATAAAACGATGTTAGATTAATTTTAGACACGATTATTCAATCGGCAAATTAATTATTAGCGATGTAAATTTTCTAAGTATGTGAAAAAAGTATGGCTCGAGTCCTGGCCCGGACTTTTTTCACCCATTTGGAAAATTTACATCTCTAGTAAAACTATGACCTGCTTCTAAATGTTTTTTTTTTTTTTTTTTTTTTTTTTTTTTTTTTTTTTTGTGGTTAAAAAAAGATGCTGAGAGGTGATTCATTTTCGCTGCTGGTTTAGAAGTACTAGAAACTTAAAAAAGAACGAAAAAGATATTCCATAATCGCATGATTCTGATACGGGTAGGCTTGATTAGCGGGCTGGACTGTGTTAAATAATTACTTATGGGTGACTAGAACTACGCATTTTTTTTCTAGTAGCCTATTGGAATTATACAGAAGTATCTCTCTGAAAACGAAAATTGTACAACTTACCTTTTATCTGTGTGTGTGTGTGCGTGGTTTTTGCTATAAATAATAATAATTTTATGTAAGCCCGAATGTAATGCATAATCCAAACATGGTTACCATTTTGATTTTTAATTCGGAGTTTATACCGGAATCTTAAAAAAATATTTTTTATTTTAAAAATGGATGTCACCTTGGGCATCGTAACTATAATTTTAGCTGTATTTGAAGAAAATATCTCGATTATACAAAGTAGATATTTTAAAACAAAAAAGAGGGTTTTAATCTTTATTTTGATTTATTTATTTGTTTATTTGTATCCATCATTTGTAATACTAAATAAAACTGTAAAAGAGATATATAATAGAAAATTTGATTTTTAAAACTTCTAGCATGAATTTCCTGAAAGGGCCAAACTGAGAACCATGGTCCAATGTTTAAAATTACTGGCTCGGATTTTTATCCAGCAGATTTTTCTATGCGACATAAGTATATTTAAAAAAAAAAAAAAAAAAAAAAAAAACATTAATTTGTAAACCATGGAGTATCGTTGGGTTCAGGGCTCCGCCTTAGAAATTATTCCCAGAAAGGGCTCCGCGAGTCGAAAAGTTTGGGAACCGCTGTTCTAATGGAATATGTTCTTAGTTCTCCACAGAGCCTGATTACTAACGGGGCACTCTCTCCCCAGTAAAATTACATAGAAATTTTCGCCTTGTTTAAACGCCCTTTTCAGTCAAAATTACTATCATGAATAAGGAAAAAATTTCTATTTACTTTTTCTGGTGGGAGAGTGCCCCGTTGATAATCAGGCCCTGGTTCTCCAAAAAAGGCCTGTAGACGAACAATATTAACACAAAATATAAATTTATTGTGCAAGAGATTTTTTAATTAATCTTTAAAAAAATTGTCAAATTTTATGGATTTTTCACACCATTTAAATTTAACAGTAAATTTCATCTAAAACGATGCCGAAATTTAATGTAATCTAGAGATGAAATAGGTCAAAATTTTCTGTGGTAAAATTAAGTGGTAGAAAAAAAAAACCGCGCAAGTTGCCAGCTATACACGTTCTATTTTCATTTAATTGATAGCAGAAAAAATAAATGCGTATTTTTTTTAAAACTATATATAAATTTTATATTTTACTGATTCTGATTAATTGAAATTCGCCTTTCACAACATAAAAGTATATACTGGAAAAAAAAAAAAAAAAAAAAAAAAAAAACTGTGCATTAAACATTATTTTAAAGCAACCATTTGTTTATCTTAATAAATGTCGTAAAACTTAAATTGTAAAACGAATACACCAAACTGAGGTGGAGAATTCTCCTACTCTTCATTAATATTTAACATTCTCTAAAGCAATGTTATCTCTTCTATGCACTATTCCCAAAAGACTCTTTAACTCCTGATTCCATGAACAAAAAAAATCGGCGCCGTAGGTAAAATAACATCCACGGAATGTGTTCTTAGTTCTCCGGAAAAGGCCTTAAGGAGAATTATATTATCACGTAATAAAAATTTATTGTGCACCATAATTTTTAATTAACCTTTGATTTAAAAAAGGATTTTGTTAAAATTTTATTTATTTGTAAAGAAAACATATATCCATGATTATTCAAAATCACCTATTCTTATATTCATTAAATTGATAGCAGAAAATTTTAGTACAAAACGTTTAAAAAAAATTGCGTATAGATTATAATAGATTTCGTTTCACTCCATGAGGCGTAGTCGTAAATATTATATGACACCTAATTTTAATCAAATTTTGCACCAAAAACTTGTAATTATATTAACGATTATAAAGGGTATAGCCGGGTTTCATAGTAAAATATGCCCTTGAGTCAACCTCATCGAGTCCTACAAGGATCGATAGCCCATAAAAAGAAATTGATTTTTCTCCAGTTTTAAGTTTGTATCTCAAGACTATGAAGGGTAATGACCCTAAATGCCTGTTTTGGAAAAGTGCGCATTGTGACGAAACTACTAAGCAAATTTCAACGAAAAAAATTAGGGATGTAAAAAACCACCATACGAATGTTTGACAATTTTTTCAGATTTTTATAAACAAAAGAACAAGTTTTCTAACAGTTTTCCTGTTTTTAAATGAACATTTTAATTAAAAATAAACTGAAATTTTTGAGTGACCATCTTAATTTTTTTTTGCATGAAATACTATGAGACATGATGCATATTCACTATCAATTTCAACTTTCTACGTATGGTGCATCATATTAAAAAAAGGCAAAATCATATTCCGGCGGGATTTGTGGGGCGTTTCTCGGACAAATTTCACGCCTTCTTTTCTAATCTATAATATTAATTCACTCGGTATTTTTAAAATAAGGCGTGAAATTTGTCCGAGACACGTCCCACATTTCCACCGTAACATAGTTTTGCCCTTTTTTATTATGATGCACCATACGTAGAAAGTTGAAATTGATAGTGAATATGCATCATGTCTTATAATATTTCATGCAAAAAAATTAAGGTTGTCACTCAGAAATTTCCGTTTATCTTTTATTAAAATGTACATTTAAAAACAGGAAAAATGTTAGAAAACTTGTTGTTTTGTTTAAAAAAATCTGAACAAATTGTCAAACATTCGCATGGTGGTTTTTTACATCCCTTACTTTTTTCGTTGAAATCTGCTTAGTAGTTTCATCACAATGCGCTCTTTTACAAAACAGGCATTTAGGGTCATTACCCCCCACGGTCTTGAAATACTTAAAACTGGGGAGAAATGAATTTCTTTTTATGGGTTATCGATCCATGTAGGACTCGATGTGGTTGCCTCAATGGCATATTTTACTAAGAAACCCGGCTATACCCTTTATGTGAGAAAGTTGAAAAATTTCTTATCTTATTTCGAACTATTTTTTGTGAAAATTTTAGTGTGAATTCAACATGACAGAAAAACAGTCACTTTCCGATGTAAGAGTTTAATTGAAAGTTTTCTATCACAATGTAGAAGCGTATGTTTCTTCGACAAAAAACTGTGAATTAAATATTATTTTAAAACAACGTTTCGTTTATCTTCATAAATGCCATAACCAAAATTAAGAAAACGAATACAGCAAACGGAGGTGGAAAATATTTCTAGACTTCAATAATCAATTAACATTCTTTAAAGCAATGTTATCTCTCTTACGCACTATTCTCAAGAGCCTCTTTAACTCCTGATTCTCTGAAGAAGAAAATAGAAGGGGGTAAATGCACATCCTAAAGAATGTGTTCTTAATTCTCCGAAAAGAGCCTTTAGTCGAATTGTGTTCTCACGTAATAAAAATTAATTGAGCACTATAATTTTTAATGAATCTTTCTTTTGAAAAAGATTTCGTTTAAATTTATGTATTAGTAAATAAAAAACATATTCATACTTATTCAAAAATACATATTCTATTTTTCTTAAATTGATAGCAGGAAAATTTAGTGCGAAATATTTTTTTTTAATTACATATAAATTTTTATTGATTCTGTTCAAACTTTTAAACGTTCGTTTTGTATATTACATCCCATCTAATTTAAATAAAGTTTTGCACCAGAACTTGTGAATTATATTTACATTTATAACTTTGATGTGGAAAAGTTGTAAAATTGCATTTTCTTATTTAGAGTTATTTTTTGTGAAAATTCCAGTGTGATTTCAACATTACAGGAAAACAATTACTTGCCCCTGAATGGGATATTTCATAGCTGCCAACTTTTACGCATTTTTCCTACCACAAAAATTTTATAGTAAATATTGTCTTATTTAATCGTCATAATCTTATGATTAAACAAATAGAAAATGTCTGTACAATTTTAATGGTAGCAAAATTATGCAAAAGTTGGCAGTTATGGATAATTGAAAGTTCTCTTTCACAACATAGAGGCATATGTTTTTTCAACAAAAACCGTGTATTAAATATAAATTTAAAGCATCGCTTTGTTTATCTTAATAAATGCCATAACAAAATTAAGAAAAGCAAGACTGCAAACAGAGACAGAAAATTCTTCTAGTCTTTAGCAATTATTTAACTTTCTTTAAAGTAATGTTATACCTCTTATGCACTGTTCTCAAGAGCCTCTTTAGCACCTGATTCTCTGAAAAAAAAAAATCTACGCAGGAAGTAAAAAAACATCCCAATAAAATATGTTCTTAATTCCTTGAAAAAAAAAATTTAAGGGAATCACATTGTCATGTAATTAAAATTTATTGTGAACCATAATTTTTAATTAATCTTTCTTTTAGAAAAAGATTTTACTTAAATTTTGTTTATATGTAAAGAAAACACATATTCATACTAATGCAAAATCGCATGTTCTATTTTCATGAAGTTGTTAACAGAAAACTTAGTGAAAATTTACCCTTTGAAGGATAATTGGGTATAATATATCCTACCTAATTTTTAATCAAGTTTGCACCAGAACTTGATAATTATATTTACTTTTATAACTTTGGTGCGGAAAAGTTGTAAAATTACAATTCCTTATTTTGAATTTTTTTCATGAAAACTCCGGTGTGAATTCAACAATACAGTATAATAATAACTTGCCCCTGTAAGTGTTAGCTGAAAGTCCTTCACAACATAGAAGAATGTGTTTCTTCAACATAAAACAATGGTATTATATCAAGGTGGCAAAAATCAAGGCGCAATCAGTACTAAACGCAATATTAAACTCCATCTCGTCTCTATAGGGATGAGATTTCCGCTTTTTTGGACACCAGTAAAATCTTAGAGAAGATGTTATTATTTTAAATCACAAAAATGTTCCGATTTAAAAATATAGCATTTTCTCTAAGATTTTACTGGTGTGCAAAAAAGCGGAAATCTCATCCCTGTCTCTACTAAATTTATTTCGTTTGCTTCCCTGCATAATATTCCGCATGAAATTCTCGCAAGAATGCTATTAAATTTTGCTTAAGAAAATTTTAAATTTTTAGTGGTGAGAGATTAGTAGCTGGCTCCTAGATTTTCGCACCCCTGTAATAAATATTATTTTAACACTAGAACGTCGGGAAGGTGTCAGTTCGACACCGATCACTGGACTAATTGTCGATTCGAACCAGAAAAATGTTTAAGAAATAGGTAATATATCTGTTGCAATATAATGAGCGAAATAAAAAAAAAACTAAATAATTTCAAAGGATTTTTCTGGTTTTAAATATATTTTATAAAAGTTGCGTAAAATTTCCCGGCGTTCTAGTGTTAAAGCATCGATTGCTTTGTTTATCTTAATAAATGCCGTAACCGAAATCACGAAAACGATTACAGCGAACGGAGTTGGAAAATTTTTCTACACTCGAGTAATTATTTAACATTCATTAAAACAATATTATATCTTTATGTGCTGTTCCCAAGAGCCTCTTTAAGAGCTCACATAAGTCACTGAAAAGAACCTGGATGATAAAGTTAAGTATATGGAGGCGTTATTTTCAAATATCTCGCTCAAATTTAATTTTTTTTTTCTGCATAGGATAGCTGAGGACTGCTAATTTATAATTTTTCGATTTTGTGGTTTCAGATTTAAAAAACAAATTCTTTAGCTTTCGGAATCGGTTTGAACTGGTTCTGAAATTAAAACTATCCTAATACAGTCGAACCTCGTTAACATGAACCTTAAGGGGAATCAAAATTTTGTTCATGTTAACAGTAATTCATGTTATCAGTGTCAAATCTTTGTGTTCGTCTTTACAGGGGACTGTGAAAACAGTTCATGTTAAAAGTAATTCACGTTAAGCATGTTCATGTTAACGAGATTTAACTGTATAATATATATATAGGTATGGTAAATATTTTAGTATATTATATATACTTTTCTAAGAAATATTATATTACTTTTATTTTGTCATATTGTTTTTATTTTCTTCAATGAATATATTTTTACTAATTTGTAATAGTAAATAACTTCCAACCAGTCGGGTGCATTGTGGGACGAATTACTTAGCTTTTAGCACGTCCCATAACAGAAACTGGTTGGTTGCTTTTGCTTTTCATTAAATTATACACCCCTGACGAGTAGTTTAATGAAAAAGACTTCTAATGTCCATTTATCCATTTATTATTTATTATTTTAGTAATCTGCCTTCTATTTCACTTCAAACTTCAACTGTTTTCAATAATATGATTGTAAAAATACTGGTTTCATTGGGTTATTGAATGGTATTGTCTGAATTATATACCGGTATATATATAAAGGTATTTATATATATACCGGGTGTCCCAAAAATGACTGGTGGATTTTAAAATTCAATAACTTGCAAACGGTGACAGCTATTTAAAAAAATTTTGCAGGAGGGTTATGTATAATGTCAGGAGTTTTTTTACCGTAATTTTTTATTTTAGTTCGCATCTCAAATAATAGGTGGAGCGGACGGCGATTGAAGACCAGGCCGCGCTTCACTCAGCATTGATCACCTGGTCTTCAAACGCCGTCAGCGCCACCTATTGTTTGAGATGCGAACTAAAATAAAAAAAATTACGGTAAAAAAACTCCTGACATTATACATAACCCTCCTGTAAAAATTTTTTAAATAGCTATCACCGTTTGCAAATTATTGAATTTTAAAATCCATCAGTCATTTTTGGGACACCCGGTATATATATATATATATATATATATATATATATATATATGGCTATTTCCATGCAAAATTGTTTGTCTGTTACATGATGCGATTTTTGGCTACCAGTATTTTAGAGCGGAAAAATGTGACTTATTTTATAGAATATATCTTATCAATTGAATAAAGCGGAGCAAACTTTTCGAAAATAATGGTGGCTAACAAGCATATCGATTTTCAGCCATGTAACAGACAAACAATTTCGCTTGGAAATAGCCATATATATATATATATATATATATAACCAAAATTGGAAAATTAAAAATTAGCCTTAAAGCTAGCTGGCGCGTCATCTATCCTATACAAAAAAAATCGTTCAAAATTATTACAATTTGAGCGAGATATTTGAAAATAACGCCTCCATAGACTTAACTTTATCATCCGGGTCTTTTTCAGCGACTCGTGTAAGCTCTTACTCATGATACTCTGAATAAGAAAATCGACGCAGGTGGTAGATGAACATCATAATGGTAAGTGTTCTTAGTTCTTCAAAGCAGATCTTTAGACGAAAAATATTAACACGTAATAAAACTTTAATGTGCACCATAATTTGTAATTAATCTTTCTTTTCAAAAGAATTTTTCTTGATTTTTTAGTTATTTAAAAAGAAAAATTATTTTTATGCTTATTCAAAATTACAACGGGTTCTAATTTTATTAAATTGTCATGCAAGAAAAAATGGTCATTTATATTTTTCGAAAAATTACATATAAATTTTATATTGTGTTAATTCTGTTTAACTCTTTCCGGCACACTGTGCCCGGTCTGGGATACCTAATTTTAATTCCAAACTTGTAAATGGCACAAATAATATTTTACTATAATTTAGCTTTTACAATAAAGGCTTAAATTAGAGGTTTGTGAATTCCGGTGTCAGTCAATAATTTCTCATTTTACAGCAGGTTTTGCACGTGCCGGAAAGGCAAGGAAAGGCATTTCATGGAAAAGGTATTTCTATTCGTAAAATGCTCACTTACGTGAATAACATTTGAATGTACAAGCAAATTTATTTCTAAGTAAGAAAAGTTTTATTTCACGTTCTTAATAAAAGATTTTAAAAAAATCATTCAAATATTTTGGTGCAAATATGACATTTAAGAATTAAAATTAATTGGTCCAAAAATGAACCACTGCTTTTGGAGGGGTTAATTGAAAGGCTCCTTTCAAACATAGAGGCATATGTTTCTGAACTGCCAACTCTCCGGCTTTTTAAATATCAGTATTTTATTACGAAAAATGGTGTTTTATTTAGCGTAATTTAGCGTTTAAAAAAGTATTATTTTCTGTAAAATAATAATGGTGTGAAAAAAGCTGGAGACTTGACAATTCTGTATCTGGACTTCAATAAATTACGCATTAACCTTTAGATTACGGGCTAATACTGGGGACTATTTATGAATTCACTCGCACCACAATTTACAAAAGATTTTCATTATAGTAGAAATCTTTTGAAAGTTTTCAATTGTAAGTGTATCTCAGAGAATTTTTTCCAAAAAGTGGTTCGAATACACTTAATTGATTGTCGCTGGGACGACATAAGTCCCAACCCCGTAACCAAAGGGTTAAATATTATTTTAAAGCATAGCTTTAAATACCCTAATAAATGCCATAACTAAAATCAAAAAAGCAAAATACACCGAACAACGATGGAAAATTCCATTCTTCAGTAATTACTTAACATTCTATAAAACAATGTTATCTCTTCTATGTACAGTTCCCAAGAGCATCTTTAACTAACTTCTGATTTTCTGAAGAAGAAAATAGGCGCAGAAGGTAAATGAACATCCTAATGAAATGTGTTCTGAGTGCTCCGAAAAAGTCATTTAGATTAATAATATTCACACGTAATAAAAATTTATTTCGCTTCACAATTTTAAATTAACCTTCTAAACGAATACAGCAAACGGAAATGGAAAAATTCTTCTATTCTTCAGTAACTATTTAATATTTTTTAAAAAAAATTTTATCTATTTTATACACTCTTTCTTAAGAACCTGTTTAACATGTTGACTGCCACTGTAAGTCTCAGAAATCTGGCAATTTGATTTAATCACACTATACAGGCAGGGCCTGATTATCAACGGGGCACTCTCCCACCAGAAAAAGTAAATAGAAAATTTTTCCTTACTCATGATAGTAATTTTGACTGAAAAGGGCGTTTAAACGAGGCGAAAATTTCTATATAATTTTACTGGGGAGAGAGTGCCCCGTTAGTAATCAGGCTCTGTATACAGGGTGTATCTAAACTACTGGGCAATACTTTAAGGGGTGATAATACACATCAAGACAAATAATATTAAATGGGAAAGTAAGGGTCCCAAACGTCTTCTGAAGGAGATAGGTGCAATCAAAGATTAGGGTCCGAAATTTGAAATGATTATAAAAGACGGAAAAATTCATCGATTCGTTTGCGGTTTTCACGAAAACTATTCTTTATGTCATTATTATCTTGAAAATATATTATAAAGATAAATTTTAAAAAATGCCAACAGAGGGCGCTTTAGACTTTGGAGTAACGAACAACTATTTTTTACCGTTATTTTTTGCATCTCATTGATTTTTTTTAGAAGTTTAGACATAAACTTAAATTTTGAGCTCAAAATCTGTGGTTAAATAGCGCAAACTGAAATGTGTTCAATGTGAGTGAGTAGGTTCAAACTTCAAGTGATTATAAAAAACAGAAAAAAAGGTCAATTTATTTGCGGTTTACACTAAAATTATTCGTTTTGTCCGTATTGTCTTGAAAATAAATTATACAGATTAGTTTAAAAAATGTCGATAGAGGGCACTTTAGACTTTGGAGTAACGTATTTTTTACCGTCATTTTTTGCATCTTATTAAATTTTTTTAGAAGCTTAGACTTAAACTGAAATTTCGAGCTGAATATCTGAATCGTTGAGAGCGGTTAAGTAGCGCAAACTGAACTGTGTCCAATGGGGGTGAGGAGGTTCAAATTTCAAATGATTATAAAAAACGGAAAAATTGGTCGATTCGTTTGCGATTTTCTCTAAAACCATACTTTATGCCAATATTCCCTTGAAAATAAATTTTAAAGATAAATCTCAAAAAATTCCGTTAGAGGGAGCCTCAAACTTTAGAGTAACCAACAACTATTTTAACCGTTATCATTTTTTTTACCTAAATAAATGTTTTAAAAGCTTAGACTTAAATTTTGAGATCAAAATCTGAATCGTTGTGAGTAATTAAGTAACTCAAAATTGAACTGTGTTCGTGGGGTGGGCACGGTAACATTTCAACTCCTAAACACAGTTCAGTTTGCGCTTCTTAACCCCAACCAATGATTCAGAATTTGAGCTCAAAATTTAAGTTTAAGCTTTTGCAAGCATTTAATTAGACACAAAAAATAGCAGTTAAAAATTCTTGTTGGTTACTGTAAAGTTTAAGGCGCCCTCTAACGAAATTTTTTGAAATTTATCTTTAAAATTTATTTTTAAGGAAATACTGACATAAAGAATGGTTTTACAGAAAACAGCAAAAGAATCGACCAATTTTTCCATTTTGTATAATTATTTGAAATTATAACCTTCCTAACCCCATTGAACACAGTCCAGTTAGCGCTACTTAACCAATCTCAACGATTCAGATATTCAGCACAAAATTTAAGTTTATGTCTAAGCTTCAAAAACATTTAATCAGATGAAAAAATAACGGTAAAAAATAGTTGTATGTTACTCCAAAGTCTAAAGCGCCCTCTATCGACATTTTTTTAAATTATGTTTATAATTTATTTTCAAGACAATACTTACATAAAGAATAGTTTTAGTGAAAACCGCAAATCAATTGACCAATTTTTCTGTATTTTATAATCATTTGAAATTTGAACCTATCCACTCCCATTCAACACAGTTCAGTTTGCGCCACTTAACCACCGATTTTGAGCTCAAAATTTAAGTTTATGTCTAAACTTCTAAAAAAATTTAAAGAGATGCAAAAAATAACGGTAAAAAATAGTTGTTCGTCACTCCAAAGTCTAAAGCGCCCTCTATCAGCATTTTTTGAAATTTATCTTTATAATTTATTTTCAAGATAATACTGACATAAAGAATAGTTTTCGTGAAAACCGCAAACGAATAGACCAATTTTTCCATTTTTTATAATCATTTCAAATTTTGGACCCTAAACTTTGATGGCACCTATCTCCTTCGGAAGACGTTTGGGACCCCTAGTTTCCGATTTAATATTATTTGTCTTGATGTGTACTATCACCTATTAAAGTTTTGCCCAGTAGTTTAGATACACCCTGTATTACTATTAAAAATTCCCACCAATAATTTTCTAATATAAATACTAAAGTTGATTTCTCTTGCAAATGTTTTTAAAGGATGTGTGAAGTCTTACTGTTTTTTTAAAAGTGGTGCTGTTTAGAAAAAGTAGAGTTAACATATTAACTGCCGACTACGCGATAACTCGTAATTGGCTCCCTAGAAAAGAAAACAACCTACCAGTTATCTCGTAGTCGGCAGTCAACATGTTACATTTCTGATTATCTGAAAAAGAAAATCGAGGCAAAAGGTTAAAATAATAATAATAATAATTTAATGGAATATGTTTTTAGCTCTCTGAAAAATTCCTTTAGACGAGTAATATTCAGATGTAATAAAAACTTATTGAGCATCAAAATTTTTAATTAATATATCACTTTAAAACAATATTACTTATTTATTTACTAAATCTTTAAAAATTGCAGTACCAGCTGCGAGGGTGTACCAGATCGCTGGTACATTTACATTCAATTTTGCATCATTTCCCAAAAATGAAATATTTTACACACGCTTTGCCAACACTTGCAAGAGAAATATCCTTATAAGTGTAGTTTTTAAAAATAGTGGTTAAAAAAGAATATAAAAATAGTTGCCTGTGAAAGCACTGTGTTCACGCATGCAATGGGTTAAAAAAATCATATTCATGCTTATTCAAAATTAAAACGTGTTTTATTTTCATCAAATTGATAGCAGAATTTTACTGCATAAAGTTTTTCAAAAAATATTATTTTATTAATTTTGCTTCGTTAAAAATGGACAACATACAGGCGTATGTTGTCTTCAACAAAACAAATGTGCATTATATGTTATTTTGAAACAGCGTTTTGTTTATCGTAATGAATGCCGTAATCAAAATGTCGGCAAAGTAAAATAGAATTTAAAAAAAAAAAAAAAAAAATACAACCAATGGAGATGGAAATTTCTATAATTTAACATTACTACAATAATTCAGCGTAACAACACTTTGCCAATGGAGCTGCTTTGCACCGCAAAGGGTTAATACGTATTATAAACAAATCACACGCCATCATAATTGTACATCATAATTTTCAATTTAGCTTTTATTTAAAGAGAACTTTATTTAATTTTAATTTATTTACAAAGAAAAATGAAATTCATGCTTATTGAAAACTAAAAAATGTTCTATTTTCATTATATTGATAGCAGAAAAAAACGCATAATTTATTACAAAAATTTCAAACAGATTTTATATTTTATCGACTCTGGATAATTGATAGCCTTCTTTCGCAATACGTAAGCACACATTGTTTTCAACAAGAAACTGTGTATTAAATATTATTTTAAAGCAACCATTTGTTTATCGTAATTGCTATAAACATAATTTGGAAAAATGAATACAGTGAATGAGGTGGAAAAATTCTTCTATTCTTCAGTAATTATTTAACATTTTTTAAAACAGTGATCTCTTTTATGCATTTTTCACAAGAGTCTCTTTAAGTGCTGATTCTCTGTAGAAGAAAATCAGCGCAAGAAGTAAAATGACATCTTTATGGAATGTGCTCTTGATTCTTCGAAAAAGGCCTTTAGACAAATAACATTAACACATAATAAAAATTTAACGTGCAACATAATATTTAATTTAACTATCTTTTAAAAATAACTTTGTTCAGTTTTGATTTATTTATAAAGAAAAATCATATTCATGCTTACTGAAAATTAAAACATATTCTATCTTCATTATATTGATAGCAGAAAAAAAAAGCGCATAATTTATTTCAAAAATTTCAAACACATTTTATATTTTATCGACTTTGATTAATTGACAGCCTCCATTCACAATATATAAACATACAATGTCTTAAACAAGAAAATGTGTGTTAAATGTTATTTTAAAGCAACCATTTGTTTATTGTAATTGCCATAAACATAATTTGGAAAATGAATGCAGTGAATGAGGTAGAAAAATTCTTCTATTCTTCAGTAATTATTTAACATTCTTTAAAACAGTGTTACCTCTTTTATGCATTTTTCTCAAGAGTCTCTTTGAGTCGTGATTCTCTGATGACGAAAATATTAATGTAAGAGACAAATAAATATCTAAAACTATAAGTTAACCCTTTGCGGCGCAGTGGTTTCATACATATACCACTTAATTTTAATTCTCAAACGCCACATTGGCACCGGAAATTTGTTTAAAAAAATTGAACGCATGAAATATAGCGTTTTCTTCTTTCCAAATAAAGTTGTTTTCAAATTCCGCTGTCAGTCATTAATTTCAACACTTAAGCAATGAATTTGCATTGCGCCGCAAAGGGTTAAACTGTAATATCAAGGTTCGCACACACCTTATATTTTTTAAGGACTCCGGCACCACAGTTAAAAATTAGAAAATTTACAGTTAATTTATAAAAGACAGAATTCGCAACCACCGCCTTCATTCAAAAGTTTTGCAAGACTTTTTCTGCAATGAAATACAATGAAATTGTTCTTAAATTTTAGTGGTATAAGTGTGCGAACCCTGAATATATAAATCAAACATAATTTATTATAAGTATAAATATACACACACAAAATAAATAAATAAATAAATAAACTTGACTTTATTTGTAAAAATTGAAAAATCGATTTTTTTAATAATTGAAAAATCTATGTTTTTCAATGGTCATCGTCCCCTAAATTCAAAAAAAAAAAAAAAAAAAAAAAAAAAAGGAAAAAAAAAGGAAAAAAAGAAAACAAAAGAAAGAAAGAAAGGGAAAACGCGGGGTAGAATTGATACAAAGTGACAGAAAACTTAAATCGTTTTACACAAAACATTTCCACTTTGTTTAATGTTGAGTCATCAATAACAACTTTCTTATTTTTGCATTCGATTTTTGTGTTCTTTGGGCTAACCACATTTTATGAAACATATAGATACGCCTAAAACTAATTTTACCTTCTTTCAAAGTACTGACATTTTGTGACTTATGAGTCAGTCATGCGACAATTTCATTTCGTTAAAAGCTCGCGAAATACACGAAATGAAGTGACACAAGTATCGGGAAAATAAAAGAGTTAGTATTAACTATTTTTATCATTAAGAAATTTATTTCTTTGTTTTTTACAATAACCTGTTCTTTTATTTTACTGTTGAAAAAACTATTTTGTTGATTAACCCTTTAACCCATTAGTGCCTAGCGTCCCTTTTTAGGGACGCTTCAAAAGGTGCATTCAGCACTGTTTCTGACACCGGTAAAAAAGAAAAGCAATAATTAGTTTATTTAAATGATGCATTTTCGTGATTAATGAACTAAACTTAAATCTTCTAAAAATAGTGGTGCCAACCAACTAAAATTTACGCAAAAGATGCTGGGCACAAATGGGTTAAGCTCAGACGGTTTAAAAATAGCCAAAAGCCACGTTTGAATCAATATTTTCCAAAAATGGTGCCCAGCGAATAAGAACTTGATTTCAAAATTAAATTTCTTAAAAACAGAGATCGGTAGAATTATGCGGTAAACGGTTTGTGTATTAGGTAAGCTGTAAAAATCTTATACAGATGTTTCGAACAGTGTAGGGGAAGATGGGGATACTTGAGCCATTATTTACATTTAAATTTTTTAAATTTTTTTATAATTTCATAGAACAAAATAAAATATTGAAATTGAAAATTTGATATATTTACTTCAATTAAAAACCACTTTCAATTAATTTTGAACTATTTTTCTATGTCTAATAAATTTTTACTTTTTCTTTTACATCGTGGCTCAAGTATTCCCATGGAGGGGATACTTGAGCCAGATGTCACATTCGCACCAGTATTTTGCAAAGAAAAAAAACGATTTACAATATACGCGAAAAAATGCATTAAACCTTTTTCAAATAAATTTGGTCGAATTTTCTGGTGTCGTTGTGACATTTCAGAATTAAAATTATGTGGTAGAAAATTCTACCAGCAGAGCTCAAAGGGTTAATCACCGTACTTTCAAAATGGTACCAAGGTATGTGATCTCTTTTTTACATGTTCAGAACTGTAAATATGTTACCATGTTGCCAGTTTTAGAAAGAAAAAATGAACAACTGTAGAGATAATAGGGGTGGCTCAAGTATCCCCTATGCTCAAGTATCCCCACTCTCCCCTATATTTTGAAAATATTGTTTTCTGACAGAAAAGAATGCTTGATTTGACATTTTTCCTGTTTTAGATTGCAACGATTTTTGGAATTGACACTTGAAAGCCCGGAAATTTTAATCAAGTTATATAAAACGATTTTGCATAGAAATTTTGATTTGAAACTCTTTAATTTTTTTAATTTAAAATTTTTCTTCTTTGTTTATTGTAACCCCTTAGGGACAAGCGACACGTACGAGTGCCGCAAAAAGGCTTAAGAGTCCTTCTTTATGCCCACCAGTAAAACTTTACTGTAAAATTTATATTCGTTAATCAAAGAATTTTCTCGATTTAATAAGCCACAAATTTCTGTTTTAAAAACCAGTGACAAAACATTAAAAATTTCGTAAATTGCTACCATCGAGAAGAAGTTAAATTTATTTCATAAGGTAATTTCTAGTTTGAACCGAAATATATTAATGTAGTGACGGTCAAAATGACCGCTTATGTCCGTTCTGGTGTTAAATTTTAGAAATTTCGAAATTCAAAAAATTTACTTCGAAAAATCGTTAAATATGGCATTGTAAGCCAAAAAATTCGTTCTCTGCAAGCAATCTAAAACAAGAAAAATGACTAATCAAGCATTCTTTGCAATCAGAACACAATCTTTTCGAAATATTCACCGATCGAAACTTCTGTAGGGGAGAGTGGGGATACTTGAGACACCCCTATTATCTCTACAGTTGGTCAATTTTTCTTTCTAAAACTGGCAACATGGTAACATATTTATAGTTTTGAACATGCAAAAAAGAAATCACATACCTTGGTACCATTTTGAAAGTATGGTGATTAATCCTTTGAGCTCTGCTGGTAGAATTTTCTACCACGCAATTTTAATTCTGAAATGTCACAACGACACCGGAAAATTCGACCAAATTTATTTGAAAAAGGTTTAATGCATTTTTTCGCGTATATTGTAAATCGGTTTTTTTCTTTGCAAAATACTGGCGCGAATGTGACATCTGGCTCAAGTATCCCCTCCATGGGGATACTTGAGCCATGATGTAAAAGAAAAAGTAAAAATTTATTAGACATAGAAAAAAATTCAAAATTAATTGAAAGTGGTTTTCAATTGAAGAAAAAATATCAAATTTTCATTTTCAATATTTTGTTCTAAGAAATTATAAAAAAATTAAAAAAATTAAAATTTAAAAAACGGCTCAAGTATCCCCATCTTCCATTATAACATTTTTACAGCTTATCTAATAAACAAACTGTTTAACGCATGATTCTATCGATCTTTGTTTTAAACGTGTAAAGACCTAACCGCTTCCCTATTTTGCACGTACGTCATACTCCAACCATGATTTCCCCTGCCACGGACATCCATACTCATATCATGATTTATTCGTCTCACAAGGGAATTTTTCTTGTAAATTTTGCATTATTTAATTCGAACATTTTTCTGATTCAATTAGACAATAAATTTTGTTTTGAAAAACCGGTGACAGAAGATTAAAAATTCTGTAAAAGACGCATATCCCGAATGGGTTAACCCTTTCCGGCGCAAGCAAATTCTATTAGTAAAATGAGAAATTGTCGATTGACACCGGAATTTATAAAGGACTTGTCTAGATATTACGAATTCCTTAATTTAAGCTTTCATTGTAAAAGCAAAACTATATTAAAATATTACTGGTGCCGTTTGCAAGTTTGGAATTAAAATTAGGCGTTGCCGGCCCGGCAACACTGCGCAAGAAAGGGTTGGCGGAAATAAACAAATATATATTTGCATATAAAATCTTTATTTTTGATCTGTGCTTTTTTTCGTATATTTCGTTTGGAAAAGACATAAAAATGTGATTTTTGAAATAAAAAGACAAGCATTATTTGAAAGTTTTTTCAAAAATTTTGGTCGATTAAGTGATTAAGTGATTCTTCTCTTGATCATAAAGTATTCATTTTTTATTGTCAGATAAAAAATACATGAATGAAATACAAAAGATTTTATTTCATATTGAAAAAAATATATAGCAAAATAGCGCAAATGACATAAGGAAAGGGAGGGAAACTCTAAAATTCTTTCCCCAAAATTATTTCCTCACTTACAAATACCAGGTCATCAATAACCTCTTTCCCGATTTCGCTCCCTAAGTTGAGACCTTTTTCATTTTTCCTGTCAACAACAAATTTTAAACAATGTCGTGTGTCAAAAACTAATCATGATTTCTTTCAAAGTATTGACATTTCTTTGAGGCTAAGTTTTATAAGTCAGTCAAGCAACATTTTCATTTTGCTAAAAGCTCGCGAAAATAACAAAATACAAAAATTACTAATAAAAGAACTGAGAAAAACAAAAGTATTTATGTAATTTTCCATCAATAAGAGTTTTATTTATTTATTTTTACTCATTAAAATAAACTAGTGTTTCTTTTTATTTTTTTCCGTAATCGATTAAAATGTGTTTCTGATTAAAAAGGCATTATATGAAACATATTATGTAATTAATTATTTACTAAAACTTAGGATAATTCTTGGTGAAGTATAAAATATCGTTAAATTTAGAGGTGATAGTCGGCTGGATTGTCTCCGGCTTAGTTCATCACTGTTTTTCCTTTTTTTAATCCAGGAGTGTTATGATAAATATGATATGTTAAATACGAAAATGATGACACTAAGTAAATTTCAGTAGCCAAAATAAAGAAGTATATTCACCTCTGTATTATTTAATTAGTTTCTTGGAATATGATAAAAAGAATTTAAAAAAACATCTGATTTTGTTTCTGTAAATTATATGCATCCGTATATGATTGGACAGACGGACGGACTGAACTGTCGACTATAGGTTCTACGTATTTACATAATTACGAACGCACATAAAAGTGTAAAGAATTAAATAAATGATTCATCTTTAGATTACATAGTTTTCATTTTTCTTTGCCAGATAAACAATACGTTAATGAAATAAGAAAGATTTTATTTCATATTAAAAAATAATATATAGCGGAAAAAAATGTATAAATGACATAAGGAGGCGGGTAAAACTCTAAAATTCTTTCCCTCAAAATATTTCCACACTTACAAATACCATGTCATCAATAACCTCTTTCCCAATTTCGCTTCCGAAGTTCAGATCTTTTCCGTTTTTCCTGTCAACAACAAATTTTAAACAACGTCGTGTGACTAAAAGTAATCATGATTTCTTTAAAAGTATTGACATTTCATTGTGGCTAAGTTTTATAAGTCAGTCAAGTAACAATTTCATTTCGTTAAAAGCTCTCAAAACCAACAAAATACAAAAATCACTAATAAAAGAATTGAGAAAATCAAAAGAATGTATGTAGTTTTCCACCTACAAGAATTTTATTATTTATTTATTTTTGTCCATTAAAATAAATTCCGGCTCTTTTTTTTTTCTCATAATCGATAAAAATATATAAATGTGTTGCTTTTGAGGTTAACTTTTTTAGAGCAATGTATATTTCGTAAAATTCTGAAATCATAGGTTGCCACCAGAACTTAAACCCAGATTTACTTCAAAATAGGTTAAAACTATTCTATGCTTATTTAAAATAATTAAATTTTCGATTGTAATTGTCTGGTGTCAAAGAGGTATTTCCAAATTAAAATTAAATAGAATATATTTTATCGCACCGAAATTCGAGGTGTTAAAAAGATATTGTCTGAAACATAATTACATCTTTATTATTAGCTAGAACTTAGGATAATTCTTTATGAAGTTTAAAATATCAAAGTGTATGCATACGTAAGTTTATCACTTTAGCGGGAAGGAGGAGGCTGGCAGCAACTACAGTAAGATGTCTCTAGGGGAAAGAGGGTTTTGTTTTTCGTTTTCGTTATCTTTTTAATCCAATAAAACTTTTCTTTTTGTAACTTTTACCCGCACCTCAAAACCTTTTTGTTTTGTCTGTCATCTAATTTTTATAAAAATGCAAAGTTATGATTATAGACAGGGGTGCAAAAATCTAGGCGCCAGCGGGCAGTTTCTCACCACTAAAATATAAAAGTTTTCTTCGGTTAAAATTTAATAGCATTCTTGCAAGAATTTTACGCGCAATATTAAACGAAAAACAACAAAATAAACTTAGTGGTGAGAGACTGCCTGCTAGCACCTAGATTTTTGCACCCCTGATTATAGACAATAAAGAATATAGGACATTTTTTAAAACAAATATGGAATACACCAACATTCGGCAGTTTTATTGTTATGTTATATAACGCATGTAATAATCCACTTTTGAAAGAAATTTGATGAAATTTATCAACTTTTTCTGTTCATTTGAATCAATAAAGTATGGAAACAAGAAATGCGTAACAGTATCTGTAAATCCCAGCAAACGTATAAACGAAAAAAAATGAAAAAATGAAAAGATAAAATTAGAGTTAGAATTTCAGATTTGTTTTTAATAACTTTCTATGCTCTAAAAAAAAAATTCTGAATAATAAGCGTATTTGCTAACACAAAAATGGCGACCTTCGGTTGCGGATTTTCTTCAGCATTTGCACTGTTTCCTGAATAAAAGTATCATTAACTTCTAAAAATTTTCTCAGCTTTCATTTTCTTCGATTTAACCCTTAAATGCTTATAGGATAGAACGCGTTCCAAAAAATGCGCAATTCAAAGAATCAGAATTTATACCAGAAAAATCTAAATAGTAAAATGTTCTTTATTTAATTACGAATGGTTTGTCATTAAGTAAAGTGAAAATTTCTCTTTTAAATTTCTGGTGAGAATACGGAATATGTGAATAAAACCCCCAATAAATAGGGAACACTTATGGTATCGAAAATGATACAATATGCATTTAAGGGTTAATAACGCAATCAAAAAGAAAAAAAAAACTTATGCTTGTATTCAGAGCACAATAAAATTGCTTAAAAATATTCGCCTATTAGAGTAGCGGTTATTTTTGTGTCCGTGCCTATATCTAGTATTCAGTTTGAGGGAGAAAAAACTGCAGTTTTCACAGAAACATCTCCTCAAATATGCTGTAAATTTTCTCTGTAGGATCCTGTTAAAATGGTGCTGTTTGATTTTTTTCTTTTATTAAGTAACATTTCTTCATGTTACCAGACCGGACAATCTTGGCAAATTGAAACAGACGTTCTTCATAAAGAAAGTTTTCCCATCTTATAGAAATGCAATCTTGTTCAGGATATGTAGATTGCATCAGTGTAAAAATGAAAATTTCCGCAAGATTTAAAAATTATCTTATTTTACAAAACAATGGCGTTATGAATAAAGAGACAGGTGACTAGACCCTGGCCATCCACATAACGCAATTCTTCTCTGATTGGCCCGTAAAACTGACCTTTTCTATAAAAAAAATCTAAGCAATTCTAGCTGAATGAGCATGCGCTGTAGCAAAACAACTTTGCTCTCTTGCAACATTGGATCATTGGAACGTATTTGCTTAGCCTAATTTTTTTTCCGAGCACCTTCGTCGTTCCAAGCCCAAGCTCGCACTCTGATTGGTTGTTGCTCTCGGCACTGTTTTCATGTAACTTGGCGATAATCATACTTGGCGTAGCCATTGATGCTTCCGCCGAGTTTGATTTCCTTCCGATCCGAGTACAAATTAACTTTTCTCCTGCAGCATTGGATTGGATGGAACGTGTCTTACTGAAAGCTGTACTCTTTAAAAGTTTTTACACACAAGAGCACAAGACCACGAGGATAAGAATGAAGGAAGAATAAGAATGAGTAGGTTAGGTTTTAGGTTTACTCGTTCACTTAAGAGCGAAGTATTTTTCGCCAAGTATGGTTATCGCCAAGTTACGTGAAAACAGTGCCGAGAGCAACAACCAATCAGAGTGCGAGCTTGGGCTTGGAACGACGAAGGTCCTTGGAAAAGCAAATTTCGCGAAGTAACTGAGGAGGTTGTCACAAGCTGACGGCTGTTTCTTTTAATAGGATCAAGTGTTTCTGAATATCGCCGGTGAAGACCTTCACGAATAAACGTGAATAGAAAGTTACTATTTAAATTAATAATTAAATTACTATTTATTTCAATTTTAGTATCTTATTGATGGGAAATTTCACACAAATATGCTAAAATTTTTCCTATTTCCTTTTATTGGTGTCAGTTTGCCCAGGTTTTACATACTTTACTCTGACACTGATAGGAGGTTTCTTTTTATTATCGCTATGTGACTATTTTGACTATTATAGCCAAAGCATGAATAAACGTTTTTTGCCATTATTTTTAATTCGCAAAGTGTTTATGTAAAGACGATTATTTTGCATAAATTTACTGCTATAAGTTTGATGCGGGGGAAAACCTCCTCCCTCCGCCTGCGAAAAAGGTTACAGTTGAAGTTTCACTATTCTGAGGATATATCAGAGTTCTCTTTCTTAATAGTTTCATGATAGAAACATTGTGTAAGATCACTTTCATAATACTTAACAGGTCCTACAGGGTTGCGACTAGTGTTGCCTAGTACCCTGAATAAACTGACATCCAAACTCTCTGAACATCACCAGTTTATTTCGACACTTTTAATCGAAGAGAATTCTGCCGTTAGATAAGGTGAAGACTGTTACATTTAAATACTGGTGTAGCGACCATTTTGAATCCCGATTTGCTCCGGACGGCAACACCAGTGGCTACAAACCGGAGAAAAAAGAGTTAAAAATTTGAAAATTACCAGCTTTTCTTAAATAAATATTTTTTTAATTTAACCGAGCGTTTGAACAAGTAAAATCCCCCTATTAAGAATTTTTTTTTCTATGATCTGTCGTTGTACTTTTCTAGTTAAAACAAATTTGAAAAAGTAAGTTAAACTACACAAGGATATCTGTAAAAAGTTATTATATTTAACCCATTCAAGGATGTAGTGTATTTTTGACCACTTAATATTAATCCTGTATGCGGCACTGGTATGAGAATTATAGAATTAAGAATTTCTTTTCATTAATTATACGAAGAAAAGCTTTTATTTGATAATAGGGATGAGATTTCCGCTTTTTTGCACACCAGTAAAATCTTAGAGAAAATGTTGTTATTTTAAATCATAAAAATGTTCCGATTTAAAAATATAGCATTTTCTCTAAGATTTTACTGGTGTGCAAAAAAGCGGAAATCACATCCCTGTCATAAATATATACAGGACAGTTGCATCATAAAATTTAACTAATAAGAATGTATTTATTAAAACACAACACATTGCTCAGTGGTGCACAAAACAAGAATTTTAATATACACTTGTATAATTAAAATAAAATATAAATATCAACGTTTCGCGCCGTCTTCTGCGGGCGTCTTCAGGAAATATGATAATGGAAGGACTAAGTTTGCATCTTGATCGAGAGATAATATTTCTAATAAATTAAAATCGAAATGAATTAAAAGTTTAAAAATGTTGCCACTTACACGTGAGTATTCTCGCTTCTACTTGGCGAACAAAGGTTGCCGTATTAATTTTGATGAGGCCAAAATCATAGTTCCGTGCAATAACCCAGTTCAAGGTAAAATAAGAGAATCTATCGAAATCATTGCACGAGAAAATAAACCATGCAATGATAATTTATCCTACAATATACCAAAAATATGGCATAACATCATAAAATCTTAAAATTTTATTTCGATGCAATATTTTAATTTTTACTCACGTGTAAGTGGCAACATTTGTAAACTTTTAATTCATTTCGATTTTAATTTATTAGAAATATTATCTCTCGATCAAGATGCAAACTTAGTCCTTCCATTATCATATTTCCTGAAGACGCCCGCAGAAGACGGCGCGAAACGTTGATATTTATATTTTATTTTAATTGTACAAGTGTATATTAAAATTCTTGTTTTGTGCACCACTGAGCAATGTGTTGTGTTTTAATAAATACATTCTTATTAGCTTTTATTTCATTTCAAATAAATTTCATTGTAAATTCTGGGGTCAGTCAATCATCTCAGAAATTTGCGAGTACAAGTATTTTTCCTCTGAAAGGGTTAAAAAATATATAAATGTTCCTAAAAAATATTTATTGATTTAGAGAAAATAAACAAATAAAATCTATCCGGGGAACAAGGTTGGCGACATAGGAAAGAAAAGAAAAACTTGAATTGATTTCCATAAAATATTTACACATTCCACACTTCCGAATGCTATAAGACGATAAGGTCATCAATAACCAGCTTTCCTGCTTCGCTCCCAAATTCAGTCTAGACCTTCGCAACATTTCTGTCTATGACAAAGTAGGAAATGTGTCGACGTGTCTAAACTAATCATAATTTCTTTGAATGAATTGACATTTCGTCTTGAGTATGTTCTATTAGTCTGTCATAAAACAGTTTCATTACGTTAAAAGCTTCCAAAATCAACATATTCGTCGAAAAAAAAAATATAAAAAGAAATTAATGGAAGATTTTTAAAAATAAGTATTAAAGTGATTTAAAAAATAATGTTGCGTATATAGGGTTCTTTTGATCTTATGGCTAGACAACTTCAAATTCTTGTCTCTTAGAAAAGTAGAAAATAATTTATTTACAGATCTTCAGAACAACAGAATCTTCGAAACTCATAAATATTACTAAATATTCAAAAATAACTGCTCAAATCTATCGTACAAGTACAGCTTTAGATCCCATAGACTCTTTATACAACGTCTCAACACTTAATAACATTCAAAACAACATAGATGAATTTCAAGCAAACTTGCTTAATTATAAATAATAACAACAACAGCTCGTATTGCTCTCCTTATATAGGCTTGCAGCATGGACGGGAAGTTTCCACAGGCTTCTCGAAAAATCCATAAACCAAGGAAAAACATTCAATGTATCAGCATACCTAAGGGGGGTTACCATAGAGAGGGAAGGCTTACCATCGCCAACAATCGCCAAGTTTGACGCCAACTTGGCGATATATCGCCAAATTTGGCGACCAAAATTAGTCGTCAAAAGTGACGCCAACTTGGCGATATCTTTATTATTTCGCCAAGCTGCCATAGACATTCACTGAAAATAATAAACAAGTTTGCTTGATAACAGGGACAAAAGCTAATATTAGTAAAGGAATGGAGCTTAATAAGATTATTTACGTTATTTTACAGTACAAACACTAAATGTTTACAAAATTCGTAACGATATATTGTAGTGCATTTACATTAGTCGTTATTATTAGAGTTTATACCCATCAAAGACTTTTACCAGAATGATATAACTACTAGTACTTTGCAAAATTTCTGATACCAAAACACCTAAAATTTACAGTATTCCTTGATAAGTACGAACCCAGGTTGTGATTGGAAGTGCTATTTAACTACTTAAAAGATCAATATTTAAAATTATAATAATAATAATGTCTTTTTTATGTATTTTAGTGAAATTTTTATCTTTAATCACCGCTTTTTTTAGAACAGAAATTTTTGCCTAACCGAATCAGAATAATTCTCGTATTAAATAACACAGCATTTTTACAATAAAAAATTACTGGTAAGAATAATAAATCATGACTGGAATATGGATGCTCGTACGTGGTACGGGCACATTATAATTGGCAAAAACACGTTGCTCGTAAGACATACGGGAAAATCAGGGAAGCAGTTAAATAAAAATATAGAATGAATAATGCTTACTTAAAAGGCGATTAAAAAACACTTATAGATGTTAAAGTTTTATTTTATTTAAAAATCTTAGTACTTTCGAATTTTTTCCAAGCAGGTTCTTCCTCAAATAATATTTTCATTAATAAATACAAATATGAGAATTTTTTTTCGTATAATCGTAAATTCGTAAAAAAAAAAGAAAAAAAAATCGTAATTTTGTATATTGTAAAATCGTAATTCGTTTAAATCGTATTTATTAATGAAAATATTCTCTGAGGAAGAACCTGTTTAGAAAAGGTTCGAAAGTACTGAGATTTTTATATAAAATAAAATTTTAACATCTATAATTGTTTATTTAATCGCCTTTTAAGTAAGCATTATTCATTTTATGTTAAAAGTAGGCGAAATTTTATTCCGTCATATATTTTATATGTATTTACAAAAATATAGATATTGCTGGAAAAAGTTTTATTTATTGATTTAGAGAAAATAAATAAATAAAATCGAACAAAGAAACAAGTTTGGAGACATAGGAGAGAAAAGAAAAACACGAATGGATTTCCATAAAATATTTCCACCTTTCACATTTCCGAATGCTAGAAAGGTCATCAATAATCAGCTTTCCTGGTTCGCTCCCAAATTCAGTCTAGACCTTCGCAACATTTATGTCTATGACAAAGTATGAGATATGACGCCGTGTCTAAACTAATCATAATTTCTTTGAATGAATTGACATTTCGTCTTGACTATTAAGTTCTATTAGTCTGTCATAAAACAATTTCATTATATTAAAAGCTTCCAAAATCAACATATTCGTAAAAAAAATATATATAAAGAAATTAATGGAAGATTTTTTAAAATAAGTATTAAAGTGATTTTAAAAATATATTATAGTGCATTTACATTAATCGTTGTTATTAGAGTTTATACCCATCAAAGACTTTTACCAGAATTTAAAAGAAAATAGCCTTATCTAACGAAAAGAAATTTTATATTCCGATGTAACTACTAGTACTTTGCAAAATTTCTGATACCAAAACACCAAAAATTTACAGTATTCCTTGAATGAATTGACATTTCGTTTTGACTATGTTCTATTAGTCTGTCATAAAACAATTTCATTATTTTAAAAGCTTCCAAAATCAACATATTCGTCAAAAAATATAGATAAAGAAATTAATGGAAGATTTTTAAAAATAAGAATTAAAGTGATTTAAAAAATATATTATAGTGCATTTACATTAGTCATTGTTATTAGAGATTCTACCCATCAAAGACTTTTACCAGAATAAAAAAAAGGCCTTATCTAAAGTAAATAAATTCTATATTCCGATATAACTACTAGTACTTTGCAAAATTTCTGATACCAAAACATCTAAAATTTACCGTTTCTTTGATAAGTACGAACCCAGGTTGTGATTGGAAGTGCTATTTGACTACTTAATCCTTA